>AP025050.1:12202752-12254632 GCA_036186865.1 Eustoma russellianum
TCCATTAATCTCCTGAGAATGAAACACACACATGTACATATGCGCATTTATTTATATATAGACAAACACATACATAGATATATATATATGTCTGTGTGTGTGTGTGTGTATATATATATATATATGCATGCATAGATATACACATAGACATACATACATACGTACGTATATACAGACACACATATATACATACATATACACATACGTATATATGTGTGTATATGTATGTATGTGTCTGTGTATGTTTGTATGTATGCCTATGTGTATATTTAAGTAGTTACAAGTTTGAGACATCAAATGTACAGCCATAAATAACAAACACGGGAAGATATAGATATATATATTCACAAACTTGAAACAATACTGTTAGAAAAATGAATATTCTGACTATACTACAACAACAACAACAACATTACCTTATTACCTTAGATGCTTCCGTCTATGGCAGGGTATGAGGTGGCCGGATGTATGCAACCATACCCATGTGTTAGAAACACACAGAGGTTGTTTTCCGATGATCCATAATGATGCGTCAAGTTATGTCGATCAACTGCTACTTCACAATACAAGAAGCGCAACCAACTTAGTGAGTCATTTTGCTTTATTCCATTATATTCTAAAGTCAAGAAAGCGTGTGCCCTTAACTCTATTGAAAATAAAAATATTATGACTAGACAAAAAGGCGAAATAGTTGATAAGGAAGAGGAAAGATGAACCGTATGATACCCTACTGTCATGGAAAGTGATTTCGCTCCCATAATACCGTGTTCACGGTGTATGTGGTTTACTAGACGATTACTTGTCAAGGGGATAGGATCCACTCAATGTAAGGGGTGCGGTGACGCGTGACCGCGCGATACGTGGCAGCAAAAGGGTGGTAAGACTAGGTGACCTTCATCTAGCCTCACCATCCCTATTACTGCCACGTGTCGTGCGGTCACAAAAGGGGTAAAGAAAGTGGGGGTAAGGAGATCACAACCCCTTGTCAAGATACAACGGCGAGCCTCGGTCGCGTGCACTCGCAAGTCAAGGCTTTGAGCTTTAACAGGCTATTGTACACAGAGTAGAAAAGGATGGAGTTGATTTAGGAAAACTCCAAGACTTCAGGATTGAAGATATTTTAATAAAAGACTTCAACCCTATTTATAGGTTTACAAAAAATACAATTACACGTATCATCTTTAAAATCAATTTAAGACTCTAATAACAACAACAACACTCCAGATTCCAACAACAATAAAAGCTATCGATAGAGTCTGGGAAGGGTGAGAGGCAGACAAACAATATATCCATCATAAAGGATATAGAGTTCGCTTCCAGGAAGACTCCGACTCTATATGTACATGTATAGACACATAATGAACGACAAATAATGAAAGACAAAGACAAACACAAGAAGTGCAAAGTCAACCTAACATTGAGAGAGTATCTGTGCTTCTTTATATACTCTAAGGTGTCTAGGTGTCTCTATATCCTACCTACACCTCGCTAACATTAATCATCCGTCTCAATGAGCTCTTATCCTGGACCATGTCCTCAGAAAGCATGAGCCTGAAAATTCATGTATTTGCAAAACTGAGAACTAATTGAAAGAAATACATATACTAAACCAAAAATTTTAGGTGGATGAACCTCGAAAATGGAAATCAATGGGGAAACAAGTACATATAGTACATATACATACATAAGTAACAAATGTTCGGTGAAAAAAAACTAAAAATTTCATGTAGAAAATACCACCAAAAGTTCGACACTTAGAGATGATCCGATATTGATGGCGTTGTCATGTGAGGGAAATGAAAAAGAGCTCAAGACAGGAAACTTATGTGTGTTTTGGTAAGTGCTAGCTTCAAGACCTATGAATGGTGGTGCTAAAAGGAATTCTTCGATCATTCGTCACAATTAATGATAGTTAAAGACATACTTGTACTATAGAAAAACCTACTTCTCGTACCGAAAATCTACATGATATTTAGCTTGCATGTAAGTCTATCGTTTTAATTTAACCGTTGAATTTTCTTGATCCTCGTCTGATGGTGACTTTTAGAAGGCGACGGTGACTTTTAGAAGGTCATCGTAGCATTTCCTAAGAAGGGAGAGCAAAACCAAATAGAAAAACTCACATGAGATTTAGAGATACTCAGGCTTTAAGTGATGGCTTCCACCACGGCAAAATGACATTCTACCACTGAGTTATCTTCCTTCCATGTCCGTGTTGTGAAATAGAACTGATTAATTCTAAATTAAAGGATTGAAAAACTCAATACCACTATTCTTGAACAACTTAAAATTGGGCCTTCTTTCACATTAATATAGCAATAAAAATAGTGATCCAAATCGGATTCAATTGTCAACCGATCTTATTCTAAGTATCACCCTATGGGTATCTCCCGAGGACTTAAAAATGTTCTTCCTCAAATGGCCACAATGAGAAATGTGTGGAATCATATTCGAGTATTTATCTTACATAGAGGTGTTAAATGAACCAAACATTTCGTAAACTATTCGAGTTCGATCATCGTTCGTTAATATCATTCGTTCGTTAATTTATTTAAAACAAACCGAACCATTCACAAACTGTTCAGCTCGTTTAAATAATTATAGTGTTATTGAATCGAACTCGAATCAATTTTAAATCTCACTACCATAAAAAAATCGAATCGAACAGTTCATTTAGATAAACAAACCCAAATTCAAAAACCTAGTATTCAATTCGACTCGATTCGTTAATACCCCTAATCTTACGCTAGGGAGTTGATACTTCAGCCAGAGAATCTTGTGAAGGTAGACTTGTCTGCTGCTTTTAGCTTGAATACTTTGTTCAACACTTGTAATCAGTGTACCTTCAAACTTATATCCGAATGAAGGCTTAAGTATGACACACAATATTTCTCATAAATAATAAACCACGTAAAAAATAAAAAATATCATTAATGTGACTAATTTAACAAAACAATAAGTTAAAATACCAATTTCATCTCAAATAGTGGTTCTGGGATTAGAATAGTGATTCTTGAATCACGCGTTTGACCACGATCACATTTTTGGACGTAGAGAGCATTAGATACTGATAGCTAAGAAACTTCTAATCTCGCATGGGACTCGTGCCCCTCTGTCTCGGGTAAAACCATAATCAGATGCAACCATCTGTGCTAAAAATGCTAAAACTAAAAACACCAACATGAAGCAACAATAATTATCAGTCTCACAACACCCAACATGATCAAAGTAAATAAATATTGTCACGCAAAAACCATAACATCAAAATTTGCAAACAATAGGGAGACCATCAGGCTCATAATCGCTTAAAATTCAGACAAGAACTTGTTTTGGGATCTTCTAGCACTTGACCTCCTTAAGACCATATGCCAAGTATAGGAAAGTTGGATCGGTAGCACCATCCTTGTAGTAAGCAAAAACCAGGGTACCGTCATCATGCATGCTCTCCCCAACAAAGCTGTCAGACGAGAAAAGTTTCATACATTGGTTTAACAGAAGAGAAGTCCAACCTAACAGCAAGGTTTGAAAGAATGAGGAGACATATGAATGGACAAGTTTTACAAAAGGATGACTCACAATTGCAAATCGCTGAGTTTGGACATCAGAAATTTGGTTGCACTCTCAATATTTTTCTTAAACTCTACTTGTTTCTCGGCATCCAGCTTCGGGGTCAAATTCTTGATGTACTTTTTCATGAATGCAACAAACTGCTTCTTGTCAAAGGAAGGTTGCTCCTATAAGAGTAAAAGGCTCAAGAAGTTACACTCATAGTCATTGGCAAAAACATTTTATGTATTCGTGATGCTAGAAACGTACCTGGAGTCTGAAAGTGTCAACAATGTCAACCACCTTAACAGCTTGGTCATCAACACCTTCATCATCTTCCCCTCCCTCAGCGGAAGGATTTGCACCAATGTCGAAATCAACTGCTCCTTTCACAACCCACTGAAATCCGGCACAATTCAGGATGTTAAAGGTTCATAAGTACAACATACATGATAGAGTTGATATTTTATATGAAACAACTGAAAAGCAGAAGGCCCATAAAGCAACTGTCTCGGGGAGGAGAATAGCAGTACTAACCTTTCCCTCTACTTCCCAAAGGATCCCATTCTCAAGTTCCTTGTATGGAAACGAATCCGAGAGAAGCTCATCACCTGAATTTGTTCAGCCAACCACATCTTAATCTATGATGGAAGATATAGGAAACAACCAAAAGAGATGAACATAGTAATTCCAAAACAAAAAAGTAAAAGGAAACTAGAAGCATAAAGCAAGTACTACATTGGGTTCTTAGATGGGACAAGATAGGGTTCCGTCCTTACAACAAATACACTAAAATTTCTGGACTGCATCACTTTCTCCGTGTTTAAATAGACAACAAAACGGGTGATGCACCAACAATAACTAAGAACAGCAAAACACTAGTTTTCTCTAGTCCAGATCATAATTATCCATTTCCCACAAAGAAAAGTTGACTTTTTGGAAGCAACTTAAAAGCCAGAATTTGCTAAAATCTTAAGCTCCAAATTTTCTTATCAATCAAAACACTGCCTGAATCATTTGTTTCTGAACTAAAATTTCGAAGAATCATGTACACCAGGGAATACGATACAAATCAGTAGTTCCTCCAATTCATACTGATTAATGATAACAATTTCCAAATGAAAACTTGGAAAGATCAAGATCTTAATACAAAGGTCTAAACCATATATTAAACCAGAAAAAAAAATCAAAGGCAGCCAGTATCTGGAAGATCTACAAGAACCATTAGAATATTAAGAGAAAAAATATCATCGCAATTCAATTGCTCACAGAACCTACAAATAAAGGACTAGAACCATCAAACACTAAGGCCCTCATGACATCGAAGTAATATCTCTAATTTGGAAGAAAGGGCAATAAAAATTTTGAGGGAAAAAAACTAAAAATTAACAATTAAACACTGAATCAACTAAAACCCAAAAGGAACTAGCAATCATGTGTGTCATATAATATAAAATAAAAAGTGAAGTGTAAAATACCAGAAAGTAAATCCTGATAGACCAACATGATGATTGTTGGATAGCCGCTCCCGGACCGCTCCAATCGAAAAACAGGGACTTTAGGTAAGAAGTAGAGAGATCGAGAGAGGATTTGCAGGGTAGAAGACGGGAAGAATATATACCGTGAGGGTTTCAAAGGAAGAACAAAAGTGAAAGGACTAAAATAGACCGGATCTTTTTGCTAATTGCTATCCTTGTCCTTGGTATGATTTACGGTTAGATTTGTGGTCATCTTTTATCCATTTTTTTTAAATTTATACAGAAAATCTATAACAACAGAACATTAAATCTATAACAGAACATTTTATCTAAATTCTAAAATACTTTAGCATATTTCCATGTGTAATGGAGTTGTGTTTGGAATATGATGGAATAAACCAAAAAATTATTAAATTGAATACGCTTATTATATTGTGAAAATCTTAATTCATTATGAATTATCGGAAAATCACCTCTGTTTCTAACTCAACGATATAGTTACGTACATCTCACCCTTCATACCTCGTTATAGACGATATTACTACGGCTGGATAATGTTGTTAAATAGTTTAGCGGTCAACATCTTCATCCTCCTACTATTCTCTCCCAGAAGCAATCAGACCTACTATTTTCACCATGACAGTTCCTACCACATTCACTGCCAATGCACCCCTCACGCCAATTACCCCCACTTTTTCCCAATGCTGGAGAACAACCCCCATCCTTAACCATCTTATTCCTTCCTTCATCACGCAAAACCCAGCCGCCGCCAACCTCCTCAGCCCAGCTCACGCCTCACTGCCACCACCTTCACCGTCAGCCACCAATGTGTCACATTCATTTTCTTTGATACAACCGCCACCCGATGCCCCTACCTCCTGACCCCTACAAGGCTGCAAACCGTTGCCCCCACCCCCAAACACCGCTCTCTAACAAGCTGTCTAATTTTGTACATCAAATGTGTAGCGCCCCGATCCGGACAGCGGATCCGAACCGGTGCACCCGTCGTAGCTTACTGAGAAGACTAAAAGACGTCTCATCTCTCGAATACACATCATCAATGACGTAAGAGAATAAGCACGTAGACACTTGCAAAATAAAATCCAAACCATCCAATTTGTACATCAAAGTGTAAGGAAATTACAAAAGAGTGTTCATGGTAAACCGACTAAATCCTCGAGTGAATGAAAGAAACTGAAATAACTAGCAACAGCCTCGACTATCTCCCAATAAGACTCTAAGCATCCCATTTGGCCCACTAGCCATCGTCCTCTATGAAGATCATATCATAGCTAGGCTCATCTGTAAAAATAAAGGTAGTACCCTTAGCGAAAAACGCTAGCAAGTAACCCGCTTATAAGACATACGGGATCAACACATGGCAAGACATGAGTAATATATAATTCAAAGGATTAATGGGGCACATGTCCTGTATAACTTCAAAAAAAATATAGACTAGTAGCATACCAGAACAAGAACCGTAATTCATACGCATTTAACAGTTCAATGACAATCCAGTTACAACCAAACATAACGTAATGACTCGCATGATGTATGACAAAATATGCACTACACTACACAGTCACAAATGCATATGCAATTTCTTTTCAAAACAGTGCAATGCATGTCACAATGTCCGGTCACATAACTTTATACCCCTGTGGTGGGTCACGGCTTATATTTCCATCCCATGACGCACCACAACTCAACTTTATACCCTGTAATGTGACATGGCTTGTATTTCCATCCCATGTCACATTACAGCCCAACTCTATACCCTGTAACGTGTCACAGCTTATATTTCCATCTCATGATACGTTACAGCTCAACTTTATACCCTGTAATGTGCCACAGCTTATATTTCCATCCCATGACACATTACAGCCCATTTCGCAAACTTTATACCATGTGCCGAAGCACAGCTCTTTTCAAAACATTATGCAAATGCAAGTGTCATGATGCAAGAGTGCAAGACTCCTCATATCGATCACATTCTTTAATCACATACTTCAAATCATATTCACATATCAATCAGTCACACGAGACTCATCTCACTTACCCACTCGAGCTTATTCTTCCTGGCAGGTCAACATCACCTAAACATTGATTCTAGAACCCAAAGGCTAATGTAGGAACCCTCACATTCCTCCTTTTGAACTCTGAAAAGCCACATACGTTCATTCCTAACCCCTTAGGCTATTCACGTTGAAGTCCGATTCGAATACCCTACGAAGTCTCCACATTTGATTCACCATCTTAAGTCATGTTCTCAAGACTTAGACTAACCTCAATCAGGTCCTAAGAAGTCCCTAAGGTCACTCAAAGGGTCCCCTAGCTTCCCTCTTTCTTCCCTTATTTTCCCACAAAACTACTTGACATCATACCCTCACATCGATCGATCGATGTGACTTCATACCCTCACATCGATCGATCGATGTCCATCAGAGAACATCGATCTCTCACCCCTTTCTACATCGGTCGATCTAAGTGATTTCGAACCCTCACATCGATCGATCGAAGTTCATCAGAGAACATCGAACTCTCAACCCCTTATACGTCGATCGATCTACGTACTACTGAGACACATCAATCTCTCACCCATCAGACATCGATCGATCGATGTACTTCGAACTCTGACATCGATCGATCGATGTCAGCGTTTCTCCAGAATCTCCTCTACGGATTTCTGTAGAAACTGCAGATCTTCAACCAAACGTTTTCTAACTTTCATCCAACCATTCCAAGCCTAATCTTCCCTATCAATCCATTCTTAATCCACCAAAAACATCACCTTTGATGTACCACACAAGGATTCAATCCTAAAACTCAAATCTTTCACAAAACCAACCTAAAATCTCGCCTTTTTCCACCCTCTTAACCCTTCATCCGAGAATAGCACAAAATAGGGTTCTTGGGATTGAGTTTTACATGATCTCACATATTTCAACAACAACAACAACGATTTCAACATATAATGGCCAAAACTCGAAACCAAAACACATAAGGCACATATAAATTCACAGAAAGAAATTACTGCATGGTGATCCAATTTGATATCAAAAATAGGCCTTTTTCTTTCGCAAAACGTAAGAACTCATAAGTAGATTACTTGCATGTGATTACTCGAAGTAGATCTGAAAAACAAACGAAGAACAGATTGGTTCTTGAGGGAGTTCTCCTAGGGTCGCAAGGTGCCAAAAATCGCCTAAGGGATGGAGATGGGAAGAAGCGTCGGTTTCTTTTCTGCTAATGGAGAGAAACTGACGTTCAGTTAGTTTTTATATGGAAAGGGTGAAATTTGGAGTTTCTAAATTATATCCTAGTAACATATTTATCTTAAATAATTAAATTCTAATATTTAATTCTAAAATTAGATACTAATTAATTCTAAGATTTAATCTCTCCATAAATACCACTTAATCCACTATTTAATTTCTTAATTCATTACCTTTGACCGTCATCAAATCACTTAACCACTTTTATCCTTAAATTACTCTACAGAGGGTGCGGGGCATAACATTCCACCTCCTTACAAAAAGTTTCGTCCTCGAAACTGACGTACTTTATTGGAAAAGCTGTGGATATAGCTCCTTCATTTGCTCCTCAAACTCCCACATGGCTTCACGCTCCGTATGATTACTCCATTGCACTTTGACATACGGAATCACATGCTTGCGTAGGACTTGATCTTTCTTATCCACAATATTCACTGGATGTTCTTCATATGTGACATCTTCTCTAACATCCAGTGGTTGAGCTTCAAGGATATGGCTTGGGTCCGATACGTATTTCCTTAGTTGGGACATATGAAATACATTGTGGACTTGTGACAAACTCGGTGGCAAGGCTAACCGATATGCTCTTTCTCCAACCTTGCCAAGCACTTCATATGGACCAATATATCTAGGGCTTAACTTGCTCTTCATTCCGAACCTCGCAACTCCCTTGGTAGGTGAGACTCGTAGATAAACCTTTTCGCCTTCCTCAATCTCCAAGGGTCATCTTTTTGTATCGGCCCAACTCTTACTGCGATCTTGAACCACCCTTAGCCTCTCTCTTGTCACTTTTATTTTCTCAATTGTTTGTTCAACCAATTCTGGTGCAGTGATCGTTCTTTCCCCAACTTCGTCCCAACAAACCGGGGACCTGCACTTGCGCCCGTATAATGCTTCAAACGGCGCCATGCCGATCGCACTGTGATAGCTATTATTGTATGAAAACTCCATCAATTTCAGCATGCAATCCCAGTTTCCTTTAAAATCCAGAGCGCACGCTCTTAGCATGTCCTCCAAGGTTTGGATGGTTCTCTCGGATTGTCCATCCGTTTGCGGATGGTATGCGGTACTCATTCTTAGCTCGGTACCCATCGCTTTCTGAAATGCCCTCCAAAACTTAGAAGTAAACTTGGAATCACGGTCCGATACAATACTGACGGGGGCTCCATGCAAGCTCACAATGTTATCCACATATATGTTGGACAATTTCTCATAAGAAGTACCATGTGGCATTGCTATGAAATGAGCTGTCTTCGTCAAACGGTCTACAATTACCTAAATCATCTCATTCCCATTTCTGGTTTTGGGTAGCCCCATCACGAAGTCCATAGTCACGTGCTCCCATTTCCATTCAGGAATCTCAAGTGGCATCATCAAACCACCAGGTCGTTGATGTTCAGCTTTGACTTGTTGGCATACTAAACATCTCACAACATGCTCCGCTATGCTTCTCTTCATCCCTATCCACCAATAATTTCTTTTGAGGTCCTTATACATCTTTGTGCTCCCGGGGTGGATAGACATTCTCGAGTTATGCGCTTCACGAAGTAACTCCCTTCGAAGTTCATCATTATCTGGTACACATAACCGATTCTGAAACCATAAACTTCCATCTCCTCGCAATTGGAAGTCTCTTACTGGTCTCGTAGACAACTTGTCACGGATTTCTTTCAGCGTTGTATCATCATACTGCGCTCCTTTAATTATGTCTACCAAGTCTGGGCTGATAAATAGAGCTGTGAGAACATTCGCTACCGAATCCACCACATCGAGACCAAACTCCTCGATCTCTCTTTCCAACAGGGACTGTCTAGCGTGACTAGACTTTCTGCTCAATGCGTCCGCCACTCTATTTGCTTTACCCGGATGATAGTTGATGGTTAAGTCATAATCCTTAAGTAACTCCAACCATCTTCTCTGTCGCATATTTAGCTCCTTCTGCGAGAATAGGTACTTCAAGCTCTTATGATCAGTGAACACAGCACATTTTTCACCATACAAATAGTGGTGGCGAAGGGTATCAAGGTTAAGAGGGGCTGTTCTCCGCATTGGTAAAAAGATGGTGGTAAGATGGTGGTACATCGGAGTTGGGGGAGAGGTGCAGGTTTGTGGTGGTTGAGGACAAAATGAGGCAGGGTAGGCTACGGGTAGGCCTGTAAACGAACCGAACGAGCCGAGTTCTACGAAGTTCGAACTCGGTTCGGTTATATAGTCGACCGAGCCGAGCCTGTTCGGTAAGCTAAACGAACAGAACATACACGATCGTACTCGGCTCGTGATGGTTCACGAGCAGCTCGGTCTCGGCTCGTTAGCTCGGTAACTTAAAAAAACTGGCAGCACCATGTTGCTCAATGATGAAGTTTTGCTGCATTCAAAATTCCACATAACATTCAATCCATTCACATGCTTTCCACTTTCTAGCAATTAGCAAATACAAAATTCTCAATCAAACAAATTATTTATTACAACTTTGAACTTTCCAATCAGAAATACACACATCAAGTCAATATACAATTCCACATTAAAAAAAATACAAACACGGCAATTTTCCAATCCACAATCGACCATACATCAAATGATTCTAATTTTTAAATGCTTCTATGAACGCAAACACCTTAGGCATTTTCTGAAGAGATAGATGAAGAACGCAGCGCAGGAGATAGCTTCCAGTTCTATGCCATTGCCCACATCACAACACTGAAATAACAAAAAACAGTTTATGACTTACCTAAAAAAATCTGAAACAATAAAGCATACAAGCAAAGAAAGAAAGTGCTTACATTGCATTTACCTATTCATTCTCAATCTGGTAATATAATCTCACATGCATACTGATCATCCGTGTTCTCCTAAAAAAATAACGAAAAGTTACAACAAGTATTATAACATAATAAGTAAACAAAAATACAAATAATAGTATAATTTACCTTCTTTGTGTTGAGAAATATGTTTGGATAATTTTCAAAGTCATGATTTTAAGTGATGAATACTTAAAAATGTCACATATGGTGTTATAAATGAAAGAGTTGAATAAGTGAAGAAAAATGACACGATGTCTAGGGTTGTTAGAAATTTTTTTCTAAAATGTGATAAAATAGTTGTTTTTATTTTTACATGATTTATATATGTTTATCATGTTGTGATTATGTGATTTTTATGATGATAATATCTTGTGACTAATATGCCCTCGAAGTTTCTACAACTTACCAAAAAGGGCAAAAGTGGTATTTTGAGTTTTGTAGGTACTCGACATGGTGAATATGATTCAAGAAGATATTATCATCTTATTTATTATCAAGAAGGTGTTATTATATTTAATTATGACCATCGGGGTCATTTCTGGAGTTTTATCTCACTAGGGGCATTTTGGTCATTTTACTCCCGAAGACAGTTTCGGTATTTTTACTCAAGGAATCTCTTGAGTATCTTATTATATTCATTCTGGAGTTCATTTAGTATATTCTTGAAGATTATTTGGTGGTTTTCTATTTTATTCTCTTATTTGATGATTTTATCGACGGTATCGGGATATGTGACGGTATTCGATGTCACGTTCTATTTTCTCTTGAAGACTCTTATATATATGTTATTGGAGGTTCTTAATCATCATCTTTCAGAGATTACAAGGTGTCCTTGGTGCAAGATTCATCACAATATGTCAAGGAGAAATGAGAATTTTGATATTATATGTTGACATAACCTTGTCAACTATTATTTGTTGATTTCTCCTCAAAAATCTGAGTTAGTATACATATACACAGCCTCCAAAACGTGATTATACAGGTGGAGATGATGTTTTTCTCATTTTATGAGTTGGAGACAAGAAGACAAACCAAAAGCAAGCTAATTGGCAAAAGTTGTCAACTTGAAATTTCAAATTTGAAGTTAATGGAGACAAGGTTGTTGGAGATGATTATGGAGGTGTTTTAATTCAAAATTCTCAGCCATCACATGGTCTAAAAGTTGGAGGGAATATGCCATCAATTCACTCTATAAATAGAAGGCAAGGTGAAGAAGAGAAGACACACACTTGAAAGCAAAAATTGAAGATTGTTGTCTTGCTATTCTCTTCTCATATTTTCGTTCATACTTTGTGTAGCTAAGGTGTTCCATTTCTAGTTGTTGTCCAGCTACACTATACACACCTTCTTGTGTTTTATTTGTAAGATTGATTAGCCAAATCTATAAGGCTACATCAATAGGTGATAGAGGTGTTGCAACCAAGAGTTGCATAAAGGTGTTCATCCAAGTCTTGAATAGGGTTGGTGTTTAACCCAAGGATCAAGCTTGGTTCTTGCTGTAATTTGGTTCATACCATAGTGAAATCCAAGGAAAGGTGTTCCTTGGGACTGGAGTAGGTCACATTGACCGAACCAGGATAAATTCTCAGTGTTCTTCTCTTGTTTCTTTATTTCTGTTTTCTGCCCGTTTTTGACTGCAGTTTTCACACAACTTCTCACAATTTGAAAAAATAGCTAAACATTTTCAAAATTCGTGATTTTTGGTGGAGTTATACTTCAGACTGTTAGCTTTCATTTGCAACAAGAATCACTTGATTTGAGCAAGGGAAAGTTAGTCTTTCAGTCTTTGCAAGATAACTGCTCCAATCTGGCTGCAATCTGACTAGTTTTGAGAAAACTTAAATTCCGTATTTTTCAAGAATTGTTTAAGGTCAGAGCCTTTTGGAAACTTTATCTACACATCCTAAGGAGTGTTTTGATATAAAGATCAACCTTTTTGGTTGAGTATTCAAAGAGAAATACGTTTTGCAAAATCAGCAACATTCTGTCCAATTCTGTCCAGATTGACCATCTGAATCTTTTTATTTGTTTGAAAGGTCAAACGATCTTATTTTTATCTGATTTTTGGACAGAGTCTTGTTAACTCATTGAAGTTAAATTCTGGAGATTTTCATAATTTTTGGAGTTGTGTACAATTATTTGTGAATTTTTGAAAAACGGGTTCTGAATCTGAGGTGGTTTTAGATTCTGTTTTCAAAGGGGATTTTAACAAAGGGTAGTAGTGTAATTTCCGCTAACCACTATTCACCCCCCTCTAGTGGTGTTTATTGCAGGTGCACGGTCCAACATTTGGTATCAGAGCCAGACCAACACCACTAAAAAGAAGCAAGATTCAACACCATACAAGGCCAAGAAACAACGATTCACTATATACTACTTGTCTCAAATCCAAGGTACATACTATGGCTATTGTTTCTCACAAAGGTGAAATGGAAGGTATGTCTACCCAACGCCCTCCTCTTTTTGACGGTAATAATTTTGTTCATTGGAAACTGAGGATGAGGCTATTCTTAATGGCTATAGACATTGATTTATGGTCTATAGTTGAAGATGGGCCGTACATTCCAACGAAAATTGAAAAAGTTAATGAAGTTACACAAGAAGTAGAGAAATGTAAAAGTGAATGGTCATCAGATGATAAAAAGAAAATGTCCATGAATGCTAAAGCTTTGCAATTACTTTTGAATGGACTTACAACTTCTGAAGCAGGATATGTGTCAAATTGCACAAGCGCACACGACATGTGGAAATCACTTGTATTAAAGCATGAAGGTACTAGTGGTGTTAAAGAGTCAAAAATAAACATGCTTATGACTGAATTAGAGACTTTCAAAATGTTGCCAAACGAATCCATAACATCTATGGATTTGAGGATTACTAATATTTTCAATGCCCTTGAAGCTTTAGGAAAGTCATTTTCGAACAGTGAAAAGGTTCAAAAGGTGTTACGAAGCCTCCCTGCTGAATGGGATCCAAAGGTGACTGCAATCGAGGAGACAAAGTCAATCACTAAGATGGATGAATTGATCGGGTCTCTTAAAGTTTACGAGGTTAAATTAAACCAACGAAAGTCTGAATCGTCTAAGTCATCCGGTAAGTCAATAGCTTTCAAAACAATCGAAACACATGCTAGTAACGATGATAGTAATAGTGATACTGAATTAGATGATGACTTGATATTGATAGCTAGAAAACTTAGAAAGTTTTTCAAACGTCCAAATAGGAATAGACAACGTAATTTTTCCTTTTCTTCTTCTTCTTCTCAACCTAGGAAGAATAACACAAACAAATGGTATAATAAAGAATTAAAGTGTTATGAATGCGGTCAAAAAGGACATATTTCATATGACTGTCCCACGAAGAAAAATAATAACAATAACAACAATAATAAACAAGCCAAGGATAAGGAGGCTCAAACGACAAAGGCAAAAGAGTCTAAGGCAAGAAAAGGGAAACGAGCAATGAAGGTGAGCACATGGAGCGACTCATCCGACTCAGAATCCGAAACTAAGGAAGCTCAAGTCTGCTTCGTATCCAACGAGGTATGTTCTTCTTCTGATAGTGATTCCGATAGTGACATGACATTTGATGAAATGTATAAAGAATTCTTAAGAATGCATGCTCACTGTAAGAGGCTCTCTAAAGAAAAGAAGAAACTAGTTGAAGAAAATGACAAGTTGAAGACGTCCAACTTGGAATTCTCCGATCAACTAGAATCTCTTAAACAAGAGTCTACTAATACTCTTGATTCTTTAGAGAATAAAATTGAATCATATAGGAAAGATGAACAAAAGTTACAAATGGAAAACAAAATATTAAAATCCAAGTTAGAAAGTTGTGAAAATGAAATAGTACAACTGAAGTCTTCTAAATTTACCTTAGAAAAAATGATAGAACAATTTAAATCTGGTGCAAATATGTTAGATACACTTATATCATCACAAAAGTATGGAAATGATAAAACTGGATTGGGATATAAAGAAGAAGATAAAAAATTAGATAAAAAGACTAAGTTTGTATCATCAACTACGAAACAACCTTATAAAGTTATAAAAACAAACTTGTCTGCTAAATCTTCTTCTACTCCTTCTTCTTCTTATTCAAAGATAAAAATGCAGCATGCACCCATAAAAACACACACGCATAACTATACATCTAGGCCAAACTTTGCATCTAGACAATCTAGAAATTATGCCTACATGTATACAAATGCAACTAGACCGAATAAAATGCATACAACTTATTATGAACCTAAATATAGGCAACACTCTTATAAGTCTTATAGAAATTCCTACAAACACACTTATATAGCGCCATATAAGAAACAAAATCGCATGCCTTATGCACATTATAAAATTCGGTCATCCTATAATGATTATCAACCATGTCACAATATGTATAACAATGTATCTTCACTTATGTGGAATAATCATGTATATACTAATTCTTCTTATTTTCCAAATTATAACAATGCTAAAAATGTGCCTAAAAGGTATATTCAAGTTTGGATACCGGATATCTAAACAAGAATAGTGCCCCTAACATTCAAGGACCCAAATAAAGGGTACCTAAAACTTTGTCTTCATTGTAGGATAAACGCAAGGAATGCAAGGAGACAAAGTCAAAGAATCTAAAAACCAAATGGTTTTTAGATAGCGGGTGTTCAAGGCACATGACGGGCAACCCCAAACTATTCACCGAACTGGAACAAATCGATAATGGAGGAAAGGTGACATTCGGTGACAACAACCAAGGCAAGGTTATTGGAAAAGGAACAATTGGGGACCCTAACACATTTCAAATACGAAATGTGTTGTTAGTAAGCAATCTTTCTTACAATTTATTAAGTATTTCGCAACTTATAGATTCTGGTTATCATGTCTCTTTTCTTCCTAATTGTTGTGATATAATAAATGAAAAAGGAGAAATTGTACTAAAAGGAAATAGGGATGGTAACATTTACACACTATCACTAAATAACATATTAAATGCTAGGATTAAGTGTTTAGTATCACATGATTTAGATGTGAACTTATGGCATAGACGACTAGGCCATATAGGAGTTTCAACCATAGAAAGATTATCTAAGAAGAATCTAATTAGAGGAATGCCTAAGTTAGACTTACATAATTTTCAATTGTGTGAAACATGTATTAAAGGAAAACATATAAAAGAGACAATGAAATCAAAACATGAAGTGAGTACTAGTCATGTACTAGAACTGCTTCACTTAGACTTATTTGGTCCAAGTAGGACAAGAAGTCTAGGTGGACACTACTATGTGTGTGTCATAGTAGATGATTACTCACGATACACATGGACATTGTTCTTAACACACAAAGACGATGCTCCATTGGTAATCGAAAATCTTATTAAGCAACTTGAAAATCTTTATGAAGAAAATGTTAAAAGAATTAGAAGTGATAGAGGTGGAGAATTTAAAAACAAAGATATAATTAAGTTTTGTGAATTACATGGAATAAAACATGAATTCTCACCACCAAGAACACCACAACTTAATGGAGTTGTTGAACGTAAAAATAGAACACTACAAGAAATAGCTAGAACTATGTTGTGTGAAAACAAAGTACCTAGATATTTGTGGGCTGAAGCTGTTAGTTGTGCATGTTATATAATAAATAGGCTTTCTATTAGAAAGAAATTAAATAAAACACCATATGAGTTATTGAATAATAGACAACCTAAGGTAGATTATCTTAGAGTATTTGGGTGTAAATGTTTTGTACTTAATACCAAAGATAATCTAGATAAATTTGAACAAAAGTCTATTGAATGCATATTTGTTGGATATTCAACTAACTCAAAGGCATATAGGTGTTATAATCATGCATCTAGAAAAATAATTGAATCTATACATGTGAAATTCAATGAGAATGCATATTTTGATGTAAGTGATAAAAAGAAACAAGAGAATAATGTTGAAAATATGTTTGATGATGATGATATATTACTTGAGCCTGTTCATGATCATCTAGAACCAACTTCCCCTGAACAAGATGTGCATGAACCTTTAGGTGAAATAAATCAAGAAATTTTACAATTGGAAGATAATCTATCTAACTTACAGGATGTTCCAATTGTATATGAAAATGTTCACACGAATGAAACATTTGAACTAGAAGAAGGTGAACCTAGTCAACTTAGGAATTGGTGGCTTATAGAAGATAAACATAAACACCCTAAAGAGCTAATCATTGGTGATCCAAGTGTTGGGGTTAGAACACGTAGAAACATAAGTCAACTTGAAGGACATAGCTTAATCTCAGAATTAGAACCTAAGAACGTAAAGGAAGCCTTAGGTGACATATCATGGATAGATGCTATGCATGAGGAATTAAATCAATTCACAAGGAACAACGTGTGGGACTTAGTACCTAAACCTGAAGACAAGTCTATCATAGGAACTAAATGGGTTTTCAGGAATAAAATGGATGAACAAGGAAATATTACAAGGAATAAGGCTAGACTAGTCGCACAAGGTTATAATCAACAAGAAGGAATAGATTATGAAGAAACCTTTGCACCCGTTGCACGACTAGAAGCAATTAGATTGTTACTTGCGATTGCAAGTATAAGCAAAATTAAGCTCTTCCAAATGGATGTCAAGAGTGCGTTCTTGAATGGATACATCCAAGAAGAAGTGTTTGTCAAACAACCTCCTGGATTCGAAGATCCGAAGAATCCGAACCATGTTTATAAGTTTAAGAAAGCTCTATATGGTTTAAAACAAGCTCCAAGAGCTTGGTATGATAGATTTGCAAACTTTCTTATTGCAAATAATTATCAAAGGGGGACCATCGACAACACATTATTCCTAAGAAGAAAAGGTAATGATTTGTTAATAGTTCAAATATACGTAGATGATATAATCTTTGGTTCAACCAACCCTACTTTAGTAAAAGACTTCGAAGAATGTATGAAGTCAGAGTTTGAAATGTCAATGGTAGGAGAGTTGAATTATTTCTTAGGACTTCAAATCAAACAAACCCCTCAAGGAATTCACATTAGCCAACTTAAGTATGTCAATGATATGATTAAGAAGTTTGGCTTTGAAGAGTTGAAACCTACAACTACGCCTATGAGTGTTAGTACCAAACTTGATAAGGATGAAAATGGTAAACCTTTTGATGACACACTTTATAGGTCTATGATTGGCTCATTGTTATACTTAACTGCATCAAGACCTGATATTATGTTTAGTGTGTGTATGTGTGCTAGGTTTCAATCTTGTCCTAAGGTATCACATTACAATGCAGTGAAAAAGATCTTTAGATATCTTAAGCATACACCTCACTTAGGATTGTGGTATGATAGAAACGCTAAGTTGGAATTACACGCATATAGTGATGCTGATTATGGTGGTTGCAGGTTAGATAGAAAATCCACTAGCGGTACATGTCAATTTATAGGAACCAATTTGATCTCTTGGTTTTCTAAAAAGCAAGCTAGTGTAGCTCTTTCTACCACTGAAGCTGAGTATATTGCTTTGAGTTTATGTACTACCCAAATACTTTGGCTTAAACAGCAACTTAGTGATTTTGGCATTAAAATGAATAAGATTCCAATTTTCTGCGATAGCACAAGTGCAATCAATCTTTCCCGGAATCCGGTACTTCATTCTAAGGCCAAACACATTGAGGTGCGATACCACTTTCTTCGCGATCATGTTCAAAATGAGGACATAGTGATAAATCATATAAGAACTGATCACCAAATCGCTGACATCTTCACCAAACCCCTTAATCAAGCCACTTTTGAAAACTTACGAGCCAAATTAGGAATGATGACTTACAATACCATTGTATAGTTCTATCTTTTGCATGATTTGCAAAATAAAGGGGGAGATAGAATAAGAACATGGAACATGATTTTAGTTGATAAGTCATGTTTTAGTTGGTAAGTCATGATGAATCATATGCTAAGTTTTTTTATTGGTATAAATTTTGGAGCATAGGTTAAGGGGGAGAGTATGAGTTGAGGGGGAGCAGCATACTATTTAAACATTGAAAACATAGTTGAAAACATTTGGTTAAACTTTTGGTTAAACATTTGGTTAAACTTTTGGTTATAAGTTGTGACATTAAAATCATGTTAGGTTATTTTGAAAATCATCCAAAAGGGGGAGAATGTTGAGAAATATGTTTGGATAATTTTCAAAGTCATGATTTTAAGTGATGAATACTTAAAAATGTCACATATGGTGTTATAAATGAAAGAGTTGAATAAGTGAAGAAAAATGACACGATGTCTAGGGTTGTTAGAAATATTTTTCTAAAATGTGATAAAATAGTTGTTTTTATTTTTACATGATTTATATATGTTTATCATGTTGTGATTATGTGATTTTTATGATGATAATATCTTGTGACTAATATGCCCTCGAAGTTTCTACAACTTACCAAAAAGGGCAAAAGTGGTATTTTGAGTTTTGTAGGTACTCGACATGGTGAATATGATTCAAGAAGATATTATCATCTTATTTATTATCAAGAAGGTGTTATTATATTTAATTATGACCATCGGGGTCATTTCTGGAGTTTTATCTCACTAGGGGCATTTTGGTCATTTTACCCCCGAAGACAGTTTCGGTATTTTTACTCAAGGAATCTCTTGAGTATCTTATTATATTCATTCTGGAGTTCATTTAGTATATTCTTGAAGATTATTTGGTGGTTTTCTATTTTATTCTCTCATTTGATGATTTTATCGACGGTATCGGGATATGTGACGGTATTCGATGTCACGTTCTATTTTCTCTTGAAGACTCTTATATATATATGTTATTGGAGGTTCTTAATCATCATCTTTCAGAGATTACAAGGTGTCCTTGGTGCAAGATTCATCACAATATGTCAAGGAGAAATGAGAATTTTGATATTATATGTTGACATAACCTTGTCAACTATTATTTGTTGATTTCTCCTCAAAAATCTGAGTTAGTATACATATACACAGCCTCCAAAACGTGATTATACAGGTGGAGATGATGTTTTTCTCATTTTATGAGTTGGAGACAAGAAGAAAAACCAAAAGCAAGCTAATTGGCAAAAGTTGTCAACTTGAAATTTCAAATTTGAAGTTAATGGAGACAAGGTTGTTGGAGATGATTATGGAGGTGTTTTAATTCAAAATTCTCAGCCATCACATGGTCTAAAAGTTGGAGGGAATATGCCATCAATTCACTCTATAAATAGAAGGCAAGGTGAAGAAGAGAAGACACACACTTGAAAGCAAAAATTGAAGATTGTTGTCTTGCTATTCTCTTCTCATATTTTCGTTCATACTTTGTGTAGCTAAGGTGTTCCATTTCTAGTTGTTGTCCAGCTACACTATACACACCTTCTTGTGTTTTATTTGTAAGATTGATTAGCCAAATCTATAAGGCTACATCAATAGGTGATAGAGGTGTTGCAACCAAGAGTTGCATAAAGGTGTTCATCCAAGTCTTGAATAGGGTTGGTGTTTAACCCAAGGATCAAGCTTGGTTCTTGCTGTAATTTGGTTCATACCATAGTGAAATCCAAGGAAAGGTGTTCCTTGGGACTGGAGTAGGTCACATTGACCGAACCAGGATAAATTCTCGGTGTTCTTCTCTTGTTTCTTTATTTCTGTTTTCTGCCCGTTTTTGACTGCAGTTTTCACATAACTTCTCACAATTTGAAAAAATAGCTAAACATTTTAAAAATTCGTGATTTTTGGTGGAGTTATACTTCAGACTGTTAGCTTTCATTTGCAACAAGAATCACTTGATTTGAGCAAGGGAAAGTTAGTCTTTCAGTCTTTGCAAGATAACTGCTCCAATCTGGCTGCAATCTGACCAGTTTTGAGAAAACTTAAATTCTGTATTTTTCAAGAATTGTTTAAGGTCAGGGCCTTTTGGAAACTTTATCTACACATCCTAAGGAGTGTTTTGATATAAAGATCAACCTTTTTGGTTGAGTATTCAAAGAGAAATACGTTTTGCAAAATCAGCAACATTCTGTCCAATTCTGTCCAGATTGACCATCTGAATCTTTTTATTTGTTTGAAAGGTCAAACGATCTTATTTTTATCTGATTTTTGGACAGAGTCTTGTTAACTCATTGAAGTTAAATTCCGGAGATTTTCATAATTTTTGGAGTTGTGTACAATTATTTGTGAATTTTTGAAAAACGGATTCTGAATCTGAGGTGGTTTCAGATTCTGTTTTCAAAGGGGATTTTAACAAAGGGTAGTAGTGTAATTTCCGCTAACCACTATTCACCCCCCTCTAGTGGTGTTTATTGCAGGTGCACGGTCCAACACTTTGCATTCCTCGATTGTCGTACCCAATCGCCGGCACACAAGAGCATCTTTACCGTCTCCACTGATAGACTGGATTGGTAATCATCTATGATGCGTCCACCAGCGCTGAAGTTAGACTCTGAGACAACAGTACTAACCGGAATAGACAAAAGATCGCAAGCAACCTTTGAAAGAATAGTAAATCGACCACTGTTGATTCTCAACCACAACAACACATCCAATTCTTGTTCGCCTTTTAATCTCTTCTCATTCAGATAGATGTCCACCTCTAAAATGGTACCATATGATTCATCGTTGCTTAGATCATCGATCTCCCCAATGTAGAAATATGAGGGTTTGAGTGATTTCAAAATAAAGAAATTTGAATATATATATATATATATATATTAACGTGGATATATATACACAAGTGTACATGTATGCATGATAACTTGCCTTATTTAGCTTATATATTATGTTGCCATACTAACAAGCCATGAAGCTATAAAGCTTACATCATATGGCGAACATTTGTTGAGTTTATACTATATTCAGGTGCCACAATTAATGAACTAAAGTAGTTCATTAAGTGAAGTACTTAGTTTAATAAACTAAGTAGTTCATTAAAGGAAGATGCATTTGGAAAAGACATGAAGGCAACATAGCTATGGAAGGAAAGTTCTCTCCTCCTCCCCACATCATTTCACACGCCATATATACATAATATATATATATTTTCAGATTTTTTTTTGAAAGGCACATACACATTTATTCCAACGTACTATCGACACGTTATATATCTTACGAACGTACGTTTACGTCACACCACTATACTTAACTCATATTTATGAGTATATTCAGATCTTATATCATATGATATAAGATATGGTGATGACAAATTAAATACGACACGATAAAAGGTTCTAAACCGAAATTTGTCGTATCGGGCGATACCGAAACTTCGCCAACGTGTCACGTACTTGCCATAAATAAATGGCCAGCCCATATACATCAAAATTTATCAAAAATTTCGTGCCATACACTGTACATTGAGACAAAAATACTTTCCATGTTGGCACACACAAATCACCCCACATTTAGGCCAAAATGTGAAGATTCCAATTTTATTTTTGTCACATGTTTATGGTACCACTTTAAATCAGCCAAGTGCTGAAAATTAAAGTATATATTATATATATTATGTATAACATAATATATATATAGCATGTGCAAAAGTTGGAATTTAAATTAGAGAAAAATCGGGTAATCGATAAATATCGAAAATCCGGTTTTCTACGCACTTGACATGGAACGTTTTTCTTGAACATGATGTGGCACGTATCTAGACACTTTTTACATATAATATACATCTTAAAGTGTTCTAGAAAATTAAATTAAGGGCTGATTGGAATATTACATGTGTGTAATATTAAATGTGCACTATTTTTCAAAGTTAGCAAAAATAAATTTCAGCACATGCATATACACACTTAAACGTCACCCTAGCTGAGATGGAGCACATGTGGAGCCTTGTTGGCATGTTGATTGGTCAAGAATCAATCATACAATGTTGATGAATCAAAGAGAGAAGCTACAAAAGGTAAGTTTTCAATATACACCTCTCTTATGTCACATGCTGAAAATTTCAGCATGTCACACACCTTAATGGCCGAATTCTTAAGGCTTAAGGAATATATTTTGTTAATTTTGCATTAAGGAATAAATCAAATGAGTTATGGAAATGATTTGAATTGTCTTAAGTATGATATCCTTTATATCACACATGCTGAAATTTTTCAGCATGTGTGAGAAGGTGTTATGGCCGAATTTCACCCTCCTTGGTGTCCAAATTCATTCTAAATCTTGTAGCAAGACTTGCCTTAAATATTGAATGTATTTTTATGGAAGAAATTCAAAGAAAAATGGAAGAAATATTGATTTATCACATGTGGTTAATGCTGAAAATTTCAGCATTGAAAATATACCTTATGGCCGATTTTGACTAGGTTGGAAAGAGATATTTTTGTGTCTCAAACTTTATGACATATTGTGACTATTTTGGCATGATTTGATAATTGATTATTTGGCATATATTTAGTGTTTTTTTCAGAATATCCATGTCATCAAATGATGACAACAATGAGTCAATCAAGAGGTGCCAAGTAAGCAATGACTAAATGATGGTCCAATGGAGTGATGCCAAGTAAGCAAAATGTTGTCACTATGATGTCTCACACCCTCCCAAGCAAGTAAAAGGAAATTTTCAAGAGGGGGGAGTGACTTAAGGGGGACGGCCTGGACCTATAAGGGAAGAAGAGAAGAACAAACAAAAGCAAGGCCAAGAATCATATTGAAAAGTGATCAAAGTGCAAAAGCTTTCTTCTCCTACACTTTCTTTCTTTCTTCTCTTGTAAAAAGCCTATTGTACTTTACTTCTTTCATCCTTGAATAGGCTTCATAGAAACCACCATTCATACATCTTTGTAAAAGATTGATCAAGGTGTGATCAATCTTCATTCTAGCAAGGTGGTGGTGTTCGTGCAAATTGTACTCACAATACAAGGTTTGTAAAGGGTTGGAGTTAAGGTGTAACTCTATCAACCCTGCGGTAAGGTGTACTGCGTGTGTGAAATTAGTGTGAACCAAGGAAGGTGTTCCTTGAAGACTGGAGTAGGTTGTTTATAACCGAACCAGTATAAAATTCTTGGTGCAATTTACTTTCTGCATTTACGTTTCAGTTTCTGCGCTGTTTACTCATATTATTCACGTTCGCAAAAATAGTAAACGTTTTCTAAAAATTATAAAAATTTCCAGAAACATATATAAACGTTCTAGGGTTAATTTGGCACAAGTTTCAACCCTTTTGGACAAGTATAAGTCATCCAAACATCAAAAGTTCTGAGACTAGTGCAGTCTGATTTTCAGACTTGCAAAGGTTGAGACTTTGGGTGTATTTGACCTACTTTCCAAAAGAATTTTCAAAAACTGTTTCAACCCATTTAAATATAGTGTGTGAAGAGTTATTGGTCAAATTTTCAGATCATTTGGACATTCACACAAATAGGAATTAATTTTTCAAAACCATCTACCGGTTCTGACAGATTTGCACAATCTGAGTGCCAACGGTTTTTGAAGGGGTTAAAGGTTGAATTTTGATTTGAAATTTTTAGGGGACCCTCACAACATCTGAGGCTAAGTTCTCTCAAAATTTCATAATTTTTGGAGACCTCTAACCTAGTTTTTAAAACGTTTTAAAACTGGTCCTGAAAACAGAATCTGTTTTCAGAACTTGAATTGTTCAAGTTTAAAGAAATTTTAAAAAGCACACTTTCCGCACCATCTATTCAACCCCCCCCCTTCTAGTGGTGCCTTGCAGATCCTACAAGTGGTATCAGAGCGCAGGAATACTCACGACAAGGAATCCAACGATTCAGTGAGATGGCATCCACAAATCTCAAAACCGAACAAGAAGGTATGTCAAGCCAAAGGCCTCCACTCTTTGACGGTGAGTCTTTTATTCAATGGAAACTTAGGATGAAATTATTTCTTATGGCTATAGACATAGACCTTTGGTCAATAATTGAAGATGGTCCATATGTCCCGTCTAAATTGTCCATTGTAGATGGAGTCACACTAGAAGTAATTAAAACGAGACAAGACTATACTAGTGAAGACAAAAAGAAACTGAGTATGAATGCTAAGGCCATGCAATTACTCTTAAATGGCTTAAGTAAGAGTGAGTCTAGTTATGTGTCCAATTGTTCGAGCGCACAAGAAATGTGGAGAATCTTAGAAATGAAACACGAAGGCACAAGTCAAGTCAAAGAGTCTAAAATTAATATGCTTATGTCTACTCTTGAGTCTTTCAAGTTGTTGCCTAATGAGTCAATTGTTGATATGGATCTTCGTTTGACTAACATCTATAACTCTCTTGAGTCTCTTGGTAAGGCCTTTACAACGCAGGAAAAAGTACAGAAAGTCCTACGGAGCCTCCCTTCAGAATGGGATCCTAAAGTGACTGCCATAGAAGAAAGCAAGGAGACTAAGTCAATAAAAATGGAAGAACTCATTGGTTCACTAAAAGTGTATGAAAACAAACTCATTATTCGGAAATCGGAATCAACCAAACAAGGTAAGACAATTGCTTTTAAATCAAATGAATACGTCTCCCCTCCCTCCGATCACATAGATGATAGTGATTCCGAATCGGATAATGATGACTTAATTCTATTGGCAAAAGGACTAAGAAGATTCATGAGAAAATCATTTAGAAATAAAAACAAGGGCACTACATCTAAGAGAAATAAAAACAAGTCAAATGATAAGGACATTAAATGTTATGAATGCGGCAAACTCGGACACTTATCATATGACTGCCCAAACAAAGAAAAGCAAACTAATAAGTACCCTGACAAGGAGCGGAACAAAAATAGACCCGTCTCAGATCCTAAACAAAGGAAACGTGCACTAAAGGCCTCCACATGGAGTGACTCATCAGACTCTGAAACTGAGACCGAAGAGGAGACCGCTCAAGTTTGCTTCGCTTCAAAGGCGTCTAATGAGGTATCATCTGACTCTGACTCTGACTCTGAACCTTCTTACGATGATTTATTTAGTCAATATCTTGAGTTACATAAATTTACTAAGACTCTCGCAAAAGAAAAGAAACGTTTAATTGAAGACAAGAAACTGTTAGAATCTTCTAACGAGAATCTTGTCGCTCAATTAAGCGATTCAAAGAAAGAGTCTTCATGTGCCATCACTGCATTAAAAACCGAGATCTCATCATTAACTTCTCAAAATAATGAAATGAAATCCGAGATTTCAAATTTGAAATCAAGGAATACAGATTTAGAGAACATGATGAAACAATTCGATACAGGGTCAAACATGCTGCATCGCATCATATTATCGCAAAAGCATGACAGTGACAAAACTGGATTGGGGTACGTTGATACTAACGAAGTATCAACCAAACCAACCAAGTTTGTTGTGTCTAAAAAGGTAGACACCCCTAAGCATCAAGTGGCGTCTAAGATGACGCAGAAAGCACCCCCTTCCACACGCCCCACTCCCTCATATCATGTGAAATATAATGTTGTACCATATAGATATGAGAAGAAGAGATCAATGCATACACGGAATACATATCATCCACGCACCACGCACACACACACAAGGACATATCACAAACGTCCTTCATACATTGAGTATAGGGGAGTCCTTGGGCATAGACCCAAAGTACATGCACCACATGTATACTATGTCGCACCTTCATCTACTTTCTTGCCATTTGATAGACCGAGAAGGATCACCCAAGTATGGGTACCGAAAGGTACCTTTACTAAAAGGTGATTAACTAACTCGAAAGGACCCAAAATTAAAAGGGTACCTAAATCACCTTTTTACATTGCAGGGAGACCACTCATCAAAAGACATATCAATAAAGTGGTTCCTTGACAGTGGTTGCTCGAGGCACATGACAGGTGACCCGAGCCTCTTCTCCAAATTAAAGAAGGTCACAAAAGGCGGATCCGTGACCTTTGGAGACAACAATGAAGGCAAGATCATTGGTAAAGGTACGATTGGAAACCCGGATACACTTCAAATCTCCAACATGTTTTTGGTAAGCAACTTATCTTACAATCTTCTTAGTATTTCACAATTTGTTGACAATGGTTTCAATGTGTGTTTTAATCACCCTTACTGTAATATAATAAATAAAAATGGAGAAACTGTTTTAAAAGGAAAACGTGAAGGAAATATATTCACACTATCTATGGATGATGTAGTAGATGCCAAAGTTAAATGTTTTATGTCAAATGAACCCAATGTGAATTTGTGGCATAGACGTTTAGGACACATAGGTATTTCTACACTAGAAAAATTGCAACAAAAGAACCTAGTACGGGGATTGCCTAAGCTTGATTTAGACAACTTTCAGTTGTGTGAATCTTGCATAAAAGGCAAACAAACACGTGAGTCACTCAAGCCTAAAAATGAGATAAGCACGACTAGAATACTAGAACTATTGCATATCGATTTGTTTGGTCCTAGTCGTACTACAAGCCTTGGTGGGCGTCACTATGCATGTGTACTTGTTGATGACTTTTCTCGTTATACTTGGACTTTATTTCTTGCACATAAGGATGATAGCGCCGTAGAAATCGCTAAATTAATTAAACAACTTGAAAATCAATACGGCGTAAATGTGAAAAGAATAAGAAGCGATAGAGGCGGTGAGTTTAAAAATAAAGAGATGATTTCATTCTGTGAAGAAAAAGGAATTAAACATGAGTTTTCGCCACCTAGAACTCCACAATTAAATGGAGTAGTAGAAAGAAAGAATCGCACACTACAAGAAATTGCTAGAACTATGCTTTGCGAAAATAAATTACCTAGATTTCTGTGGGCGGAAGCCGTAAATTGTGCATGCTATATTATAAATCGCCTATCTATAAGAAAGAAAATAAACAAGACGCCTTACGAAATTTTGAATGATCGCATGCCTAAGATAGATTATTTTCGTGTGTTTGGATGCAAATGTTTTGTCTTGAATACAAAAGATAACTTAGATAAATTTGAATCCAAATCGATTGAGTGCATTTTTATTGGGTATTCCATAAATTCAAAAGCATATAGGTGTTATGATCCTCTCACTAGACAAATCATAGAATCTATTCATGTTAAATTCAATGAATTTGGAGAGGTTGATAAAGAAAAGGAATATGATGATGACTTTGATTTGAAACCCGTTTTGGATGAAGAAAATGAGTCTTTTGATATGCATGAGATGAATGAAACACTAGAAATGCATGATCATATAGAAATGCATGATAACTTAGAAAATAATCAACCAAGATGGCATAGAGATCACCCACATGATCTCATCATAGGCGACATCACTCACGGTGTGCGACCACGTAGAAGAATCACTTCGGATGAAATAAATGAATTTCATGCTATGATTTCTGAAATTGAGCCTAAGAATGTGCATGATGCTTTGAGTGATTCATCTTGGATTGATGCTATGCATGACGAACTTAATCAATTCGTTAGAAATGATGTATGGGATTTAGTGCCACGACCACAAGATAAGACAATAATAGGCACAAAGTGGGTGTTTAGGAACAAAATGAATGAAGAAGGAAAAGTCGTTAGAAATAAAGCAAGACTCGTAGCTCAAGGATATAATCAAGAAGAAGGAATAGACTACGATGAAACATTTGCACCCGTAGCACGTTTAGAAGCTATACGACTTTTACTTGCTATTGCTTGCATGAAAGATTTTAAATTGTATCAAATGGACGTCAAAAGTGCTTTTCTAAACGGATTTATACAAGAAGAAGTATACGTGAAGCAACCACCCGGTTTTGAAGATTTGAAACATCCTGATCACGTGTACAAATTAAAGAAGGCACTATATGGACTAAAGCAAGCGCCTAGAGCATGGTATGATCGTTTTGCTACTTTTCTTTTAGAAAATAATTTTAAACGTGGTACTATAGATAGTACACTATTCTTGAAACAAGAAAAATCAGATTTACTTATTATTCAAATTTACGTAGATGACATCATTTTTGGTTCTACCTCACATAGACTCGTTAAGGATTTTGAAAATTGTATGAAAGCTGAATTTGAAATGTCTATGGTTGGTGAACTTAATTATTCTCTTGGCTTGCAGATTAAGCAAACGAGTAAAGGAATTCATATAAGCCAAGCTAAGTACATAAATGACATGATCAAGAAGTTCAATTTTGAAAATTTGAAACCATCCCCCACGCCTATGAGTGTTACTACTAAATTAGACAAAGATGAACATGGTAAAGACGTTGATAATGGATTATATCGATCTATGATAGGTTCTTTACTATATTTAACTGCTAGTAGGCCTGACATCATGTTTAGCGTATGCATGTGTGCTCGTTTTCAAAGTCAACCTAAGGTGTCACACTTAAATGCGGTAAAAAGAATATTTCGCTATATTAAGCACACGCCCACCTTAGGTATTTGGTACGATAAGGATTCTACATTCGACTTACATGCTTACACTGATGCAGATTATGGTGGCTGCAAAATAGATAGAAAAAGCACGAGCGGAACTTGCCAATTTATAGGAAATTCCCTTATTTCATGGTTTTCCAAAAAGCAAGCAAGTGTTGCTTTGTCCACTACTGAGGCTGAGTATATGGCTCTTAGCCTTTGTTGCACACAGTTGTTGTGGATAAAACAACAACTTTCGGATTTTGGAATTACCGTAGATAAAATTCCTATATATTGTGATAGTATGAGTGCCATAAATTTGTCTAAGAACCCCGTATTACACTCTAAGGCTAAGCATATAGAAGTTCGCTATCATTTTCTTCGTGATCACGTTAACAATGGTAATATTGTCATAGATCACGTACGCACAGAATCACAAGTAGCGGATATATTTACTAAGGCCTTAAATCAAGCCACATTTGAGTCTCTCCGTTCTAAATTAGGCATGCTTCCTGTTGATGTGATTTAATGCGATATCATTTGATTTACTTTCCTTTTTGACAGGAATCTTTTGATTATCTTTCCAAAATAAAGGGGGAGAGAGAAGCATGATTTAAGGGGGAGAGAGAGAGATTTAAGGGGGAGAGAGATCACTGATTGATCCTAATTGCATGAATCAAGGGGGAGCCGGATTTGAAATTTGAAATTCAAATTTCAAATCTGTGCATAATTCAAGGGGGAGAGTTGACACTTAAATCATGTACACTAGTTATTTTGAAAATCATCAAAAGGGGGAGATTATAGAAATATGAGGGTTTGAGTGATTTCAAAATAAAGAAATTTGAATATATATATATATATATATTAACGTGGATATATATATACACAAGTGTACATGTATGCATGATAACTTGCCTTATTTAGCTTATATATTATGTTGCCATACTAACAAGCCATGAAGCTATAAAGCTTACATCATATGGCGAACATTTGTTGAGTTTATACTATATTCAGGTGCCACAATTAATGAACTAAAGTAGTTCATTAAGTGAAGTACTTAGTTTAATAAACTAAGTAGTTCATTAAAGGAAGATGCATTTGGAAAAGACATGAAGGCAACATAGCTATGGAAGGAAAGTTCTCTCCTCCTCCCCACATCATTTCACACGCCATATATACATAATATATATATATTTTCAGATTTTTTTTTGAAAGGCACATACACATTTATTCCAACGTACTATCGACACGTTATATATCTTACGAACGTACGTTTACGTCACACCACTATACTTAACTCATATTTATGAGTATATTCAGATCTTATATCATATGATATAAGATATGGTGATGACAAATTAAATACGACACGATAAAAGGTTCTAAACCGAAATTTGTCGTATCGGGCGATACCGAAACTTCGCCAACGTGTCACGTACTTGCCATAAATAAATGGCCAGCCCATATACATCAAAATTTATCAAAAATTTCGTGCCATACACTGTACATTGAGACAAAAATACTTTCCATGTTGGCACACACAAATCACCCCACATTTAGGCCAAAATGTGAAGATTCCAATTTTATTTTTGTCACATGTTTATGGTACTACTTTAAATCAGCCAAGTGCTGAAAATTAAAGTATATATTATATATATTATGTATAACATAATATATATAGCATGTGCAAAAGTTGGAATTTAAATTAGAGAAAAATCGGGTAATCGATAAATATCGAAAATCCGGTTTTCTACGCACTTGACATGGAACGTTTTTCTTGAACATGATGTGGCACGTATCTAGACACTTTTTACATATAATATACATCTTAAAGTGTTCTAGAAAATTAAATTAAGGGCTGATTGGAATATTACATGTGTGTAATATTAAATGTGCACTATTTTTCAAAGTTAGCAAAAATAAATTTCAGCACATGCATATACACACTTAAACGTCACCCTAGCTGAGATGGAGCACATGTGGAGCCTTGTTGGCATGTTGATTGGTCAAGAATCAATCATACAATGTTGATGAATCAAAGAGAGAAGCTACAAAAGGTAAGTTTTCAATATACACCTCTCTTATGTCACATGCTGAAAATTTCAGCATGTCACACACCTTAATGGCCGAATTCTTAAGGCTTAAGGAATATATTTTGTTAATTTTGCATTAAGGAATAAATCAAATGAGTTATGGAAATGATTTGAATTGTCTTAAGTATGATATCCTTTATATCACACATGCTGAAATTTTTCAGCATGTGTGAGAAGGTGTTATGGCCGAATTTCACCCTCCTTGGTGTCCAAATTCATTCTAAATCTTGTAGCAAGACTTGCCTTAAATATTGAATGTATTTTTATGGAAGAAATTCAAAGAAAAATGGAAGAAATATTGATTTATCACATGTGGTTAATGCTGAAAATTTCAGCATTGAAAATATACCTTATGGCCGATTTTGACTAGGTTGGAAAGAGATATTTTTGTGTCTCAAACTTTATGACATATTGTGACTATTTTGGCATGATTTGATAATTGATTATTTGGCATATATTTAGTGTTTTTTTCAGAATATCCATGTCATCAAATGATGACAACAATGAGTCAATCAAGAGGTGCCAAGTAAGCAATGACTAAATGATGGTCCAATGGAGTGATGCCAAGTAAGCAAAATGTTGTCACTATGATGTCTCACACCCTCCCAAGCAAGTAAAAGGAAATTTTCAAGAGGGGGGAGTGACTTAAGGGGGACGGCCTGGACCTATAAGGGAAGAAGAGAAGAACAAACAAAAGCAAGGCCAAGAATCATATTGAAAAGTGATCAAAGTGCAAAAGCTTTCTTCTCCTACACTTTCTTTCTTTCTTCTCTTGTAAAAAGCCTATTGTACTTTACTTCTTTCATCCTTGAATAGGCTTCATAGAAACCACCATTCATACATCTTTGTAAAAGATTGATCAAGGTGTGATCAATCTTCATTCTAGCAAGGTGGTGGTGTTCGTGCAAATTGTACTCACAATACAAGGTTTGTAAAGGGTTGGAGTTAAGGTGTAACTCTATCAACCCTGCGGTAAGGTGTACTGCGTGTGTGAAATTAGTGTGAACCAAGGAAGGTGTTCCTTGAAGACTGGAGTAGGTTGTTTATAACCGAACCAGTATAAAATTCTTGGTGCAATTTACTTTCTGCATTTACGTTTCAGTTTCTGCGCTGTTTACTCATATTATTCACGTTCGCAAAAATAGTAAACGTTTTCTAAAAATTATAAAAATTTCCAGAAACATATATAAACGTTCTAGGGTTAATTTGGCACAAGTTTCAACCCTTTTGGACAAGTATAAGTCATCCAAACATCAAAAGTTCTGAGACTAGTGCAGTCTGATTTTCAGACTTGCAAAGGTTGAGACTTTGGGTGTATTTGACCTACTTCCCAAAAGAATTTTCAAAAACTGTTTCAACCCATTTAAATATAGTGTGTGAAGAGTTATTGGTCAAATTTTCAGATCATTTGGACATTCACACAAATAGGAATTAATTTTTCAAAACCATCTACCGGTTCTGACAGATTTGCACAATCTGAGTGCCAACGGTTTTTGAAGGGGTTAAAGGTTGAATTTTGATTTGAAATTTTTAGGGGACCGTCACAACATCTGAGGCTAAGTTCTCTCAAAATTTCATAATTTTTGGAGACCTCTAACCTAGTTTTTAAAACGTTTTAAAACTGGTCCTGAAAACAGAATCTGTTTTCAGAACTTGAATTGTTCAAGTTTAAAGAAATTTTAAAAAGCACACTTTCCGCACCATCTATTCAACCCCCCCCCTTCTAGTGGTGCCTTGCAGATCCTACACCCAAGCCCTTCCCAACACATTCCGGATTTACGCTGCTGGATGAAGCAACACTCAAACCTCTTTCTGACGACGAAAGTGTTGCCGCACTTGTACTTGCATCTGTAACCCTGTATTCTTCAAACAAGTCCTTCAGCAGTGCAACCATGTCATCCATATGTTTTTGATATGAATTTTCCTTGAAAATAATTTTGAAACAATGCGTGACAATATCCTTCTTCAGCCTAGGATCAAGAAGAGCAGCCAAAGAAAGCAACACATTGCATTCCCCCAGTATTTATCAAACTTCATTAACATCACATTAGCCATTTTCTTGATACTATCAGAGCCATCATGCTTCTTCAAATCCAACAACCTTTTAATCCGAGCCAATTCTATAAGAAACATATTCGAGGTGGGATATGTAACAGCAGAAATAATATTGGTTATGGAATATAAGAGCTTCAGAAATTCACAGACGTCACCAACTTTATCCCACTCGCACATAGATGGTGCAAACTTCTCAAACCCTTTATCAACACCAGCATATCTCCCAAAGGCAGCTTTAACCGGTAAAGCAGCATCCAACATCATGTAAGGGTTGTTCCATCGGGTGGGACAATCCAAAATAAGTTTTTTATTAGCAACATTGTATTGCTTCACAATGTTGCCAAAACCTCAAAGACGAGACTCTGACGCATTCAAATATTTCACAGCATCTCTAACTGTGTCAATTATGTCCTTGATCTCCTCCAATCCATCTTGGGCCAACAAATTGAGTATGTGCACACAACAACGCACATGGAACAATTTACCACTAATGGGAAGGGCTTTCTACAACATGAAATCTCTTTTCAAATTTCTTATGCATTTGTCATTATAGGAAGCATTATCCACTGTAACGCTAGAAAGCTTGTTACTAAGATCCCAATCACTTAAACACTTGGCCAAAGCTTCAGCAATTAACTCTCCAGTGTGCGGTGGTGGCAGATTGCAAAAGTTCAACACTCTTTTTTGACTCTTCCAGTCGGAATCAATAAAATGTGCCGTCACCACCATGTATTGTGTCTTCTGACATGACTTCCACAAGTCAGTGGTGATGCCAATTCTACCAATCTGTTTTAATGTATCCATCATCTTCTTCTTCTCCATATTGTAAACCGTAAAACAATCTTCCCTTGCCGAGTTCCTACTAATCTTTATTTACCATGGACAAGCAATCTTCAGGACATCGTTGAACCCCACATGCTCAACTAAGTTGAATGGATACTCATGCATAAGAATCATACAGCTACAGCCTCTTGTGCCTTAGCATGATCATACTTGAAATTGCTGATATCATTCTCCTGATTCTTCCCTCCATCTTTAAATTGCAAAATCTGTTGCGTACTTCCGGAATCACCCGCATCTTTTTTTCCAACACCGAGACACCTATTCAAATGCCAACTAAATTGTGTAGTAGTTCCGTCCTTATTCTTCCTAAGGTTTCTCTTGCAATGCTTGCATTGCACCATATCGATGCCATTAACCACTACATCTGTTATGTGCTCCCACACTTTAGAGGTTTTCGTTCTCTTCTTCTTTTGAAATCCTTCCTCACACTCAACATCAACAGCTTCTTCACCCCTCTTTTGGGGGCTGTTTACTTATTCTTCCGACATCACATCAGAGTTGCCAATTTTCCTTTCAATATTATCAACACTTTGGGCTTCATGTGAATGTGATGACATTATTATATAATCTGTAAAAACTGTTGGAAATGATGGTCAACATTCAACAATATGCAATTCGAAGTCCAAAACTTTATGTCCAATATTGATCGATCACATCGATCGATCGATGTGACATCGATCGATAGATGTGACATCGATCAATCGATGTTGGACAGAAAGTTTTGGACTTTCATTCTGCCTAACAAAGATCGATCATATCGATCGATCGATGCCACATCTATCGATCGATGTGATCGATTTACGTTAGTATTTCTCAGACAAAGCTACTAAACCCTCTTTTCTTCTTGCAACAAAGGAAACCAGATCAGAAACGGGTACTGGGTCTGGGACTCTGGGTACAGTAGAAAAGGCCAATTCAAATAATTTATAGTTCAACTTGTCTCTAATCGCTTCAAAACAACAAGAACAGCACGAAATTCAAACAAAAGCAAACCTTGGTGGTGCAGTTGCAGTCGGTGGTGGTGGATATTCTTCCGGTGGTGGACGCAAATCACTGTGGCTGACATGAGGGAGATCGTGGAGGACTGGAGTCTGGAGTTTGGAGAAGGAATCTGACTTTTGTGAGGAGGAGAGGAGACTGAGGTTGAGGTCTCTTGAGGAGGAGTGGAGGAGGAGCTGCAGCCTGCAGAACGAATGGCGGGAAAGGGGGAAAGGAAAAGGAAGGAAAAAGTAGTGTTTAGGCAGGAGTATTTTTGTAAATAGTTGACCGAGCCGAGTTGTTCACGAGCAAAACTCGAGCTCGTTCGAAAAATAGTCGAACACTGAATGTAGTTCAGGCTCGGTTTCGGTATCCCCTAATCGAGCCGAGCTTGATCCGAACGATCCGAACCAGTCGAGCCGCTCGGTTCGTTTACAGGCCTAGCTACGGGATTAAAGGAGTGGCCCTGAAGGTGGTACAGACGATGGTGGTTCTGGAAATCTACAGAAGAGAAGAGAGTTGTAGCGAACCGTCCCGAGCTCTAGTATTCGAACTGGTTCATCCGTCTTATTTTGCTAAGAGAAATACAAAGCGCCGATATCAATCAAATACACATCAGCAAAGTGACGTAAAATGATACCAACAGAAGTCATAAAATAAAATCATCAATAATTATTAAAATATAAAACTAGTAAAATCCAAATTCAATACATGACCGTAGCAAAATCTAACTCTAGTCCACAACATAAACCTCAAATGCAAACAATAAATATCTCAAATACTCCATAAGTGATCTCTCATCAAATCCTCGAATCCTCAATATCTCTATTCGGACTCATCATATACGAACATCATATCATAACTCTGATTATCTACAAAACAACATTACGGTATAGTATGAGCGACAAAACATCGCTCATAAGTAACCTTCATGCACCCACTATGGAATTATACACAGAGAAACAAGTGTAAATAAATAATTAAACCATATAGAAAATATCGAGTTTTCCATTCGTAATAAAATTACGATAATATCCTTATAATCAAGCAATCATCAAAGTCATCAATACTATCAAATCCACTATCCAATCAAAGGCCAATAAAATGCTAAAAAGAATCGAAATCCGATGATGCAATTTCCAAATCGATGCAATGCAAGTTAAATCAATTTTCGATTTCAAATTTCCAAAATTTCAATTATCGATGCGATACGATACGATTTTCAAAACGATACGGTGCGATTTTTGCTACGATATGATACGATTTTCGATATTCGATTCCAAATCCAATTTTGATGCAATGGTTGTAGCACTTTCTTTACAAGTGACTTACACCGTAAGACCTACAAATTGATCCTCTAATGGTCAAGTATGCCTAGGCGCTTTAACGAAATAGTCAAATATGTCTGGACGTTTCGATTGACGGTCAAATATGCCCTTGCACCTTGTCCCAGACTAGGTAGTTGCGCTCGGACGCTCCGTTTGTTTTGGACCAATCCAACTTACCGATATATTTTCCATGTAAGGTGAATTTCATAATATGCAATGCATGATTTTAAAACGATTTCCAAAATATTCGATTTTCCAAAACGATTCCAAATATCAAATATTTTCCAAGTAAATTTCAGATGTCCAATCGGTGAATCACCCCAAATATCAATCACAAATCATTTCAAATATCAAATCACGATACATCAAATAACCAATTACAAACAACTCATACTCCTGTGTATCCATATACCTATATATGATCATGCTCATACATGTGCATATACACGCATATACATACAAGTAAATCTCTCGATCCACTTCTCTCCAAACCCACTACTAAACTCACCTCACCCCGCCTCCAACACCCTCGGCTCCCTCTCTGACCCTGCCCCCAGTAGCCTTTTCCCCACCCTACTTTCTCAGCCAGCCCCTCCCCACTTTTCAAAACACTAATTTCACTCGGCCCACTTCATATCTCTCGGCCTCCCTCCAAAACTCACCACTCATAGTTTATCACATCTAATACCACATACAACAAGTAGAATTCATGCCTAACACACTGTACTAACGCACGCGTTGCCACGTGCCTCACGTACTGCCACTTTGTTGGCGTGTGTGCCTCACGCGTCGCCACTGACGCCGCTGTCTTTCCACCAGAATTCATCTTATGTTATTTCCAACTTTATTCCTCCATCAACTCATATAAAATCCCAATTTTACATCATATCAACTTTGTCCAAAATCCATACAAATACCCAGATTCATATCACATAAAATCATACACATATTATAACTTATAAATCATATACTTATAAAAATTATGTCATCTCCTATGCCAAAATACCAGTTGGCTGACTACCCCATCATGTACGAAAAATCCTTCGGCCTCCACACACACACACACACACATACCATACAAACTTTATACTTTTATATGCATATATATATATACATATATATATATATACATATATATATACATATATATACACTTTTATATGCATATATATATATACACACATATATATATATGTGTGTGTGTGTGACAAAGATATACATATTCATATACTGTATACTGTATACATATGAAATTATATAACAATTATATACATCTATACAAATCGGCCATACATACTTACATCCATTTACACATCGAATACAAAATTTGCATAAATATATATATATATATATATATATATATATATATATATACTCACACTCATACATATATATATTCATATGCATACACACGGCACATACATATGTATCAATCCATCCATTTATTCAATTACATATACTTATGCATGATCTTTCCTTTTATACTAAAATATAGATACGTGGTTCACAAAATCATAACGAGTATGGTAGGGCACTTACCTTTGCACGTATTTACTAGACCAAAATATCGCCTAGGGTTTTATTGGTAAAATCTCCTTCCTTCTCCTCTGGTGGCCGCCGACTGAGTTTTGGTGACTTGTGTAGGAGGTGGCCGCTGTTTATGGGTGTAGAGAAGAGGGTGAATTGGTTGAATTGTGTGTTGTATATGAGGTACAATTTAGTTTTTAGTTAGGGAGTACATATGTATATATAGATATGTAGATAAAAAGGGGGTTTGAGTGATTTCAAAATGTATGATTTAAACATGCATAAAAACGTGCATGACATAAATGTGCATGATATATTGCATATTACTTGCTTTATATAGTTCATATATAATGTTGCCGTACTAACGAGTCATGAAGCTTTAAAGCTTACATCAAATGGCAAACATTTGTTGTGTTTATACTATTTTCAGGTGCCACCATTAATGAACTTAACTAGTTCATTAAGTGAAGTACTTAGTTAATTAAACTAAGTAGTTCATTAAAGGAAGCTACATTTGGACAAGGAACAAAGGCAACAAGACTAAGAAAGGAAAGTCTCCTCCTCCTTTCTTCATCTAATATACACGCCTACATACATATATAAATATATATTTTTAGATTTTTTGAAAAAGGCACATACACATGTATTCCAACGTACTACCGACACGTTATATATTTTACGTACGTACGTTAACGTCACACCACCATACTTAACTTATATTTATGAGTATATTCAGGTCTTATATCATATGATATAAGTCATGGTGATGACAAATTAAATACGACAAGTTAAAATGTTCTAAACCGAAAATTGTCGTATCGGGCGAATAGCGAAACTTCGCCAACGTGTCACGAACTTGCCATAAATAGATGGCCAGCGCCTACACCTCAAAAATCATTATTATTTTCGTGGCTATGATGTTATTTTCAGTCATAAAATCATTCCATGTTGGCACACACAAATCACCCCACATTAAGGCCAAATTGTGGAGATTCCAATTTCAATTTTGTCACATGTTAATGGTGCCACTTTAGACCAGCCAAGTGCTGAAAATTAAATCTTATATTATATATATTATGTGTAACATAATATATATAACATGTGCAAAAAATTGGAATTTAATTAGAGAAAAATAGGGTAATCGATAAACATCGAAAATTCGGTTTTCTACGTACACAACACATGGAACATTTTTGGCACATCATACGACACGTATCTAGACACTTTTTGCATATGTCATACATCTTAAAGTGTTCTAGAAAATTGAATTAAGAGCTGATTGGAATATACCATGTGTGTATTATTAAATGCGCACTATTTTACAAAGTTTGCAAAAATAAAATTCAGCACATGCATATACATGTTGTACACGCCTATACAGCTGAGATGGAGCATATGTGGAGCCTTGTTGGCATATTGATTGGTCAAGAATCAATCATACAATGTTGGTGATTTAAAGAAAGAAGCTACACAAGGTAATGTTTCAAATTTTGTTACAATTGTGACACATGCTGAAAATTCAGCATGTGTGCTAATGGCTAGACGTTTTTAGCATCTTAATGGCTCATATTTTGTGTCTTGATTAAGGTGGATTAATTGGAAGATAATTTGGAAGCATTTTAAATAAGTTATGGAATTTAAGTGGTGATATTTTTTAATATCACACATGCTGAAAATTTCAGCATGTGTGAATGTATAATGGCCGAATTTTATGCCACATTGTTGTCAAATGTTTATTCCATAAAAGATGAGAATATTGCATACTAAATGGTGATTGAATTATCCTTTAATTTCTTGGATTAAATCAATGCAAAATAGGCAATAATTTGAATAAAGGATGAATGTTACACATGCTGAAATTTCAGCATGTGCAAGATGGTAATGTCCGAATTTTTCAATGATTAATGTGGCAAATTATTCTCCAAATTAGTTGGGATTGATTGTGAGATATTTGGCAAAGTTTTTATGATGATTTTGGCACATGTTTTAAGTGGTATTCTCAGATTTTCCTAGTCATCAAGTGATAACAACATTCAACCAATCATGAAGTGCCAAGTAAGCAAGAGCTTAATGATCATCCGATGAGAAGATGCCAAGTAAGCAAGATCATGTCACAATGATGCCACACATTCTCCCAATGACTTAAAAGATAATTTTCAAGAGGAGAAGGACACTAGGGGGGGGGGGACAGCCAATGTGCTTAAAAGAAAAAGAAGAATAGCAAAACAAAGACAAGAATAAGCATTATACTCTTGAAGATCAAAAACGGCTAAAGCCTTCTTCTCTCTTCACTTCTTTCTTTATTCTTCCTAAAATCCTATTGTACTTATATTCATATTCTTGAATAGGCTTATCTTAGACCACCACACATTCTTTATCTTTGTAAAAGATTGATCAAGGTGTGATCAATCTTCAATCTTGCAAGGTGGTGGTGTTCGCGCGTATTGTATTCATCGTACAAGGTTTGTAAAGGGTTGAAGTTGGTGTGTAACTCCATCAACCCTGTGGTAAGGTGTTTTTGTGTTGTGTGATTAGTATGAACCGAGGAAGGTGTTCCTCGAAGACTGGAGTAGGTTGTTTATAACCGAACAAGATATGTATGTAATTTCCTAATAGGTTTAGGAATATATAAGGTTAATCATTTAGGATTTAATTCCTACCCAACTTTTTTTTATCTAAATCATATAGCATAAGATAATCATCATCTTATATTTAGTATTTTTCTTTTCTTTTTATTTTTATTTTCTCTATTTTTTTTCTTTTTTTTCTTTTTCCAAGTTCACGTTATATAGCAAGAGTGGTCGCAGTTTATAGAGGGGGAAGATGGTGACTGCATTTGGTGGTTGTATGCTAACCGTTATTTTTTCTCAAATTTGAATAAAATGTTTAATTTATGTATTTATAGATATTCTAAACAATTTTTTTAAAATAGATAAAAGTTGACAATAACATTTACAATTATCTAATTGGAGTTGTTTGATTTTTTTTAAGAACAAGGTGTTTGTAAAGGGATACGATCCTCTGACCGCAGCTCTCTCACCCACAAACGCACCACATGACACGTGTAACCAAATAAAAATAAAATATTTTTAATCCCTCTAAAACCCCAGACAAATTTCTTTCTCTCCCCTAATTTTCTTTCAATTCCCCATCTCTCCCCATCCTTATCCTTTTCTCTCTCCTCTCTATTGTTCAGTTCCCATAATCTCTCTCTTTTGCCTGCCGGAACCTCTCTCTTTTGCCCGTCGGAAACCACCCCTTTCTCAGCCCCTCCACCAACAGCCCCTTTTCCTCTTCTTCCCCTCATCTCCTCTCTTCTCTTTTTCTTCCCCTTTTCCTTCCTCTTCACTGTGTATTCCCCCCGACAGGCCGCAGCCCTCCCCTCCTCTCCCCTCTTCTATTTTGTTTCTATCCTCGTTGTAACTGTAATTTTTTTAAGTCTTTGTCCTTCAAACCGACAAGCTTTCATCGTCCGAAAGTAATCTAGTGTTAGCTTTGTCATGAGAAGATATGCTGGGTTCATACCATGCTTGCTTGGAGGGCATTGGATTTGTTCACACTTGCTTTTCCACTAAAATGATTCCTTTAAGACTTGACCAAATCTTTGCTTGAATACCACATGAACTTCTACATACTGAAATCTAGTGCTGATAATAATTCAATAATGAGAAAACTCTAGAAGTACAACTACTCGTGACATATTGTGAGCTGATGCTTTTGTTGGATTTTTCACCCTTGCTATTTATGTAGGTATTCTACTCTGTTTCTCTCTTCTTTGTTCTTCCTATCAGTTTGACAAGTTTATTACTGAGTAAGGTGAGTTAACGGGGGAGGAAAATCTACACGGTGAAAAGGAGGAAAAAGAGGAAGAAAAAGAGAATAGGAAAGAGGAGGGGAAGAAGAGGGGAGAAGAGTAAAAAAAGAGAAGAGGGAGGGAAGAGGTAAAGGAGGCGAAATAGAAGAGGGGAGAGGAGGGGAGGGCTGCGACCTGTCGGGGGGAATTACACGGTGAATAGGAAGGAAAAAAGGGAAGAAAAAGGGAAGGAGAGGAGGGGAAGAAAAGAAAAAGGGGCTGCTGGTGGAAGGGCTGAGAAAGGAGTGGTTTCCGGCGGTCAAAGATGGAGATGACGGGAATTGAAAAATAGAGAGGAGAGAGAAAGAGATAGGGCTGGGGAGTGGTGGGGAAAGGAAAGAAAATTAGGGAGAGAGAAAGATATTTGCCCGGGAGGTTTGGGGGGATTAAAATTTTTTTTATTTTTTATTTGGTTACACGTGTCGTACGATGCGTTTGTGGGTGAGAGAGTTGCGGTTAGGGGATCCTATCCTGTTTGTAAATTTTAAGTCTATTTTAAATAGTCAAATGATAAATATGTGTTTTCTTAATAAAAGCACATTCTTAATAATTTTTACATCATTGGTTACATTTCATTATTTATTTTTGGTCATTGATTATAAAAAAAAGCATTTATCAAAAAGTAGTGTGTATTCATTATTGTTCTTTTAAGTATCGTTAATTAATTTTTTAATTTATATTATGTTAAATATTCTGTATTTTACCTAAGAAGTTTAGTTTAAACATTGAATTTTATGAGTTTCAATAATTTATTTGCACGGTAAAAGTATTGATTTAAATCAAATCTTTTAAATATTGTAACAATTTCACATCCTTAAAACGCTTCAATGTTTCTTAGGCAAGTGATATTTGCTATTTTTTTTCTTGATAAGCTCTTATCAAAATAGAAGTTATTGCAATTTACTGAAATAAAACTTTTATCGAAAATATTATCCTAACTCTTATTTTTAAACTTTTCTCTATAACAAAGATACCTTATAAAATACATTTCAAGCATATAGCGCTTTGGACTTACATGTACAATAATATACATGTATTACACATGTAAATAAATGGTTTTTTGTCGGTAAAATCTCTCACTCCGGTCCTCATCCGCCAACTCCAAAGAACATGTATGAAAGATACAAATGAGGAGTCTAGCAGTCTACTAGATTCGATGTGATCTTACACAATAACTCACACAAGATGTCCACTGCAAACCAGATCTTCGGACTAGCACACCATATTATACGTGTCTCTGGAATCAGTGTTTTCTTTAATAAACAGGTTTAGGGAGAAAAGTATAGAAAACCATTCACTACTGTTTAAAAAGTACGTTATCGTTAGTTAGGCCTCCACGTCCGCAAAAAGGGCTCAAATTGAATTTTACATCCTTTCTTTTTCCAGTTTTTCCCCCAAAGTCCAAAGTGAAAGGCGGGAGCACCGAAAATTTGAAGCCCTCCATTTCCAACAGCCAAATCATCAGAGCGTCAACTGGTGTCTTCAAGCTTCAATGCACCCGACAAACTCACACAGATAACACCATGAACGACGCAGTTAATGGAATCGTTGCAGAGCTCGAAGCCCAGATCCCTATTTCAGAATCAGCCCTCGAAGATCTTCAAACCCTTTTGGATTCCTCACTCAATTCTAGCGATTCAGTTGACATTGAAGCACTGTATGGTGAGCTTTCTTCAAGAAATCTCTCCATTTCTTGCTTAGTCGACTCCCTTTCCTCAGCTATGGACAATGGGACTGATGGGCACATGCCATTTAATTGTACAGTTTCGGTTTTGGCCTCTAATGTTTACTTATCTCTGCTTCTTTCTCCAAATTCCCCTGTTTTTACTCTGTTTACTCCCATGGCTATGCTCTCTCTTCTTCGTTCCATTCGTCGAGCTGTTAAACGGGCTTCCGGTTCTTCTTGGGAAAGTTCTGTGTCGCAGAATCGTGGGCGGAAGAAGCGTGGTGGTGGTAGGAATTTGAGAGGTGAAAATAAGAGTAAGTCTAAAGGAAAGAATGTAGAGGATAGAGGAAAGGATGGTGAAGAGGGTAACTTTGATGCCAGGAGGTTATTTTGTGTTTTGGAGAGATTGGAAATGATGCTGGGGTTGGTTCGTTTGGACAGGTTTCCTGATAGTTTGAGGAGTTTGATTCAGACTATGGTTGAAATTCCAGCAACAGCAAATGAGGTTTGTGGGAATGGAGAGGTTTATGCAAAGATAAGCGCTCTATGCTTGCGGATTCTAGGAGAAGTGCTCAAGACTGAGCATGGAGATCAGGGGGTTGCTGCTGCTGAGATTTTGAAATCGATGACACCTTTGCTTCTTTTGCCTAAATCTGAGTTGAGGGGTTTTGCTTTGGGCTTCGTGTTGAATCAAATGATGGAAATGTCAAAAGAGTCTAGGGAAATTAAGAAAGCAATTTTAAATTTGCCCAAGTTCATTGTGCACAAGGCCCCAGAAAAGGCTGAGCTGAGGGCCTTGGCTGTGGAATCAATAGCCACTCTTTTTAAAAGTTTGGATTTTCAAGATCAAGTCAAGTTTACTGATTATGTAGTGAAGATGACTCAAGGAAAAGGGCAATTTAGGCTTCTGGCTGTTGACCTGGTGCCAGTGATAATGATGTCAAGTAGAGATCCATTGGGTCTCGATTTGGGAGAAGACATGGAGAATGCTGGGGGTTTGAGGTGTTTGGAGGCAGTGATTCAGCGCTGCTCAGATGCCAATGCAGGGGTTCGAGCAAGAGCCTTAACTAACTTAGCTCAATTGATGGGGCTTCTATCAGCTGACGAGAGGAGTAAAGAAGTAATAAAGGGATTAATGGGATTTGGGAATAAAGGGCCAACAAAGATGCAAGGTGCAATGCATCATCTTCTGAGGACTCGGTGTAGGGATGAGAAGGCTGCAGTAAGGAAGGCCTCTCTTCTTATGATATCAAAGTTAATAACTACACTTGGGGGCGATCTTGATGGAGATTTATTGAAGACAGTTGGCATGGCATGTTCAGACCCACTTGTTAGCATCAGGAAGGCGGCTATTTCAGCTCTTTCAGAGGTTAAAATAGCTTTCCTTTTATGTCTTTTTGTTACTTTTCCTAGTGTCAGTTTCTACTGTTCATTCTAAATTCAAATATTTTACAAGTTAGAATGGATGACTCATTTATGATTCAGTTAAACTTTCATGCAAATATGGTTATGATATGTATTGTTACATGATTTGTCCATAAGTCACTCTTGTCATCTTCATCCTTGTGCCAGAGATGGCAGTTGCATTTTGCATTTCTAAGGCATTGAGATGCAACTGTATTTGCCTGTCATTCAGCAATTAGCACAAGGGACAGAGAAACTAGACTGCTTATCAATTTAGTTCTTTACTGTCATGCAATCATCTAGTTCTGTTATTCTTGTTTCCACTCATTTTGTCTAAGACTGTCCTGAGATAACCATTTGTTAACAAAAACAACCTGATCCTAGAAGTTCGTTGTTTGAGTGCAATATGGGAGTTTTACTACAGCTCAATGCTTAATGGTACCACATCTCTTTACACTATAATTGAAATGCCTTCCTTATTTTACCTTATCTGGAAAATGATGAAGAGCCAATATGGTAGGTGAATTTCATAATTCCTGCGTTTTTTATACAAATTTTAGTGTGTTTGCTTTATTACTTTTTAGGGTGATATGTCAGCTCCATAGTCTAACTATTTTGTTTATAGGCCTTCCGGACATCCTGTGATGGTAACGTGACCAAAGAGTGGCTACATTCTGTTCCACGTTTGATAAGTGATAATGAATCTGGCGTCCAGGAAGAATGCGAAAACTTATTTCTTGAATTAGTTATTGATAGGGTGGCAAAGGGTGGATCAAGTGCTTCATATCGTGATGATTTAGGTCAAAAATATTCTAAGATGAAGGAGAAAATGTCAGATAGGAATATTCTTTCTCTAGATCCTGATGTTCTCTGTATATTAAAAGAGATATGTGATGGCGAGGTGACACCATGGCTGAAGAAGATTTGCTCAAGCTTAGGAAAAAAGAAAAAGCTCAAGCCCCAGATTGCTATTTCACTTCAAAACATAATTAAGACATCTGAGTCATTATGGCGAACACATTCAATGCCTACAGAGATGTGGACGGCACCTCCAGGTGCTTGGCTTCTGTTATCTGAGGTATCGGCCTTCCTGTCAAAGGCAGTTGATTGGAATTTTCTCCACCATCATTGGACTCTTGTTGACAAGGATAAAGACGCGGTTGAATTTAAGAGCTCTGTTGAACAAAGAATGTCGGATGACGAGGTGATGGATGTCGAATCTGGTTCTGTTTCTTGGATAGGGGATCGTGTCTTGCTTTTGCAAACAATCAACAATATTGCTGTGGAACTGCCCCCTGAGACAGCAGCTGAACTTGCCCATAACTTGCTCAAACGAATTGAAAAATTTAACATGCATTCGACTGAGGTTTGTGTTTACTGGTTTCAAATGCGCTAATATTTTCACTTTGTTTTGCCTGTCACACTTGCATATATTTATTTTTTTTAAACTTTTCTTAAGTAAAGAAAATTTCATTAAAAGCTTGCAAAGTGTTTTTGGTTGAGTGAATTTGATGGGACTTGAATCTAGAGTCCATTTCTTTTGGAACATGGATGGTTTTTTAGATTTGTCCCTCATGTTTTCTCATTAAATTTTAGTATAACAGTGATTCAAGTGGAAAAATGGGCTTTGAGTTGACCATGTACCACTAACACTACAGAATGAGTATGTTGTTGAGTGTTGACTATCTTACTTTATTCGGTTGAGCCTGATTTCGTTGATCTTCATAAACATGGTAAGTCAATTCTCATGGTGACTTCTGTCACTTGCTAGGAAGAGCTGCTTTGTCATCTGTCTTTGCTTGATATATGACAGGTTTTATGATAGTAGTGCATCTTTGGCAGGTAAATGCTCATGTTAAGGCCCTAAAAACACTCTGCAGACATAAATCGTCAAATCCCAAAGAAGCAGATTCCCTCGTCAATAAATGGGTGCACCAAATTCTTTCTAAAGCTTTCCTTATACTAGACATGTATATGTCATCAAAAGATGTTGAAGGAAACAAAGATAGAACCATTTTTACTCCCCCTAGCAGTCATGCAAATGGAATAGGGACAGAAACATCCATGACAAGGTTGCTGCAGGAAGTAATTACTGCAGTCTACACCATCGGTTCTTTAATTATTATCTATCCATCAGCTGATTTAAGGGCCATAACTCCAATGTTACACACCATTATTACTTATGGAATATCTGATCCGAAGCGCAAGCTACTTCCAATTACTGTAGCATCTTTAAAGCAGACTGCTCCTTCCTTGTATATTCATGCTTGGTTAACCATGGGAAAGATCTGCTTGGCTGATGGAAAATTGGCAAAGCGTTATATTCCACTCTTTGTGCAGGTATGCTTTCAACAGGAAGATTATATTTTGCTTATCATATTGTTCTCAAGTGCTATTTCATGATATACTTTTAGCTTTTAAGTTGTTATTCTATAGAGTCCATGCAAGCGTTGCTTAACCTTTATATTGTTTTAATAGCTCTTTCTTACATTGACATTTGGTAACAATTACGATGACTAATATTTGTACCAGAATCCCTGCTTCTTCCCCCCTGTTTTTCATATAATTGCTATTTTATTATTATTATTATTATTAATTTTTATTATATTTTGCTTCAGGAGCTTGAAAACAGCGACTGTGCAGAACTACGAAACAATATCGTTGTAATGATGGCAGATTTTTGTGTACGTTATACTGCTTTAGTTGACTGGTGAGGCCCAGTATATTTCCCCCCTTCCAAATGAGTATGAGTATTGGTATGGAAATTGACGTTGATTGCTGCATTTTCATTTTCGTGTTTTATAACAGCTACATGCCAAGAGTCACAAAATGTTTACGAGATCCATGTGAGCTAGTCAGAAGACAGACGTTTATCCTGCTAGCCAGACTTCTACAGGTGAGGATTTGTATTATATCTCTGGAGTGATTTCACAACATTTGTTGGAGGTAATGATGGATGTTACAATAAATAATACAGCATTTGACAATTTGTGGCTGGGACTTTTGTCCAGTCGATTCACATTCTACTTAGAATGGCATAGTATGCTGTCCTGGAAAATATTGGCAACATCTAGCTTTAAATCGATATGCAACCACTTGAAACTGTTTTGAGTGGCATAGTATGTTTCCATTTTCATACAGACGAAAAAGTTATTTGGAGCATAGGGTGTTAAGTTGGAGTGCATCTAGGTATTGCTAATGAACCCATACAGCCACTGAAGGTGGTTAGAGGTGGTTGAAACAAAACCTTAGAATTGTGGTACCTTTCATAAACTATAACCTGGAGCTTTTGCTATTGGCAGCATTCTTGGAATCTCAGAATGTATTGTGCATCAATGAGGTTGTACTTGTTTATATTCCTTGTTTTCTGTATCATTTGTTGTTTCCTGTTTTATTAGCTTTTTTTTCACGGTTATGTTGATTGCTTTAATAAATTGAAGGACTCCAGAATTGTTGAAAAATAATTTGATTAACATCTGCATCTGAGAAGCAGGTAAAAAAGAAATATCCTTGTGTTTTTTGTTTTTCAGGATTGGAAAGTTAATTAGTGCATAGATCTACATGACTATACTGACGATGGTTACAAGTTGAGACTTTACATTTCAAGTTAGATTATGCAACTTAGTGTCCCAGAAAACTAATCAAGAGGGGGTGTATCAATTGATCAACATGTACTTATGCATGCTTCGCCCATTTTTCACAATTGGTTCCTGGCTCATCTTTAATTGATTATCTTATGCTTCTATTCAGAGGGACTACGTAAAATGGCGAGGAGTGCTTTTCCTTCGGTTTCTTTTATCCCTTGTGGACGACTCTGAGAAAATAAGGCAACTAGCTGATTTCCTCTTTGGGAATATCTTAAAAGGTTGATGACTTTATCAGTTGCAAGTTGCAACTTGTGCCTGCTCCCGTAATGCATGTAACCAATGGAATCGGTTCAAAAGTAACTTAAAGACCATTTTCCCCCTTATCTGTTTACAGTTAAGGCACCTCTTCTTGCATACAACAGTTTTGTGGAGGCAATTTATGTTTTGAATGATTGCAATGCCCACACTGGGAGGAGTAACCCTCAGAGGCAGAAAAACGAAAATACTCTTTTTTCTCTAAGGTACGCATACTTTGAAAATATGAAAGCACATTATTTGAACATTACCATTAGCTTCAAGTTTGCTTTTCCAGAGGCGTTGATGAGATTTCGAAGTCTAGAAGAATGCATATCTACGTCACTTTATTAAAGCAAATGGCTCCAGAACATCATCTGGCAACATTTGCCAAAGTATGTGCAGAAATCCTTGCAGCTGCATCTGATGGAATGCTCGACCTTGAGGATGCTACTGGGCAGTCAGTTCTCCAGGTGTTTTCCCCCTTTAATGCTTTTATTTGCTGATGAAAAGCTCTGTTAAATGTAGATGTCAAGGAAAAGAGATGGTTTATGTTTGTGTTTGGACATGGCATAGTTAGAATGAGATTCTCTCACGAGAGATCTTTTCTAAAATGAGAAAGTTGAAAGTAGATGTTTGGACAACATTGGCTTTTAAATTGTCATGTATGGTGCTTTATGTAAGTGATTAAAAGAAAGTGAGAGAGAGTTGTTTCTCCAAATGAGGTTATTTACTTTTTCTAGGAAGCAAATACTCCAAGGATAAAGAGTTTAGGGCTATGCATGGGTTTTCCTTTTTAAGCTGAATGGGATTCTTCTGGGTTTTTGAACCTTGTTAGTCATCTGTGGGTGCTAGGTCTTTTTTCTGCTTACTCCTCTTTCTAAAGTTGTTAGTTGGCAATGTAGCTTAGTAATTGCATAAAAGTTAGGGACTTATGTGATGAAAGGACACTATAGTCCTTTCTTGGTCAAAAGCCCTTTTTCTGCTTTTGGTAGCCGTCTTGAGATTAAAGTAGCTGTGTTGGGTGGAAACAGGATGCTTTCCAAGTTCTTTCAAGCAAGGAAATCAGGATACCTTTGAGCCGCACTTCATCTGATTCTGCAGATATGGATGAGGACGGGGTTGATGGCGGAAGTGCATCAGCAGCTTTTGCCAAGGGAAGATCCATAACCCAAGCAGTCAGAAAAGGCCTCATCCAAAACACAGTCCCTATATTCATAGAACTAAAACGGTTGCTTGAGAACAAAAACAGCCCTCTTACTGGTTCCCTGATGGAATGCCTGCGTGTCCTTCTCAAGGACTACAAGAACGAAATTGATGAGATATTGATTGCTGATAAGCAACTTCAGAAAGAACTCATCTATGACATGCAAAAGTATGAAGCAACACATGCCAAGACAGCAGCTGCTGAGGCAGTAGCCACAATGCAAAGGGCAGAGGCCTATTCCTCTCCAGGTGCTCCTAAGCACATGAAATCAGGTCCCTCGAAACAAGTTAGATTCCCTGACAAGCTGCCTACCAATGCAAAGGTGGCCTCAGCTGTGGCAGATGCAGTAGCAACAGCCAGAGCTCGAGCTGTGCTGAGGGAAGTGAATTCTGGCACCCCGACACCACCACTTAGTACCATGAATGCGCCAAAGCTCAAGTCCAAGTCCTGCTCAGTGGATAGTCGAGTCCAGAAGTCTGCAGATGTATTGGCATCTTTGAGGAGGAGGCACACCTTTGACTCCGATGATGAGAACTGAAGATGTAACTTCTTGCTAATGTGAATAATCTCCAAAATCCAAAGTTCAACAGGAAATAGGTAAGGACATGCATCAATGCAGCTGAGCTGGTAAGATGTTTTTGTGGAACTAATTTGTCAGGCAGTTGGGTCGCGGTCGGTGTCTTACTAGTTGCTACACTCAGGAACTTTTGTTGTTAATCCATATGTGAATTCAGTAGGTTGAAAATGTACCAGTGGGATTCTCTTTCTAATGTATTAAAGAGGAAAGAGGGCATTGACACTGCAGATGGCAGGAGATAGGACCTCCTAATTCTAATGTTACACAAGCAGGGCTACTGTTATTTTATCTGACTGTTATCTACCAAGTATTGACTTTGTGAACGATGCAACAACATTATCCTATTGACTTAGAGGCTCCCACTTATGGCGGGGTATGGAGAGGTCAGATGTATGCAACTATACCCATATGTTAGAAACAGACAGATTGTTTCCGGATGATCCATATTACATATGTAATTCGGAAAGTAGAATCCGTGTATAACATGAATGTGTACATGGATAGGATATGTATACATATTTTAATTTTTAATTTGTTCTATCTAACTATAGCTTATGCCTCATGAATCAGTGTTTTTTTTTATTGCAGAAAAACCTTAGATGATTTGGTTAAATTGTATGATTGTATCTCCTATCTCCAAGACTCACGCTCGAGTCTACTTATCGACAATAATCATTATAATTATTGAATAGCTTCGGAATTATGTACGATATGTTTGACATGTTTTAAAATGTTAATGGAACAAGTATTTGTATAAGCTTATTAGTCTGTTAGCTTTTTAGATCTCAGTATGTTATTTTAGATGTCATTTGTGCATTTGATTACTTTTCGTTTTTATTTTTCTTTTAATAAAAATGCATCTCGGTTAGAAACTATGACCATTAATCGACTTTTACAAATAAATGTGGAATATATTTGGTGTAACAATATCATTAATCTAAAATTTAGCAGATGAGTGTATCGAATAACATACATTTCTATTTTATTTTTAATTGTATCCGTTTGGTTGATAATGTAACGCCTAAAATTATGCTTCCTCCATCTCAAATCTCAATCTCAATACTAGTCTACTAGTTGACTTTTTTTTTTTTTTTTTTTTTT
>AP025050.1:12254642-12372535 GCA_036186865.1 Eustoma russellianum
TTTTTTTTTTTTTTTTTTTTTTTGAAATAAGGGAGCCGCTATATTCCATTACTCAAACCAAGAGTCAAAAGAGTATTACAAGGCTAGCAAGGATATGAACATCAAACTGAAAGAACAAAAACCTCTATAGAACTAGTCATCATACGCGACAGGTGTACTCAATCCCAATAGGGCTACTTCCTGCTTCCTGCTCCCAATAGAACTAGTCTACTAGTTGACTTTTGTGCATGGTATAAGTTGTCGTATATTAAAAAGTCAACTAGACAATATTTTTAAGATAGATAAAGTAAAATTATGTCTTAAAATCTCAGGAAAAAAAGTTCTACCCTTATACGAATATTTATTACGTTCGCTCAGTAGAGAAAATAGAGATTAAAATTTAACTTGTCCAGGAAAGAAAAATCAATTCCTGATTCTTTAGAGCATTAGATTATTTAAAGCAATTTTTTTTTAAAATTAAATCCAAATAACTTCAATCTCGTTAATGAGACCCATCTAAAATAACTAGAATTGATGTTCTAATATGTAGAGGGCTTAGACTCAAATTCTCTACTTGCAAGTTGTATTATAGTACTAGTAGTTTATTCCTTCTACATGCTGCTATGGCAATGGTTTATCTTCCAAATTTAACATACATCATATATACTGTTGATTTATATATCATGTTTCAATAGTCATAATGGTTTATTCTTCATCACATAATGACATGTAGTGTTTATTTATATATCATGTATTATGGTGGTAGCATGTGTAATATATAATCGTGCATCATGCATCCATAGTCATAGAATTTCATTCTCTTCTACATGGTGACATCATGTATGGTGTCTTGGAAAATTTTTGCTCGATATGGTACCAAACATGAACGAGAGATATTCAAATGTAATCACTTTATGGCATGAATATGATGTTCAATAAAATGACTAAGAACATCATACAAAGGGGGTCTGGTATTTGAAGAATTCTATTGGATTTGGTGACAATAAACATATGCAACCAACAACTATGTGATAGTCAAAGATGTTGAAATGAAGAAATCAACAATATTATGACGCTTGACAGAAGGACAAATAGAAGAATAAAGCCGTCTCTGAACTTAAAGCAATTTTGCCTTCACCATTGAGCAAGGTGAACTTCAGACAAATGCTTCCCAGCATATAACGGTTTACTTCCTTTTGGTTGCTCTCCAAGAGAAAGTTTGAACTTGCACTTAGAAGTGATTGTTGTTAGAGGAAAGAAGTGAAGAAGAAGAGAGGATAAATTTCCTGCAGAAATTCTCTAAGGCTTCATCACCTTCAAGTGTTTTTTCCATGTCTATCTTTAACATGTCAAAGCCTTCTTTATATAGGCTTCAAGTGGTTAATCAACACCTTAAAGACACCTTTATGCAGAGAATTTAACCTCCAAGTTGGTTGGTAATCGTTGGTTATCATTCTAATTGAAAGGAGATGACATATGGTGCAAGAGTTGCATCTTTTATGAACAGTCGGGGCACATTAGGCGCCTCATGTCACTTCGAACGACTGTACAAAATGACATCGAACGATTGTACAAAATGACATCAGGCGCTTCATGTGACATCGAACGCCTGTACAAAACGACATCAGACGCTTCATGTGACATTGAACGCCTATACAAGGCGTTCGAAGTGTTCTGGAAGTGTTCCCGAACACTTCGAATGCCTCACTCCCAGAACACTTCGAACGCCTACATTAGGCGCTTAAAGTGTTTGGAACGCCCCCATTTCCTTCCATTGTTTATAAAACACTCCAAACTTCATCCAATCTCTTATCAATTGACATATAACATTATACAAGGTTGGATCACAAGATTTAAAGTACTTTTAAGTACTTTTCCAACAATCCCCCCACATGATCCAAGCTTGTATAATCTAACATCCGAACGATCAAAAACTAACCTCTCTAACAACAATGCGAAGACAATGACACATAACGGATACGATGACTTGTGGTCTTGAATCGCCGGTAGTACAAGTGGAGTTATATAAACGAGAATAGGATGAACTTCGTCTTGAATCATATTCTACTATTGTTTATATGAACAGCCACGAGACATGTCATTATCTCCTCACTTCACCAAGTTCGCGGTGTGATGCGAAATCGGCCATGCACCTATGTCAGGGTTCATAAGCACTCTAGAGAGTTTTCCAGGCTCTCACAGGAAGCGGCACCACCTCCATACTTATATAGGTGAAATTCATCAAGTGTGTACTGCTCACACTACCATTCAACATGGCTATGAATTTCCATTAAGAGATTCTCAAAATCTCACCCTCAATTCTTGCAGCAAGTACTATCTTCAACAACACTATAGGGAGAGACAACGTTGATAACACTTAATAGAACTCTTTTGTGACTTGTTTTTACCACATTGAACTCCGTTCGTAGGATCTCTACTAATAGTGAGTTGGGTTCCCGCCACATTGAGCTCACAACAATTGGAAAGTCTCATCCCCCTCGATGTTATTGTGGGTCTTTCTCATAGACCTTGCATTGGCTATGTTTTACTCAAGGAAGCTCATGATAGTGCACAATCTCATGAAAAATCCTTTCAGTGATTTTCTTTAACAAATCACTCAACATAATAGGATGATTTTTCAACAAGCAAATCACCAAACTTAAGATGATTTTCAACAAGTAAATCATTAAACTTAAGATAATTTTTCCGTCAAATAAATCATCAAACTTAGATGATTCACCACCAAGAAAATTATCAAACTTAAGATGATTTTTGTCAAGCAAACCATCAAACTTAGGATGATTTTTATCAAGCAAATCATCAAACTTGTTTCTACAAACTGAATCTTACAAGCATGATCAACAGTATCATGAACAACTTTATCCAAGAGTCAGTTTTATCAACAACAAATAGCCAAGCATGATGAACTCATCAAAACATCACACCAGTTAACTACATTCATATGCTTGCAACTATTATTTAATCATCACAATTCATTATCATCATCAAGCAAGCTTAACAGGCTTACAAACATACAAACTTTTTGATTACTAAACCTCATGAATATTATCATGGTGTGTCATAAAGAGCACGCAAGTCTATCACCCTTACAAACTTGGAGCATTAATCATCAAACAATTAGAACAGCACAATGACCATTACTTTGGCGTTTAAACGACACAAAAGTTATTTACATGCTCAACATTCACATGTTCTAATAACTTTATTTTTTAAATGAAAGCACTAAAGGGCTAAGCCCCCACATTTCAAAACCCCCACATTTCATCTCATTCAAACATGATCCCAAAGCATGTATTACATCTTCAAGTTCTTCAAACAAACTTTAATTAGTAATCATCAAGCAACCCACAACAAGCTATGGTATAATTCAAATCAAAAGTCTTTCAACTCCGAACATAGACTCATGTTCTGGTTTATCATCATGTATAATACATGAAATGACTTAAATAAACTAGATGCAAATCTATTAAGACTCATAAATCACATATGCAACGTAAAAAAAAAAAAAAATTAAAACCCTTGTTTGATAGAAACTCAGAAATTATTCCTACATGTGTAAGAATATCACACATATTGCCAACTCCAGTTTTTATAGACAAAGTTAACTTTAAGTGCACCTACTACTATCCAAACTCTTGGATTTCTAATGCATCATTAAAGAAACTAGGCTACCTCTCTACTAGTTGCAATAAACTTGATAGATATAGTCTATCATCCTTTCCGAGAAACTATCAACAAGATTACCTCATAGAAGACCGTTGTGACCTCCTTATCATCCATAATATTGATACTTCAAACAACTTCTCCTCTTCATCTGTAACCAACGATCATGTTGGCAACTCTCTTGTTTCTTTGTATCCTTGAGCTTTCTTTGGTTGACACTAAATAAACTCTAATCTTTGATGCTGGTTTCTATGTGTATGCCACTATCTTCACATTGTTAGCCTTCATCTTCTATCGTAGTGTAGGAATTGCCTATCTACGTCCTCCTATGGAGTTTCTTCAGTTAACGTCAAACATGAAGACAACTTAGGTAAGACGCCGGTGAAGCCGTGTTGTAGCATGGTCAAAGGACTAGCCGATTTAGAAGCTACTGTTTGTCTTTGTATAGCCATTAAGGCAAACGTCCTAGAACCTTAATGTTCCTCTTTTTCTTAGCTTGCTTCCTGATGTCTGCAGCAAGAAAGTTCCCAAGGCTTCGTATGTCCCAAGAGGATTTTCCAAGATATTTTCATCAATGATTCAACCCCCACACTTTGTGGAATCCAAAAACTGTTTGGGAACCATATCAACTAGAAAATTGCTTTAAGACTGTTGGAAAATTTTTGCTCAATATGGTACCAAACATGAACAAGAGGTATTCAAATGTAATCACTTTATGGCATGAATATGATGTTCAATAAAATGACTAAGAACATCATACAAAGGGGGTCTGGTATTTGAAGAATTCTATTGAATTTGGTGACAATAAACATATGCAACCAACAACTATGTGATAGTCAAATATGTTGAAATGAAGAAATCAATAATATTATGACGCTTGACAGAAGGACAAATAGAAGAATAAAGCCGAGACGAGACTCGAGATATCTCTGAACTTAAAGCAATTTTGCTTTCACCATTGAGCAAGGTGAACTTCAGACAAATGCTTTCCAGCATATAACGGCTTACTTCCTTTTGGTTGCTCTCCAAGAGAAAGTTTGAACTTGCACTTAGAAGTGATTGTTGTTAGAGGAAAGAAGTGAAGAAGAAGTGAGGATAAATTTCCTGCAGAAATTCTCTAAGGTTTCATCACCTTCAAGTGTTTTTTCCATGTCTATCTTTAACATGTCAAAGCCTTCTTTATATAGGCTTCAAGTGGTTAATCAACACCTTAAAGACACCTTTATGCAGAGAATTTAACCTCCAAGTTGGTTGGTAATCGTTGGTTATCATTCTAATTGAAAGGAGATGACATATGGTGCAAGAGTTGCATCTTTTATGAACAGTCGGGGCACATTAGGCGCCTCATGTCACTTCGAACGACTGTACAAAATGACATCAAACAACGACATCAGGCGCTTCATGTGACATCGAACGCCTGTACAAAACGACATCAGGCGCTTCATGTGACATTGAACGCCTATACAAGGCGTTCGAAGTGTTCTGGAAGTGTTCCCGAACACTTCGAACGCCTACAATAGGCGCTTCAAGTGTTCTGGGAGTGTTCCAGAACACTTCGAACGCCTACATTAGGCGCTTAAAGTGTTTGGAACGCCCCCATTTCCTTCCATTGTTTATAAAACACTCCAAACTTCATCTAAACTCCTATCAATTGACATATAACATTATACAAGATTGGATCACAAGATTTAAAGTACATTTAATTACTTTTCCAACATCATCCATATCTAGTCATGTATAATATGTATATGTAACAATGATTTGTACCCCATCATATGATAGCATTACGTATAGTATTCATCCACTTTCATACTATGGGGGTTTGTTCTCTAAGACATTGTCCCGTCATGTATAGTGATTATTAATATTTCGTGTATTATATGCTAATACTGAAATTTCCCCCCCCCCCCCCCCCTTCATGTATGAAAAAAAACAACTTCGATAGTAGGATTTATTTTCTGGAATAATTATATTTTGACTCATTGTATATTAGTGAAATACATCCAGGACTTCCTCCATTTTTTTGATGTTTACATTATCTATGTTTTTGGACTAAAAAAATAAATATGACATGTCATCTAATTAATGATAAATTAGCCTTTGATCCCGTCTATTAAATGGAGTGTTAGAGATGATTCTACGAAACCATTACAGATGAACATGTAACTTTATGTCTATTTTATCGTTAAGTTACATCGAAAATCACATAACTTTTTACTCTAAAAACACATTGCTGGTAAATGTCGGAAAACAAATTAGAAGGGTCTTGGGTATGTTTCGTCGAAACACGACGGATGTAATGGTAATTATTTTATTCATGTATCAAGCATCAAAAGAAAAATAATAGTAATAACAAAAAATCTTCAGTATTTTACTTTTTTTGAAAATAAAATAGTTTCAATCTTAGTAGAATTTATTTATTTAATTAATTTTATTTTACGAGCGTAGGTGTATTTCGGTGTTGCGGTTGGTAGGCTGATCAACGTACAAAATCACCATGTGTACAATTGCACTTGTATACATTCCCCAGAAGAAGCATACCCAACCAAGTTCTCTTCTTGCTTCGGAAGTTTCTGCGATCTCTTCTCTAAATTGTCGGTCCTGCGGATTGGTCTTTCCTACATAAAATGTAAGTAAATCATGGGTTGTTTAAAATCATTTTTCGAAGAACTTTCCTGGTATTTTATGGTTCTGGTTTTGAAGCCCTAATTTTGTAGTCTAGTAATCATTCAATTGTTTGTCGTTTTCTGTTAATTAACATTCTGCTGTTATGCTGTTCTCCAAGTTTTTTCCATTTTGTTCTTTAAGTGGATCCAATTATATATTACAGCGTCAGTCTAGATTGAATCGAGATGGATGTCATTTGAGGGGTTACCTTAACACACGGTGGTGAAATTGAATTTTGGGTATTTTTCTTGTGCTAAAATTTTTGATGGATGGTAACAAGGATGAAGCTTTAAGGTGCCTTGACATTGCCAAGGAAGCAATTGTAGCAGGCAATAAGCAGAAAGCCCTTAAGTTTCTTGGTATTGCGCGTAGGCTAAATCATAATTTATCTGTGGATAGTCTTTTGGCTGCATGTGAAGATCTAGAATCTCCTTCGTCAAGTCAGTCGAATAATGAAAGTAAGGTCAATGGTGTTAAAACTGAGGCTGCTGGTGTGAAGGTTGATGAGGCGTTGAATGGTGAGAGGGGTTACTCTGATGAGAATGTCCAGTTGATTAGGCTAATTAAGAGTAAGAAGGACTATTATGCAATTCTTGGCGTGGAGAAAAGTTGTTCTGTTGAGGAGATTAGGAAGGCGTATAGGAAATTGTCATTAAAGGTGCATCCTGACAAAAATAAAGCTCCCGGTTCTGAGGAGGCATTCAAGAAAGTTAGCAAGGCTTTTAAGTGTTTGAGTGATGGTGATTCAAGGAGACAGTATGATCAAACAGGTTTGGTTGATGAATTCGAATACAATCAACAGCATAATGTAAGAAGGCGGCGGAGAAGAACAGGGAATAACTTTTACGAAGATGAGTTTGATGCGGATGAGATCTTCAGGGCCTTCTTTGGACAGAATGACATGTTCAGGTCAGCTCATGTTTATCGAACTAGAGCAGCAGGTGGCCAGGAGAGAGACGGTGTGCCTGCGCACAGGTCAAATCTGATGTTTCTTCTTCAGTTGCTGCCGTTTTTGCTTATTATCTTGCTTGCCTATCTTCCTTTTTCTGAGCCCGAATATTCTCTCCAAAGAAACTACACCTATCAATTCAGGAAGACAACAGAATTGTATGGCGTGGAATACTTTGTTAAGTCAGCTGATTTTGATCAGCGTTATCCACCTGGTAGTTCTGGACGTCAAAGTGTAGAGCATAATGCCATCAGGGACTACAAGAATATGCTTGGTCGTTATTGTCATATTGAACTTCAGAGACGTCAATGGAATAGACACTATCCAACTCCTCACTGTGATAGATTGCAAGAATTTGGGGTTGCTTGATGTTTGGTATGGTCTGCTTCTGACCTGTGCTAATCCTAGGTATGAGTTTCTCCCAAAAGGTTCTTTCTGGAGCATATGTTTATGAATGACATGCATACTTTCAATGAATTTTTATTTTTATTTTATTTTTTACTTTATGCATGGTGCTGCTTGTTAGACTACTTGTTGAGGTATCAAACTTTATGTTACTTCCAAAAGCAGCATATCTGATACTGAACTCAGTATTCCTGGTTGTGTTTCTAGCACTTTCGAGTCTTTTGCTATTGAATTAGAACTCCAAATTGTTAGATGAGAACTGTGTATTCTTTTGGTTGGTTAATAGTTTTGTTGCTTAAGAATATTTAAACAGTTGCGGATTCCTCCTGTTTGTCAGGTTGTAAATGCATACTTTGCATACTTGAGATTGACTGATGACCAATGCGATTGAGATCCAATGATTTTTTTAATTTTTAGATTTTTTCTTTATATATTTAGTTGAAGCAGCCTTTCAAATTGCTAAAGCCATTGGACATCCCTACCTAGATACTCTACCGATTTTCGTCTCAAAGATAGGGTAGGATACAGATTTTGTTATACACGCTTGGTTGTAATTTATATACAACAAAGTTTGAGAGGGAGTGTAGAAATACACACATTAATGTATAAATACACAGTATAATGCACTGTATATACACATACATGCATACACTGTATACACAGTTCATATACATACACATAAATAGTGGAATTATACTTGTATAGGCCTTTTACACTTAGATTAGTCACTGATTTGGTGGCTTAGACAATATAGCTATTAGAAGCAAACTAGCTGTTTGGCTTCCTAGCTGTTCTTAGCTTGAAGTCATTTGTGGCCTTAGCTAGCAGCCTCTATAAGGGGCAATCTCTTGTACATTTTAAACGTAACTTGATGAATATATATTCACAATTCTATGTATGCTTGAATTTGACAGACTAATTTGTTCAGTCTTATGACTAAATCTTGGCCTGCCACAAACAATTTGCAAGGAGTGCTTGCAAATCGGTGCTAAATCATGTTTAGCATAGAAAATTCCAAATGTCGCTATAGTGCATTTAAGCATAATAGAGGGTGGGGATCTAAATTGATCTAGTGATAAAGGTCATTGTATTTTTTTTTTTTTTTGTGTCAACTAAGGTTTGAATCTCTATCATCTCTCCTGTGTGCTCTTGTTTGAAAGGCTAAACGAAAGCATAAAAGACTATCTAGTTTCTGTTGAATGTTTTCCAAAATTAGCTGGCTTACTGCTTCTGTCGAAGGTTTCTTCTATGGAGACTGCATTTTGTATGTGCTGGATTCTGCTTATTCATGTAAGTGAATCCACTGCCCATGATTGTTTAGCTTCCGTTTCTTATGTCATTGTTGGTGAAACATGTAACATTAACAGAGATGAACTTGACGTGCTTCATTTTTATCCTCAATTTTTCTTCGAGTTGTCTTGCAAGTTTGTTGAAAGCGTGTGAATAACTCCCTCCCCTTTGGAGTATTTATCGCACCTATGGATATGCCAATCCCTTTGAGATCAATTTGTCTATTGGCCTATCAGAAGTAATAGCTCATTTGATGACATCTTTTCCCCCTTTTTTGACCAGATAATAACATTGTATCCTAGTGACCGTACACGGGTTGCATAAATGGACCAAGTCTATCTCCGGTGGCAAAACCAGTTTATGGTCCAGCTACAAGGATCTATGTAACGGTAATTGTTGTTGGGAGTTCTGCCCCTTTCCCTTGCAATATAGCCTGACATGGATTGGGAGGATTCTGGTGTCCTGGACGTGCTATGACACCGAGCCTGTATTTTGGGATTTAAGTTGTATACACAGGTTCCGGCAGTCTTCAAAACATAAATTCATGACAATCTGGATGAACTGAAATTCTTTAGCAGCATACCAATTTCTGTTACAGTGGAAGTCCTATTTCCACAGATTTTTGACTCGATATAGCCTCTTGGTTTGACAAATCATCACAATCTCCACCATTTGTGGGTTGGTTGTGTTTGTTGTCCTTAGGTTTTCTTTCCTTCCTGGTGTAGATGTTCTCTATACTTTTGGTTATCAAATATATGTCGAGAGATATATCAGCAGATAAGGTGTTGTCACTGGTGAATCGTGCATATGTCCATCATTGACGGCTACGAACAGTGTGTTGATGAAGGCTTCTTTATGCTTGTTTCAGGTAACCATATATAATCACTGTTAATGTCCTCTTGGAATTTTATTCTGGCCTTTACATTGCCTAAATACATTGGATAAGTTGCATCTTTTTCACTGAAAAAATGATATAAACAATATTATCAGGAGGGAAGGTATTATAGAATAACCGTTATATTACTTGATAATTAGCATTTGATGAAATTACTCCAGAATCCATTCATGTTTAGATAATGTAATGTTCGTCCTTTGGTAATAACCACTTGTTCACCTCGGGCTCTGTTTGGTCTTAGATAGAAGAACCAAGCTCGAACGAGCTGGTTCACATCTGACGTTCATCTGCGTAACTGTCAGTTGATTATAATAAAGAAAGATCTTTCTTTTTTGGGGATAAATGCAGTCAAAGGATCTGTTTTTATCATTTATGTGAGCAGCAGTAGTGTGTGGGCAAGGAAGAGGGAAATGTAAGTGCTTCAAAGAGGCTTCAGACCGACGTTCGGAGGGGGTAAAGGGTGGTGTAGGCAAGTAGCGAGTGTGCTTTCTTTTCTTTCTCTTCCCATTTTCTTCCTTGAAGCTCTGTCTTCTTATTAGTCAAGGGCAAACTGTGTTGCCCCACCCCATTCTTAAATCTTTTTTTTGGTCGAAACGGATCACACTGAATATATTTTCTTCGAATAACAGTCATAAGTACAAAAGCTTATTTCGTCCAGACGTGAATGACTATTGCATGAAAAGTGCCAGTAAAGATATAGTACTAAAGCTGATTAAATAAGGTTTGCTAACGTCTTGGTATTTCTTCAAATGTTCCTTTTCCTTCAACACTGGACATGATCTTGATATCCGAAATTGAGGTAGACTACTGCAACCGTCCGATTATATCATTTACATTTTTGCTAGTTATGGATCATATAGCAATAATTGCCCGATAAGCTTCCATGGCATAGTTTAGTAAGTATTTAGGTTGAGACGTTGCTTCAGAAAAATGCAGGTTCAAATCAAGACATACACAACGTGAAAGCAATACTGCTATATGAGCTTGAAGACTAAAGGCCTAAATCTGACCCAATTAGATACTGGGTTATAAATTCAGTTTGCATTGGAGTTCTTGTGTAGGTTATCTGGTAACGGATTACCAATCTAGTAGTATGGTGCGTTCCTGATTTATATTTTCTGTATAGTTCTATAAAGCTGAACCAATAGAAATCAGAAGACCACAGATTTATCCCTTTGTTCTAAAATAATCGTCCGATAAGTTTTTAAATATTTGTCTCTATAACTTATTGAGCCCGAAACACCACTGCAACTAAACGACAACGCCAGATGAAGTCTCGCTTATCATGATAATGACTTACGACTGGGAAGGCAACTAACTGCACAAGACTTTTATAAATAAATATCAACATTTCTGTGACACAGATATACCTACATACATCCAATCGAAAACTTCCATTGACTTGAGAAATGTGAATATATAAGGACCTTTCTCCATTCAAATGGAAGGAAATAATCAGTGTAATACAATCTTTAATTATACAACAAAGCGACATGAATAAATCAATGAACTGGTGATCTTATCATCCCACGCTTGACATGCCCCGATGCTTGGTGCACGTTCATATATCTTGCGTTAATAATTCATCAAAACTTCTTTCATCTTTCGCGATCCAATGCTACGTACCTTTCTCTGTTACATCATCTCAAGAAGATGAAAAGCACGCACACAGGAACTATTTATGATAATGGTAGTTACTATGATTCTTGTTCAAAATAAAATACTATAGTTAATTCTTAATCGTGTATAATGTTACATGAGTACTCTTTATTGAGTGATTCTTCAGTTGTGGCAAGTCATAAGTTTTGTAGTTTTTTTTTCCTTCATTTTTTTTACGTTTTTCTATATTACACAAGTTTTTTGGGTATATTTTACTTATTATTCCATATATTTGTACTTTTATGTATAAACACACTCGGAAAATGTACGTAATAATGGACAGAATAATTAAGATGCTTGAAAGTCAAAGAGAAAGTTTCGATTGGTCCATGTACTGTAGTCTTGTACATATCTCAAAATTTGATTTGTCCAACTCACATATACATACATGAGCATTTTTTTGTGTTTGAAAATGAGTGAAACATCATATTTTATGAATAAGAATGAATGGATAATAGTAAGAGTAGATTATATAGTAAATGTACCATTTGATCCAAACCAATTCCTCTTTTCTCTCTTTCAAGTGTGGCCAAATTTTTTTAACCAAATATGTGACCAATATTATGTCAAAAATAATAGTAGAGAAGCCAAGAAGAATGTATGTAAGAATACCATGAAGATCATATACTGTGTCAAAATAAATGTTTAGTAAATGAGAATCCCAAGAAAACCGAAGTTGGTATAAAATATAGCTGATAGATATATGAAGATCAAGAATACCATGTATATGACGATTATATAGCTAACACTTTAGCATTACACAAAAAATAAGCTTGTGTAAATGATCAAAATACAATTGTGATCAAAATACACTTGTGTTCAAAATAACAAAAATGCCCTTGAAACCCGAATATGCACAAATATGGCAAATGGACTTGTAGTAATACTTGTCTTTTGTGTCCTTTTATCTTTATATATCTTCTTCTCGGAGATAACTCTACAAAATTTCAAAAGTACTCTTTTGCTTAGTGGTAAGTCTCAAAACTTCCATGGCGTGTTAGTACACATTTTGACAAGGAATTTAGGGCACCAAGGCCTGGTACAAGATGAATTACAAATGTTGCACAATCACTTCTATTTTCTGAATGGCTTCGTCTGTCTTCAAAGGTTGACTTGAAAAAGCAAAGGGTAATCATCTACTCTCTCATATGAGCTCATTTGGGCTTACCTCTTGATTATTTGATACTTAGCTTGTCCTTTTGCATGTTTCAGGAATCCTTGCAAGAACTCGTTCTTGTTGAGCTAATTCCTTTACGAGGAGCTTTGGTGGGTGTACAGGTATTGACGAGCTGTCAACTAAGCAAAGAAAAAGGCTGATAATTGCGGTTGAGTTGGTTTTAAATACTTTTATTTCTTCTTAAACCTACGTATTTTGATGTTGATTCAGTAGATTAGACTAAAACTATGTACGTTCAGTTGATTCAATAGATTCTCCACTTGCTCTTTTCTCATGTAGCTCACCCTACGAATATTTAAGTTGATAAAGTAGATTTTGTGTTCATGGCTGAGCCAACTTGAAGGTTAGATGCCAGGTCTACAGCTATAGTGATGAGGACTATGAGAAACATTGTTGATACATGACGGACGATTGTCTGCAGGATTCATCAGTCCAGCATTGGTATATTTGTGTCTATTGATGAGGTCCCCGTCATTTAGTTCTCAAGTTTTTGATCTCCAAAGGCATATATTTTTCTGGTTTAATCTACTTTCCATCAGAAATAGGATAGTTCACCTTTATCCATTGAAGGATTAAGTGGTCATTAAACATATCACACATGTATATCACAAACTCATCCGTCAAATAAAGGAGCTAATTTGTCTCCTCTTGAAAGCTGCTTATCTATTTCTTTATTTGATATTGTTACCTAATATCAAATTTTGAGGCCGGGCTTTGGAGCAACTGGTAAAGTTGCTGTTTTATGATCTCGAGGCCATGGGTTCGAGCCGTGTAAACAGCCTCTTGCACAAAAAAGTGTAGGGTAAGACTGCGTACATCAGATCACGAAGCGATCCAATCCTTCGCGTAAACACGGAGCATAGTACAGTGGAGATCAAACTCATTTATTCAGCTGAAGCGATCTAATATCAAACTATATCAAACTTAAATACTTTCCAGCTGTTATTAATAAAGCAAGGTGGAAAACTCATTTATTCAGGTCTTTTGGGAAGAAATTCTTGTAATTAAACTGATCCAGTATTTTGAGGTGGAGATCACTTTTTCTGATTTTTGCCATGACATCGAACTTAATATTTCTTTTTATATCATAGAAAATTAAATATTTTCTCATTCTTTTAGGCCATTAAAGAAGTTCACAAAATCAGACCAGGATATAATCCTGTTGCTTGAAATCTTGGGTCATTTCTCCACCTGAAGAGATTCAGCTTGGGCTGGACTTTGCTGAAATTTATCATAAATCAAACTTATTTGAGTATGTACTTTTTATATTGTTGCATCTGCAAGTGTGTCTCTTACTTCTCCACTTGAATTTCTACTGCTACAGGCAAAATAAGGAGTTCGTAGATTATAAAAACAGTTTCCGATGCATTACGCACTCGCGTTTGTGCAGGGTCTGAGAGGTGGTCGGATCGATTCGTGATTTGATGTTTGGAACAATATGATGGAGATTTTTTTTTTTTTTTTGGAGATGGGAGATTTGGTTTAAAAGATGCATTCTTGAATCCAAAAAGATTTCATAAATGTTATGGTTAAATGCGTCTTTCGAATACATAAATGCAACAAAATGGGGTCATCCGTTTGAAGTTGCTGCTAAAGTTTCCCTCATTCTCTTTACCACAAAGCCCAGCCATTTTACCTGTCTCTATGAACAGCTTGTGCCTATGACTTTCTACCTAAGAACTGGACTTATGATTACGAAGCTTCTGGTTTCAAGAACATACTTTCGTAGAGGTATGCTTTGAAATGAGTATAGTTACGTACATCTGACTCTTTAATATACGAGATTTTTAAGATAATGGAGTAATGTTGGTGTGTTTGTATTTTGTAGAAGCCTGCTTTGAAATGTGTAAAAGAGTTACAGCAGTGTTCTATGTGATAATTTGATGTCTAGAATCGTTAGTACGAAATTTTGTTTTTTCAAATAATTCTTATTTCGGCGTCTTGTATTACGTATAAGTTTTCATTTTCAATGGAGTCAATGACACATTCTTCCTTTACTTTATAATATGATTGAATAAAGCAAAATGACTCACTAAATTGGTTGCACTTCTTATATTATGAAGTAGCAGTTGATCGACAGCTTGACGCATCATTATGAGTCATCGGAAAACAACTTCTGCGTGTTTCGAACACATGCGTATGGTTGCATATATCTGACTCCCATACCCACCATAGGCGGGAGCCTAAAAGGCAATGTGATAATGTTGTTGTATTTCGTATAAGAGTCCTGCAATTGTACAGACCTATATCTGTGGCTGTCACTTATTATACCTTTTGTGTATGTAATTATAATTAATGTGGTTAGTTAATCCTTTTTTCCATACTCGGTTATAAAAAAATTATGATTCTAAATTAAAACAATTAATTATGGGCACGGCCACATTTCACATGGCCAAAGGCCACTAGTCTGATAGAGTTTATTATAAATCTGATCAATAGCTGCTTTAAAGATTCATGGTTATGATAAGACAGTGGTGGACTGTGATTCTTAAAAAGTTACGTATAATGCCGTTCATAGAGACAAAAGTTGTGAAAAAATTTACGAAATAAATATCTTATAAATAGACCATTACAAAAGAAAATCGGTAATATCCAAAATACATATAAACTTCAAAGTACATCCAAATATTATAAATTCTTATAAATGTCTTTGTCTAGGCTATATTTTTGAAAGCGTTTCAAAATATCATCATTTTCCACTTTTGAAATTTTTATTATTTGTTATCGGGAAACAGACTCTGTGTTTTTCTAACACATAGATATGGTCGCATGCATCCGACCCCCATACGCTGCTATAGACAGAAGACTATGAGGAAATGAGATAATGTTGTTGTTGTAGTAAATTTTCTATATAAATAATCAAATTATCATTTAAGAACTAATCACATATACCACTTTGCTTGCAGTTTAATTTTGACATTGTTTATGCCGATAATGCTCTTTTCACACTACCGGTAGCTACAAGAAGAATCAACACCAACTTTACAAACAAATAAACTAATTAATATATTTTATGTTTTTTTTTTCGTCTCAACTAGCTTCATTGAGATCTCACTAATATCCTCCAACCTCCAAAATTCGTCGTTATTCATATTTTTTTATTATAAAAAGTAAGTCCTTATATATTTAGAAAAATATTTTTCTATTCAAAGCCTTTTTTCCCCCAAAAATTGGTGGCTGAGTGAGGGGGTATGAACTTGCATAGCCGGTTCCATGGTGCATCCGCCTATGTGATAAGATATTTGATTAAATGAATGAACAGCTAATTAGATGCATAATGTTTATTTAAGTTCTTGCTTTTGTATGATGCGCACCAACGTTAATTAAACAAATAAAATTGAGCAATAACAAACTTGGCTTGCCTGTTGTCATACATGAGCTGTTTAGTGCCATTCATGTTCGTGCAATTTGTAGGTTCACGGACAACTGTCTACGGATATTGATACTCATATGATGTAATACAATAACGATTTCTCTTTGCAAATAAACTCTTAGTGGAAAAGTACCAACATATTATTTTAACGTGTTAGCGATAGACAAGCTTCAATATAAAAGTCTAAATCTTTGAATCTTGTTAATGCAATTTATCTGAATCTATTATGATTTGAGAAACATTTTCCGATATACACCATTCATAAAACCTATCGACGAAACAGTAAAGACGCCAACAATTTCAAGAACGAGAGACTTGGGGTCAACCTTGCAATAACAATATCTATAATGAGAATTCAAGACGTCAATAATTTGAATCTACATACACGCACAGTGTAAGTATTCTACCGTTGCTAAACCGAAGGTCTAGTTTGCGATATGACACCTTGTGTGCGTCACTACGTAAGTCCTCATCTAATCTAAAAGGCCGTTGAACTCTTGATTTACATCATCCATAATATTTCTTGGAGCTGAGGCGGTGGAAAACCCATATAATGACATTTTGCTCCAAGAAAAGGGTTAAGTGAAGCAGCCAAATGAGTATGGAGCTCACCTCATTTTAGCAGCATGTGACAGTGCACTTCTGACAAGTCAAGACCAAACTGGCTTGCATGCGGTAAAGAACTCGTTAAAGAATTCTTTTATCCGGAAGGAAAGTAAGGCTTAATTTCACTTTGCCCCTTCACATTTTGGTCTCTTTGCACTTTGATCGCTTTAGGTTTGAGAAATGTCAATAAAGTACCGGTTTTTATGTTTGGTCGATATGAAAACCCATGTCATGATGGAAGTGGAAGAGACCTTAGTAGTATAAAAGCCGTTTGCATTGCATTAGACTCCTGCATTTGAGCAAGGTCCAAAGAGGGGTCGGATCGATTTGCAATTAGATGTACGCAGCCACACCCTATACTTTTTTGAGCAAGTGGCTGTTTCCGCAGCTCAAATCTGTAATTTGAAGGTTATAAAACAGCAACTTACTAGTTGTTCTAAGGTCTACTTGTATGTTCCCGATATTTGGATTTTTTGGGTTTTTGTTTTTCCTTCTTGTTTGTTTTAAGGGAAATCATACTTCTGTCGACAATCTTGATTTGGACTTGATGGAATTTCAAAGTCTTGGTTTGTCGCATGACTGTGATTTTTTTATTTTTATTTTTTTATATCAACATACACAAGAGATATCTTTGTACATTACCAATTGCAGGTTGATGAGTAATATACCAAGAAACTTGATGAAGTCGGATCTTCACCAGGTGAATCAGGTGTGATCATTGTGGTATGCCGTCAGCTCTTCGTTAGGGTCCGTTTCTAGAACATGAGAATGAAAGGCAACATTAGAGGCCCAGGGTCAATGCCTTGGGGAAAACCCTCTGACGCTCAAGTCAGTTTTGAGCATTTTTGTATGTAATTTATGCTGGCAGTAGATGTTAAAGCAACCTGTTTTGGGGCTCTCTTTCTGAGAGGGTGGCTGTCTATAGTGGATGAGCTTAGGCTTAGTTCCGGCCGAGCTTAATATATTGAGTCTGGTGTTGTATTGGAATGGACTTGAACTTTTTGATCAGTTGGAATGAGCTTGAAAAGACATGGCTGGCTTCTGTTGGGGAAGCTCTTATTTATAGCTGTTGAAGTTGAAGGCTGCGTGACCTAGAGCGAAGATGATGGTGACATCTGACTGCCCTGGTAGCAGTTCTGGCTCGTATTGCTGTCATGTAGTTCCCAGTGAGTGTGGTGCTGGCGACTTTCTTCTGCATGGCTGACATGTGTAGATAAATGGATGCGCTGCTGATAGTTCTGTGCTGCATGAAGGCCATGTGTCGCCATGTGTCGGGCTGGGAGGCCGAGCTTGCTGAGTGGTAGGAGTCTGCCTAAGCATACTGTGGCCGAGCTGAAGCGCTTCGTGTGCGGTTCGGCCAGGGAAACAAGAAGAGCAAGGAGACATACCAAGCCGAGCTGAGTAGGCTGACCAGAGTAGGCTAAACTCTTCGTATGTATTCTGATCAGATCAAGTGATGGCCGTGATGACCTGGCTTCGGCCCTTGGCCGAGCTGACTTATGGCCGAGATGCAGCTTATGCCTTGTGGCATCTTGTAACTCCTTGGGTAGAACTAGCCTGGCCGAAGTTGACCAGTCAAGGTCGGCTAGAAAGGTGACGAATTAGCCGGGCTTGACTTACATTGACTGTTGCTGACTAATGTGAAGTCATTTGTCGTATTCAGCAGCTGAGTTCGGGTCTCATCAAAACTATAACATCAACACATTAATTAGTATAGATGAATATGTTCACCAAAAAAGAGTGAAGTCAAACTTCAACTTAGTGATGTGTTTAAGTCTATATGAAAAAACGGAACAATTCGCGATGGATACGTTTAAAGTTATAATATCAATAAAAACTAGAACGTTAAAAATTTGAAGTCAAGCTTCAACTTAGTGATGTGTCTAAGTCTATACCAAAAAACCGTATAATTCACTATGGATATTTTTAAAGTTATAGTATCAATATAAACTAGAACGTTATTTTTCTTTATTATGCTATGATTCACTCAGTTTCTGAAGAATTTGACACACGACAGGATGTAACATAGAAATTTCATCACCATTAATAGCAAAATCATTTCCCAAAAATTAAGAAATACTTGTCCTTTGTTAGATTGTCTGCTCCAGATAAGAGTGGTAATGCATAAAACCATTTGAGAAGGTGATGAAACTAAAGGAAATTAGCACTACAAAAAGGCAGTGCTTGTAAATAATTGAGTTAATATTCTTCCAGCAACACAGGCCACACAGAAACAAACCAATAATTACTTTATTGTCATTCTCAGCCCTCTTTGAATTATTAGGAAGAAAATTAATCTGATGTAGTTAGTGGGGTTCTCATGAAATGCCAAGAACTTTGGGAATTACAGCATGGCTCCTTTTTGTCATTTTTATGAAGATAAAGCTTAAGTGGTGGCTTGTCTCTTCGGCATCTTTCTACCTTGTTTTCGTATTTCTTGATGTTTGTGTGGATATATGTGTGTGTGTCTATATATATATATATATATATATATATATATATATATATATATATATATATATATATTGCATAGGAAGGTCTTTTTCTTGAATCAAAAGTCGAAATTCCTCCCTGAGGTCTTTACCGTCACAGCTCCAAATAGCATATGTAAATGATGTAAATCAAGAGTCCACGGTCTTCTAGATTGGATGTTCGTATTCTTATATAAGCTCCAGTAAGACATTATTAGGTGGAAAATTATTAAGTTGTTCAGTGACAATTTTAAAGATGATTTACCGAGTGGATGTTTTAATTATGGCAGTTATTTGTATTTAGATTCATTTTGAAAAATTGTTTAATAAATTATGTCTCTTAATTTATATCATGTACAAAGTTTTACGTAAAAAGAGCGTTCCCGGTGCATTAGGCTCCCGCATTTACACCATCTTCATGGAGGGGTCGGATCGCTTTGCAATCTGATGTACGCAGCACTTTGTGATGTGATGTATGCAGACTTACCCCAGACTTACCCTACACTTTGTGTAAGAGGCTATTTTCGCGGATCGAACACATGACCTCAAGGTCACAAAACACCAACGTTACCAGTTGTTTCGAAACACGTACTCTTACCACATATGAAACAATAATGGTCTTTTGGTTGGAAATTTAGGATTTGGATGAAATAGAAGCTTTTGCCTGCAGAAAACAGACAGTAACAAGTACTATTGGGTACTTGTGAAACTTTAATCCAAGTCATTATACATATCTTCCTCTGACTAATTTTAGTACTGTTTTGTCATATATACTTTGCTTTCACTTCAAAATCTCAAATAAATATGAAAACTTATATTATAGTATTTTCGCATACTTACTATCTATATCCTAAATCTTACGAAATCCTTTGATAAAGTGTAATTGTGTTTCTTTTGCTGGTTATAACTCATAATCATCATTTAAATCAAAATAAATTTTCTAACATAAGTTATAGTTTTCCTACTTCACACTCTTCCGAAAATAACTTTTTGTAAAATAGCAATAATATTTGTAAAAACCAGTTATATATAAACAAACTTTAGGATATTACATTGAGTATTTTATGCTATCTATACTAATAACTTACTGAGTTATTTAAAATTGATATAATTCCAACAGTGATAAAAATCAAATATTCAAGTTATAATTTAAATCAAAATTTTCAAACTATCATCTTCCTCACATCCCTTTCCTATTTGAAGAGCACTCAGATACTTTCTTAAAGTGAGGATAATATTTTCTAATATCCAAAAAAAACCAAACAACAATTATCCAGTAATACCCCAACTAAATCACAGGCAATCGTTAGGGTCGGGATTTTCTAATATCCATAGTGATAACATATTAGATTAAATTTTTTTATACTAAAGCATTAACTTAAAATAATCGTCTTTTCAAAACTATCCTCCTATAAAACACTCAGATTAGGATAATATCGACACTCAAATATTTTCTTGTATTAAAGATATTATAAATTTATAACCAGAAAATGATATAAGTATGATTTCCTCTCTTGCGTTCCTGTCTTGACAGCAACAAAGGCTATGCATCTGTCTTATATACCAAAATCTACTAAACAGAGGGTCCTATCAGCTTTTGGAATTTGGCCATCAAATTCACGAGATCATGTTCCATTCCTCTGTTCCCCTCTGCATTCATCTCCCTTTTTTATCCTCTTCTCCTTAATAGTATTCATTTGTTCCATTTCATGAGCTTACTTTCCTGCTGCAATGGCTTCTGTTTCTTCTCCTTGTTCTTCTTCTTCCGTTTCTCATGATATTGAGAAACTAGACCTCCATTCTGTTTTTGCACTAGCCACTACAATCAATCAGCATTTAAATGCATTTATAGGAAGCCCAAAAGCATGGAAGGCTTTAAAATTGAAGTGTATTTCCAAGCTCAAGATTTATCATAGTAGCGAAGAGGGTCTTGAATTCTCTGACCATTCAGTGGTTTCAAATCTTTATTGGGGTATAAAGGGTGTGGATAAATCCATAAGAACCAAAAGGGCAGAGGAAGAAAAATCAAGAAAGCTACAAAATGCAGAGGAAATGCTTCAAATCCCAGCTTCACTTAATAAGCACGGAGTCACTGCTGGAATCCCTAATGAATTCTTGGTTTCTTGCTCCTATTTTTATCTTTCTGTTGTGAGGAAGCTTCAAGGAGATGAGTGGCAGGTTGCATTTCATTTCCTCCAGGCTCTTTTGGTGTCCCCTAGGCTTGTGCAGAATGAATTCTCCCCTGAGATTTGTAGGAGTATATTGAGTATTGGAGGAAAAGGGAAGCAACCATCAGCTTGTACAGTGAATCTTGATGGGAATGAGGTGCTTAGATGGATGGCTAAGGAATATAAAGCATGGATGATTTATTATCAGATTATGTCTGATGGAGCTGCTTGTCAGAAGCTTTCTGCTACCACAGACACCAGCACCACTGTCCCTCAAGATGACTATGAATCCTCTCTGTGAGAATGTCTTTAACATACTAATTTAGACTAAGCTAGCATTCTGACATTCTGACACCAACACAAAAGAATGTGCAATATAAGCAATAGCTTTTTGGTAGTTTTATTTCATAAGGGTAGGAGTCTACTTATTGGTTTGCATAATAAAGAAAGTAATTGAACTTGTGGGTTGTTGGTTTCAAAGTTCAACTACCAACTCTTTAACTGAAATAATTTAAATATACGCGGTTGAAGTTGGCATTCTTGTGGCTAACACTAGATTTGCACTCCAATGGACCTGTCTTAACATATTTAGATGCTGCTGATCTTGACCAATTGATCAGAGTACAAAGTTTATCTAAATTGACTTGTTTGCAATTCAGTAAGAAGTGTCAGTAGTGTGAGGAAGACACCTAGTTCACCACCTTGTGATCTAAAAGAGAAAATATACAAAAGAAGTAGTCTTTTTTTTTTTCATTTTTTAGAACTGATTATCCCCCTGGTGGATATGATAATGTGAAACTAAAGTTCTCTTTGATTTAAGTGGTGATACTTGATAATCCTTATGATCAAATTTGGGGGGGGGGGGGGGGGGGGGGGCGGAGTTTTAACCGAGATTTTGGTTTTCGCCATTACGTAAGTTAGTATATGAATTCTTATATGATTAGCAGTTTCTATGATCAGCCACTCTGATATCTCTTTGCTGCAGGTGTCCATCTTTCACAAGTGTGAAGTTCAACAATAGCAAAGGGTATGACCGGCTGGTAAGTTTTTTATTGCGATTTTCAGTTCAAACATGTTTGCAGAAGTCTAGCTTCATCACAAAGTTGATAAGTAAACAACCTATGCATTAAGTACATGCTGCCATCAGTTCAATCTGCAAATAATAGCTCAGGCAATCTGAAATTTCAAAGAAGGTCAAGTCAAGAGAGGCAAAAAACTCGAGCTAAACTGGATGTAGTAAAGAATTATTTATAGAAAATTGGGGGGGGGGGGGGGGGGGGGTTCAAGAGGTCTAGGTGAGACTTAAGATAACTAGGGGGAGAGGTATTCTATTTTATAAATTTTATTCTCTTATCTTGCTTTTTTTTTCCTCGTTTCATCAGCTAATAAGATTTTTGAAGCACCTACCCGTGGGGAATTTCATTGATGTGTACGTTGGAATTTGATTTCTGCAGTATGCCAAGGTTCATGCGCTAGACATGGAGAAAAATGCATATGATGGAGGAGCAGAAGAGTCTATTGCAACAGAGGTGTTACCTTCGTGTAATTATTCAAAGGCCATTTCGCCATTGATCAGTACAAAGAGTTCAGAAAGAAAATGCCTTAAAGATATGATTACTGAATCAGATTCTGATACTCACCTTGATTCGTTGGACTACAGTAGTGAGGAAGAAATCTCAACACAGGTTATATTCTAAGGATGTTAGAATAAGACAAGCTTGCACTGTTTTTATTCCAAGTTTAATATGTTTTTGAATCAACAGGTTCAAATGGAGGAAAAAACCTCATCCATTAATAGAGAGAGAAATTCAGAACTTACCAGGTTTGGTGCATCATCTCAAAGATCTCAACTTAGAGCTTATACTAATAATCTGATATGAGGTCTTAATGCCGTTAACATTATGGGTTTGGAAATACAGGTACCAGCAATTTCCTTCCCCCATGCATTCTGCAGAAATCACCTTGTTTAATCCGCAAGCTTCTGGACACGCGATAAAGGGAGAAGATACTCAAATCACTGCTGACTTTAGTCCTAGAACATTGTCTTGCTCGTTTAGAGGTAAAAGCGTATCAGTAAGAAGATCTTCTGAGAAAGGGCCTCATTTCCCTTTAAAAGAAAAAATAAAAGAGCAACCTGAACAAAGGAGATTAGAGATATATGATTATAAGATCTATGACGATATCCACTCAGCCAACCAACCAAAGGATAAAACCAAAGAACTAGATCAGACAGGAACTTCGACTTCTAAGAGGACAAGTTTTCAAGATGCTTTATTTCAGTCTCAAAGACATACTGAGACAACTTTCCAAGCTGAGCAAGTGCAACTACTTGAGAAACTAATTTCGAACTTTTGCTTCTCAGAAGCACTAGGAAATCCTGAGGTTGATTACACACTTGAAATTTCGACGATGTATAAGCTCCTAAATAGTAAAAAAGGACTTAAGTACTCCTTGTTGAAAGACATGATTTTGGATCAATTGCTAATGTCTATTTCAACTTCCAAAGAGGAACAGGCCATAAGAGTTTCAGTGACTATATTATCAAATATCATCTCAGCTAATAAATCAGCAGTAGAGGATGTCAAGCGCAAAGGGCTGCAACTTCATGATTTGGTGACGGCTCTTAGAAGAAACGTGCACGAGGCATCTGTTTTGATTTACTTGATAAATCCATCTCCTGAAGAAATGAAGACCTTGGGGATTTTACCTTGTTTGGTAGAGGTTGTATGCACTTCTAGCAGATGCAACAATGTTATAAGGTCCATTCTGTTACCACCGCGAACAGCAGCATTGATGATAATGGAGATATTGGTGACTGCATTTGACTGCACTACAAATAATATGCATCTATCAAGAATCAGCTCGCCACGAGCTCTTTCTGGACTGCTGGATATATCAGGAAACAACAACCTTGAAGAGTTTGTCTCATTGTCTAATATTCTTGTCAGGTGTATGCGTTTTGATAACGAATGCAGGAAACACATATCCCAATATGCTCCGTTGGCTCCATTTATTTCTCTCCTACAAAGTAATGAGAAGCGTGCAGCATCGACGGCTTTGGATTACTTCCATGAATTACTTCAGATGCCTAGGTATCACACTATCTTTTCATTATAAGTTCTCTTTTTAGTTGCCTAGAAGAAAAAAATAAAGAAAGTATGATTTTCTGTCACAGGTCATCAGCAATTAATTTTTTGCACCAGATGAGAGAAGCAAACGCGGACTGTATGAGTGCTCTGTTACTCCTTGTCCAGAATTCTGAACCTGAGTATGGACTTTTGGCAGCAGGTTTGCTGATCCAACTGGACATGCTGGTAAATCTACTGATACAGTCTTGTCAGAGAACTTTTCATACTCAGTAACTTCACCAATATATTTGGAATCAAAATGCAAGATCCTTTCATTGGCTGTTCTGAACAAGCAATGCACGATTGGGATGCTCACTCTTATTTTCTCTTTTCTTTCCTTGTGTTTAGGCATTCAAGTGTGCACTCATCTTTTGCTAAATAATTTAGGATATTGAATTTTAATATGGAAGCTAATTTATGTACACAAATAATGCATGCAATCCAGGAACAAGGATCTGGAGATGTTATACACCAGGAAGCAGCACTAAATGTGATCTTCAAGTCACTGACAAATGAAGAGAACCTTAAAATACAATCATTATCAGCATTCATCCTTTCAAATCTTGCCGGAACCTATTCTTGGATGTCTGAACCGTATACAGTTGCATGGTTGGCCAAAAAATGTGGCTTAACCTCTCTGCAGCACAAGAATTTGATAAAGAACTTTGACTTGGCTGAAGACAGTCAGCATGTAAGTAATACTCGTGTTCTTTTAATATGGACTGCTGTCCAGACAATAGTCAAGTGCAAAGATTACTAACCAGAAGCTCTAAAAGAATTCATTACATTACAGGATGGCTGTATAGATGCATGGTGCAGCAAACTTGCCAGGCGTATTCTGAAGTTCGGTGATCAATTCTTCCGTCACCTGGAAAAGGGACTGAGCAGCAAATCAAGACAAATTTCGCTAGACTGTCTCACAGCCGTCGCGTGGCTTGGTTTTGAGGTTGCTAAAAGTTCTGATGCCTTGCAAGATAATGCATGTGACGTTCTTTTGGGCAGAATAGAGCAGCGCCTCCACCCTGGTTTTGAGCTAGAAGAAAGACTATTGGCATGCCTATGCATATACAACTATACTTTTGGTAGAGGTAGTCTTCCATGAATTTACCAATAAACATTTCAAAAATGATGTAAAAGTGAGTCTACTAAAGTACCTGTGAATTGTCAGAGGAAATTCATAGAAAACATTACTTTTGCATGTTATCTTAATAGAACCAGAAGGTCTAGATGGGTGGACAACCAAAGATAGATGGGTTTGAGACCTACATAAGCTCAAAAAAATATGATTAGTTATTATAGTGGCCATGGAAGCTAACATAATGTCCTTCACTAGGTGCTGACAGTAAGTGTGAAGTATCCATGGGCAGTAGTTACCACCAGAATATATCAAATAGTAGGTAGTGTTTAATTATGAGGCTAATAAGTTCACTAGATAATTATTGTGTGCAGGGATGAAGAAACTAGTTCAGTTCTCGGAAGGTGTACGGGAATCACTCAGGCGTCTAGCAAATGTTACCTGGATGGCTGAAGAATTACTGAGGGTTGCTGACTACTTCCAACCGAATAAGTGGGTAAGCAAAAAATTAGTCTACAATGGCTTATTTTTTATGCTTTTGTAGTCAAAGAAGCAACACCACAATTAACCCCTCTACCTATTGGTCTATTGTGCATTGGGGTCCGTTTAATATGCGAACTCAATAGATTAAGCCAGTACAATAACTGTAAAGTTACTTGAAGTTACTGAAGTGATGCTCTGAAGGTACCAACTGAAGGCTCAGCATATCGGTCTAAGCTCAACAGTTCATATTGAGCTTTTCAATGGCAGTGTATCATCAGCCTCCCAACCATTGCATTCAGTAGAGAACAATGGGACATATAACAAGAGTTGTTATGTAATCACAATGGGTTGGAGTAAAGGGAAAAGATATTGATGATAAAACAACAAATCCCTATGATCAACTAGTCAAAGGCCAAAAAACTGATCAGACTCTTTTCTGCATAAATATGGACTTCAGGTTCCATTTATCATTTGAAAAACATTGAATATGAGAAGACCAGGTTAGCATGGATAAGCAAACGGAAACAAATAAAAATGCATTTCTTACATCTTTTCTGCTGCATATATTATCCTCAAGAGGCCTTTTGACTGATTGGGCCTTCCATGGTATATTATATTACCAGCGGATATCCTGTGTGCACACACAAATTCTGGAGGTCGGTCCTACCCATAGCGGAGCTGTGACTGCCCTCATCTACTACAAGGGACATCTTTGCAGCGGATATGAAGATGGTTCTCTTAAGGTTTGTCCCAATTCAATGAAAGTTTGTATTTTTTTAATCCAGTAATAGTGCCCGAAATAAAATATCTTTCTTTTTTTGCTTTTCTTGGCCGATTTCTGGTGAAGGATGAAATCATAATTCTGGAATTAACATGTTTCAATGGACGTGTGATCTGAAGTAGATCATCACCTTTGATGAAGAATTCTTGCACCATTTTGTAGGTATGGGACATCAAGGAACATATAGCAACACTTGTGTTAGACACAAAAATTCACAGAAAAGCTGTGACATGTTTTTCACTGCTTGAACAAGGAAATTGTCTGATGACGGGATCCGCAGACAAAACAATTAAGGTAAAGGACAGTTTCTCCGTATTTTTGGACAATGACAGCAGAATGCCAAGAAAGTAGTATTCTCCCAGACTAAATTTTTCTTGATGCAGATTTGGAAGATGTCCCAAAAGAATTTGGAATGTGTTGAGTCCATAGTAACAAAGGAATCAATACAAAGTATGTGTAGTTACGGTCAAATGATATTCACAATTAGCCGAGGCCAGAAAATGAAGGTATGATCTTAACCTCTAGGAAACCATGCCTATCCTTCTAGTTTTTATTCAGGGTAACTCTCTTTTTAGTATTTAGTGAAAAGGACTCTGGATATTTCTTCATACGCGATGTAATAAACTAGTAACCACATTCTATCATCACCTAAAAACTGAAATTCTGTACTGTAGGCTTTTGATGGCTCCAGAAATGTCAAAGAGGTTTTCAAGAATAAAAAAGTGAGAACAATGAGAATTTCACAAGGAAAGGTTTATGCAGGCTGCAAAGATTCAAGCGTACAGGTAGAGACATCTTTCCTTTTTTTTTTATATGGGGTTCCCTACCCTTCCCCCATAGAAACAGTGGGAATATGTACAGTGTATTTGTACAAATTTGCATTTAACCAAAACGAAATAAACTGTGGGCTGAACAAGACAATCTGACGACCAAATACATTCAGGAGCTAATTATAGCAAACAACCGGCATCAAGAGATACGAGCGCCAGAAAAGAAGTGGTCCATCCAAAGCAAGCCCATCAATTCCCTTGTAGTGTATAAGGATTGGCTTTATGCAGCAGGCGTGGTGGTTGAAGGCTCTAAATTAAAGGTAAACAACACATGACATTATGACACATGCTAGCAAAGTTATTAACTTTACTGACAGAATAAATCATTCAGGACTGGAGAAGAAACAGTAAGCCCCAGATATCAGTAACTCCTGAGAAGAGAGCAACTGCGCTCACAACCGAAGTCGTTGAAGATTTTATATACTTACATACCACTGCATCAAGAAGCAGCCTTCAGGTACATACTACTCAAGGTTAAGTACATAAAGATTATCCATGAGAGACCGAAAACATGAGAAAATACCAAAAATTTGAATGGCTAGTCCTTGTCTAGATGCAAGAATCACATGCATTAGGCCATGGAATTAATGGGATCTATTCAGTTTTACTGACTTGAAAATTTCATGTAGATATGGTTGAGAGGAACACAGCACAAAGTGGGAAGATTATCAGCTGGCAGCAAAATAACAAGCCTGCTCTCTGCCAATGACATGATTCTATGCGGCACCGAGACCGGAATAATCAAGGTTGGTTCATTCACCTGAAGCTGTAAATTATTGCAATCCTTTTGCCTCAGTATGATGGAAAATTTCATCTTCATTACACTACAACAACATTACCTCACTGCCTTGCCTTAGAGGCTCCTGCCTATGACTGTGTATGGGGGGTGTTGGATGTATGCAACCAAACTCATGCGTTAGAAACAGAGGTTGTTTTCCGATGACCTATAATGAAAATTACGTCAAACTGTGTCGATCAACTGCCACTTCCTAATATAAAAAGTGCATCTAATTTACATGATTTATTCCATCACATTCCAAAGTCAAGGACTCATCGATCTCATTACCTCAGTCAAGAAGACGGTCACTCTAGCATAATTTATTTTCATTTTCTTCTTTGACAAGTGTTACGTGATCTTCAACTTATCTTGTTAATCACAGGGGTGGATTCCACTTTAGCAGAAGCTGGAAAGAACAAGAGACACGGCCTCAGAAAATCGCTACTGTAACATTGAGTGATTTGAATGTTTTTTTTTTGTAAAGTCTTGTATAATGTACAGAAGGAATCCACTGTATATCATTCACAAAAATAATGATAAAAAAAGAAAGAGAGCAAGGTTTTCACTTCAATGACTAATGCATTTCAATTGCTTCAAGTTGAATATAATATCAAAATTTCACGAAATGTTTTTCATGGGTGATAAAAGAGTAGGAATTATGTGTTAGTAACTTCTAACATAACACATTATCCCCGTAAAGGAGCAAAATGATGGAAAGAATGATGAATGAAAGATGTATTTTCATTGATTCAAAAACGATACAGTGCACACAATTTATAATATTGTTTCTAGACTAATTATGGTATAAAGATATACACCATTAACTACCAGATACAATTTGAACTAATTAGAGATTTGCCTAGCTGTGATTGACTGTAACTACTCTATCAAATCTTTAACATATATTCAACACTCCCCCTCAAGTTGGACACTGGAGTCGCCAATGTTCAACTTGTTTAGTGTGTCTTCAAAAACTCGCCCATTTACTGCCTTAGTAAGAATGTTCCCCAACTGGTCTTCCGATCGTACAAACGGTATCTCAATCACTCCACTCTCCAATTTGTACTTAATAAAATGGCGATCTATCTCCACGTTCTTAGTCCGGTCATGTTGCACTGGGTTTTCCGATATCTTAATTGCAACCTTATTATCACACTTTAATTGTGCTGGTGTTCGGACTATGTACCCTAGCTCACTTAATACTTTCCTTAACCATAAGACCTCCATGACTCCTTTTGCGATGCCTCTAAACTCTGCCTCAGCACTGGACAGTGCCACCACCTTCTGCTTCTTACTCCTCCAAGTGACCAAATTTCCCCCCGACTCGCGCAAAGTATCGCGAAGTAGATCTCCTGCCATTAGGTCACCTGTCCAGTCTGCATCGGTGTACACATCTATACCCAAATGACCATTCTTCTTGAACAAAATCCCTCGTCCCGGAGATCCCTTTATGTACCGAAGAATTCGCATCACAACCTCTAGGTGTTCTTTTTGCGGTCTATGCATGAATTGACTCACCATTCTCACAGCATAAGCTATGTCTGGACGAGTATGAGAAAGGTATATTAGCTTACCAACCAGCCTCTGATACTGCTCCTGGTCGACAATGGGTGCCTCACGATCTATTTTCAACTTTTGGCTAGTGGACATTGGGACATCACAAGGCTTACACTCCAACATCCCTGTTTCTGTCAAGAAATCAAGTACATACTTCTTTTGTGATATAAATATTCCGTAGTCAGATCGGCATACCTCAATTCCCAGAAAATACTTCAACTCTCCAAGATCCTTCATTTCAAATTCTTTGAACAACTGTTTCTGCAGTTCTGCCATTTCTTCCGTATCACTTCCTGTGATGATCATATCGTCGACATAGATGATAAGACACGTCACTAACTCATTTCTCCTCTTAATAAATAGAGTATGGTCTGCATTGCTCTGGGAGTACTCGCACTGCTTCATTACAACAGTAAAACGGCCAAACCACGCTTTGGGGGACTGCTTCAACCCATACAGTTATTTTTTCAAGCGACACACCTCATTGTTCTTTAAATCTTCTGAAAAACCTGTTGGTGCATCCATATATACCTCCTCTTTTAATTCTCCGTGTAGGAACGCATTCTTTACATCAAACTGGCGCAAAGGCCACCCTTTGTTCGCAGCTACAGAGAACGGAACTCTAATCGTATCAATCTTTGCTACTGGAGAGAAAGTCTCGGCATAATCAATACCATATGTCTGAGTATACCCTTTCACTACTAGCCTTGCTTCATGTCTCTCAACAGAACCGTCCGCTTTATACTTGATGGTAAACACTCATCTGCACCCCACAGTTTTCTTTCCTGCCAGCAGTGGGCACTTTTCCCATGTCTCATTCTTTTTCAGAGCCTCCATTTCCGTGATCATTGCCTCCCTCCATTCTACCTTTTTCTTTGCTTCTTCAACATTCCGAGGTATGGTTTCATGGCACAACGAAGTAAAGAACCCTTTGGCCTGCACATCCACCGAATATCTCACACATCGATTTCCTCGTTCGGGAGAGCATTTCTTGGGTGGCACTCCTCTATTCACTCTGGGGGGAAGAACCCGGACCTGTGGCTCAAGGGAAGGATTAGCCGGTGGTAACAAGTCAACTAGTGGGGTTGAGTTTTCGAGAATATCAGGTAACTCAGAAAAAGGAGCGGACTCAGTAGGACTTACCTCCGCAGGACTTTCTTCACGATGACGATCATCCAGAGTAGAACTGAAAGGCTCGGCCGCTCCCTTATTGACCAAGGTCGGCTCGGTGGCGTCATCTACTTGTCTTTGTTGGCCAGTATCGGGACTCTCGTGGATGTGTAACCAGTCGAACGACTCGGCTGACTTGGGTATCGGTGTCTCCCCCTAAGTCGAAGACTAGGGATTGTAAATTCAGCTTCAAGAAAGGTACAATCCATGGTGACTTGGATCCGATGAGTTTTAGGATTATAGCAGCGGTACCCTTTTTGGGTAGTGGCATATCCCACAAACACATATTTATCAGCACAGGGGTCGAACTTGGAACGCTCGGTCTTTGGTATATGTGTAAAGACCGAGCAGCCAAACACTTTTGGTGGGAGGGTGAGAAGGGATGGGATGTCGACTTGTGTGGCCAGAACTTGTAGCGGGGTTTTTCCGGATAAAATTTTTGTGGGTAAGCGATTTAGTAAGTAGGCTGAGGTGACAATGGCTTCAGGGCAGAAGAATTTAGGGACGTGAGACTCTATCATAACAGCCCGGGTCATTTCAAGTAGGATACGATTCTTTCTTTCAGCGACGCCATTTTGTTGAGGCGTAGAAGGGCAAGATGTCTGATGGACAATACCATGGTCTCGGAAGAATGTTTGGAGGTCAGACGACACATATTCCCCTCCGTTGTCAGATCGAAGAATTTTAATTTGTTTGTGATACTGAGTACGAATCATTTGAAAAAACTCCCGGATACGAATTTGTACCTCAGACTTATGTTTTAGGAGATAAACCCAGACCATACGTGAGTGATCATCCACAAAAGTAATAAAGTACTGAAAACCCAAGGTGGTAGGGTGGGCGCAGGATCCCAGACATCAGAATGGACGAAAGAGAAACAATCACTAACACGAGTATTATTAGGGATGAATGTACTTTTGTGTTGTTTAGCACGAATACAGGTCTCACACTGAAAAAGAGGAACAAACTGTTTAAATAGACTAGAAACAGGAGTCGAAGATAACTGAAAGACGGATGACCCAAACGACGATGCCACAACCATAATTGCCGGTGGACCGTCCGGTGGGCCAGCATAGACTGACCCTGTTGAGCCATCTCGTCAATGTAGTAGAGCCCTTGCCTCTCTGTGCCACGCCCAATGATCGCCTTCGATGGAATGTCCTGTAGGAGACAAAAACGAGGGTAAATTAGTACAACGCAGTTAAGTTGCTGAGTAATTTGACTGACAGAAAGTAATTTCGAGGACAACGAGGGAACATAGAGACAGTTAGATAATGTAACGTTGGGGAAAGGTGTACATGACCAGATCCTTGGACAAGGACTAAGTCGTCATTTGCGGTTTCCATTTGGGTTTTGTGAGGTTTGTTGTGAAGTTGGAAAAAGTCGGAGGAGTCATACGACATGGTGTCAATGGCTCCACAATCGAGAATCCACTCGGCATGTTTGATTTGCGTTTTTGTGGCAACAGATATATTATGGTGGGTGGACTGATAGGTTTTTGGACTAGGGTGAGAGAATTTGACGGGAGTTGAAACAATTGGTGGCAATAGGGGTAAAAAAGGCAAACAAGATTTGGTTTGGGTGGTGTGGCGATTTGGGTATTAGGGTTGGAACAAGTCTCAGATTCCCCCACCCCCCCTTCCCCTTTTCTCCTTTCCCGCCCCCACCTCTTTCTCCTTTAATGTGTCTCCCGCCCCCACCTTCACTTTCTTCTTTAATTTTTCCTTCTTTTGTCTTGTCTCCAGCGTAGGCCCCCCTCCCCTTTTCTTTATCTCCATTCTTTTTCCTTTTTCCACTACAGACCTACTTTCAAACCTACTTTCTCTACCCTCAATATTTTCGTCCGTTTTTTCCTCTCCAGCACAGCTCCCATTAATTTCGCCCTTCTTCTCTCCTCTGTTCTCTACTGGCCCTATTTCTACTCCCTCAATTCTCTTTTCTTCTCTGATTATGCATCCGTCTCCTCCCTCTGCTAATCTTTCATTACCTGAGGCGTGCTGGGGACTGCTGCTTGCTGTGGCCTCTGAGCTGGTTCTGACAGCCGAGGCTGCCTTGCCTGGCGGCTGCCTCTTCTCCCCTGCTCCTTCTCTGGTCTTCCACCAGTCTGGATACCCTACAAGCTCGAAACATTCTTCCTTTGTGTGTTTTTTCTGGCCACAGCGAGTACATTTGAGGTGGCTCCGGTCACCCCGTGATGAAGTTTGTGAGCGGGGTTGCTGCTTGACCGTTGTGTCATCTGTCTGCCCACGTCCCTTTAAACCTTGTCCTATGCCCAATGAGGAGTCCACCGGACCTGAGGGGGGCGCCGCTCTCAGGATACCCATTCGGATATCCTCCCTCCAAATTGAAGCGTAGGCAGCCTCTACCGACGGTAAAGGTTCCTTTTTTAGGAGTTCTCCCCGAATGGCATCAAAATGATCATCTACTGCCATAAGGAGTTGGAACAATCGCTGCTCCTGGACCTTTCCATTGTATACTATAATATCCACCGGATCCTGAATTGGGTTAGGATCCCGGCGGTCAATCTCCATCCATATACTCTGGAATCTATTCCAGATATCTTCCAAGGACCCACCATTCTGTCGGATTGAGTTGACCCTTTTGTGTAGGTCAAATACCTGCAGAGAGTCTGTGCCGGCTCCATAGGTGACTGATAAGCCGTCCCACAAGGCTTTAGCAGTCGGATGATGTGACACATTGATTACAAGTGTGGGTTCAATATTTTGTATAAGCCAGGTGAATACACAGTGGTCAGTGATTTCCCACTGTTCAAAACCCGGATCTGTGGCTGAGGGCGGCGGTGGAATGCCGGTGATGTGAGCACTCTGACCACGGCCTCCAATGGCTTTCTTCATCAGGGTTGCCCATAACTGGTAATTATCACTGTTTAATTTAATCCCTAATGATAGATTATCTAGTTGAGGGGCAATGATATTAGACTTGAGCAGATTGACCAGTTGCAAGGCCAATTCGTTGTTGCTGACTTTGGTCTCACTGGTGTTGCTGGACATTGTTCCGGTTGATGGTTAATCAGTTGAGAAGGGTATACTGGACAGTGATGAACCGATTTTGAGTCCACCGGATCACCAGAAAAAATTCGGTCTCTGTTAGACTGGGTTGAAGGGGTCGATCTTTGTGGTTTAATTTAGGATCAGAAACCTCGCTCTGATACCATCATGGAAAGAACGATGAATGAAAGATGTATTTTCATTGATTGCATACAATTTATAATATTGTTTCTAGACTAATTATGGTATAAAGATATACACCATTAACTACCAGATACAATTTGAACTAATTAGAGATTTGCCTAGCTGTGATTGACTGTAACTACTCTATCAAATCTTTAACGTATATTCAACACAAAAGATCCAAAAGGACTATAAGTCTTAACAATAACGTTGGATTCTTGCCCAGAAAATTACTTTCTGTCTCATCTTTATAACTTACTTTGTAACTTACGATTCAAAAGAAATCATCTTTATAACTTACGCATTCCATTTTTCTCTTATATGTCAAACATAAAACAGTTTGCTTAAGATAATTAAGGCGATGTCCAAGAAGGAAAAAACAAAATAAATGAATAAGATTTACTTAATCTTTTTCCTATAGCCAACATCGATGTTTTTCGTTTGACAAAATTCATCTTAAGAACAAGTTTGGAAAGTGTCATCCATTTTTTTGGTTGTGTGCATCATCCTCTCTCATATTGCAAAATGATCCGATATTTTCTCAGACTATATACAAACGCGGGAGCTTAATGCATCGGAAAGTCTTTCCGCTTGATCAATGATTCAGCTAACACCGTAAGCATATTGGCCTAGTTGGTGTTTGCGAGCTGATATGATACTTATAAAAATTGTTGTTTTGAAACATATTTGGTGATATAAGATTTAAAATATATTGCGATTTAGAAATGACGAGGTCGGATTGTCTCGCCAAGGTAAAAGTCGAAATATCCGGGGTCTAAGGCCGTCAACCCTCCGTCACCTGTCTTCTTAGGAAGCCTGAGAAAGGAAAGAACGCGTTAGGGGTCCCAGGGCGCTGCCCCGGGGAAACCCTCCGACGCTCAAGTCAGTTGTTGGCATTATAGCGTATGGCTTTTACTGAAATATAGGTTTGATGAAACCTGTTTGAGGTCGGCTACAGTGCAAGCCGAGCTGAGGTGAGAACAGCGGGGTGTTTCTCACTTGTGATGTGGACTAGGAATTTAGACTTGTAATTTTGGCCCCTCCCCCTTCTTACTGTTGGAGAAGCTCTTTTATAGCTGGCGAAGCTGGGAGCTGCGTGTCTCAGATGGTTGAGATGACGACGTCTGGCCCGCTTGCATGGTAGCCGTGCAGCTGCTAAGGATTGCTGTATTGGCACCTTCCCTTCGTATGGTTGACATCTGGAAAGTTAGATATGGCATGTAGGCCACGTAGCATACAGCTCTGTGACTGTTGTAACTTGGCCGAGATCAATAATCAGAGCCGTGGTCGAAAGCAGATCCGAGGCCGAGATGGAACTGTGGAGAACTCGGATCCCTTTGGCCGAGCTGGATGTATATCCGCTCTAGATGTTCGTTATTATGGCCGAGGTGCCATTTTAAAGGGCAGAAATGCCGGTCTTGTGGTAAAATGCTTGGGCCAAAGTTCTGGCCGGGCTTTTCCAGTTGATAACTGTAGCCGAGACAAGATCCATTAGCCGTGATAAAGCCATTGGGCCGAGGTGGAACCCTTAGGCCGAGGTGGAACCCTTTAGGCCGAGGTGGAACCCTTAGTTCCAGTAGGGTACTGACCATGTAGCCGAGATGGCGTGGGGCCTCCGTGGCCGAGGCGAAATACTTGTCCGCGTGGGACTTGGTCAATCATCAGGCCGACCTGCGGCCCTTAGTCATTTCTGTACTCTTGCTCTAACGTTGACTGTCATTGACTGACGGGTGAATTTTCTGGTATCATCATTTGCCCCCCAGATTAGTTTGGCCGAGCTGAGCTGAGGGCAGGCTGATCTGTTGATATCGTTGCCTTTGGCCGAGGTGTCTCTCTTAAAGCCAATTACTCCATACCTATCAAGCGCGGTGTACGAAGCATCAGTTCGTAGCTGTACTGATTGGATCAAACTGACCAGACGGATGACCTTTCACAACACGTGTCTATCTCGGATTAGTTTGTCCTGCACCATTATGGCCTACGCAGATCGAGGTAACGGCGGTTCAGCTTTTACTCATGTCGGTTCAGGATTCGATGCTAATCAGCCTTGATGGTGGCACGGGAATCGAGGTCAGCCTAACCCGAGGTGACCTTTGAAATGGCTGAAACTTCTGCCTATAAATAGGTCTTTCCCCTTCATTTTTGCGTTTTTGCTCTCTGCTTACTCTGTCTTCCCGGCGCTTGCTTCTTTCTCCGGCATTCCTCCTACATTCTCTGGTCTTCTTTTCTTTTCCGGCAAATCGCCTGTAAGTCTTCTCTGCTAGCTTTCATGTCTTCAGCTTCTGATTCACAAAATCGCTCCGAAGGGGCTTCTTATGTTGGAAATGACGGAACTTTTAGTTCCTCATCGGAGAAGACGGTTGTCTCTGAGAACCGTCCTCCAGCTCGGCTTCTGGCTGGTGCTGGTGATGTTGCCGGCCCCAATGGCCGAGCTATGCCGAGCAGAACTATTAGAGTAGTTGAGGTTTCTCCAGAGCAGGCAGAAACCATTCCTCCGGGCACGGCAACAGTGCCTAGTAGATCTAGGATTTCAACTCTGCCGGTAGGAGTTGTCTATAGGGGGTCTCCTTCAGCCGAAGTCCAAGAGTCTTTTTGTACTCTGTCCGAGGTGGACGTTTCCTTGATCTGTGGCATGTATGACATTGATGTTGAACAATTTGACCCCCTCTTACCTTTGCCCAATCAAACAGCCTATGACCCTCCTGCGGGATATGAAGCCATCTACGAAGAATATTTTCATTCTGGATTCCGTCTTCCCGTCCCAGTCTATTTGTTTCGAATTCTTCATTCTTACAACCTTAGGCTTCCCCAAATCAAGCCTAACAGTTTGAAAATTATTCTTTCTTTTCTGCTCTTCCTTAGAGCATCTGAGCTCCCCTTCGATCAAAGAATCTTTAGGAGTCTATTTGCTTGTAGGTCTTCAGAGAGTTGGTATTATTTTACCAAAAGAGTGACTCCTGAAGATTTTAATTATGTTGTACATATTCCCTCCAAGAAGAATTGGAAGGGTAGGTTCTTTTATATTAAGAAGTTAGGGTTACCCCAACTTGATATATGGAAGTCGGGCAGAGCTGACAACATGAAGCCGAGCTCAGAATACTGTGACGAGGCGGCCAAGTTGTACTCTCTGCCTGTGGTCATTGACTGGCACAGAGTTAATGAATCCGTTCTGAAGGCGGCTGACCTGAGCTCCTTAGCTTCAGGTCCCCATTACAAGCCCCTTTCTCCAGACAATTTGGCAATAGTCCGGGGTATGTTCTGGTACTTGTGCTTCTTTTTCATTTCTAACTTCCCCCACTTAACCTTGCACACTCTATGCAGGCTCCATGGCTCCTGGAGGGAAAGATGTTGCGGCAAAGATTGCTAAGGCCGCAGCTCGCAAGAAAGCTCAGGCCGCGAAAGCAAGGGCTGAAGCCGCACAAGAACTGCCCCCAGCCGAAGGCATTGCCGAGGCCGAGGTTAATCAAGCAATCACAATTGCTTCTGAATCCACCACTCCAGGTATCTTGCAATTGGAAGACTTATTAAATCGTTTTCTTGTATGGTTTTTAACTTCCGGTACCATAGCAGGGGCAAGGGTCAATATCTTGCCAGCAGACCCCACTCTTGCTGATCTCGGACAGACCCAGCAATTTGAGGGTTCCATTCTGGGAAAAAGGCCAAGAGAAGATGCCCCGTTCCTGAGGCCGAGATGACACCTGCTCAGGAAAACGTAACAGTGGGCGAATTTGATGAAGCCGACACCGTGATGAACCCTGCCACAGCTAGGAAGATGAACAGTTTGATACTACCCATTGATAAACAGCGTTTCTCAACTGCGTCTTGGGGCAGCTTGGTCAACTCTGTCCATATTAATTCTGCCGTGGTATGACCTATCTCTTGTTTGTTTCATATGCTATAAGTTTTTCTAATTCCATTTCGGTGAAACAGCTAACAGTGCAATTGTCCGAGCTCATTAGCCGAGGTGAGGAGTTGCAAAGTCAACTGGCAGCTAAGACTCAGGAGTCTGATGTTAAGTCCCAAAACATTGCTTCCTTAAAATCAGATCTCCTCAAGATTCAAGGCCAAAGAGAAGAGGCTGAGGTCAAATGGGCCACAGCTAACTCCTTAGTAGCTGAGCTGGGGAAAAGAAATGCCGACCTGGAGGCATGCTATAATCAAGTCATGGCCGAGTCTGGGCAGAAAGATGCCGTAATCAAATCTCTGCAGGAAAAACTAGAGCAGCAGGCATCAGACTTTTCTGCTCAACTCGCTGCGGCCAAGTCTGAAGCAGTGGCCGAGTTTAAGAAGTCTGAACTGTTTGAAGAGAATATGGTGCTGCTGCAAGGCTCAGTTATGCAGATGGGCCAGACAAAGGCCATTGACGTCTGTGCTGAGGTCTGCCCCCAGTTAAACAAAGATGACCCTAGGCTGGCTGAGCTTTATAATATCAATGCTGAGGCCGAGTTTGAAACCCAGTTTCAGAAGTTCACTGATGGGGCGGACTTGCGTGATGATGATGAGCAAATCTAAACTTAGATTGTATTAAGTGCACTCTTATCATCAATGAAAGTTTCTGCCCTCTTAAATTGCAATTCTCGTTTGTTTCCGAGTTTTTTTTGCATTTTTCAGTGTTTTCTTCATGCTTTTTGTTGCCGAAGTCGCACATCGGACCCGTTAATCTTGGGCAAAACTCTACCCGCAGAATAGCGTAATTGAACTTTTCAAGTTCATTGTTGCCGAGATTGAATGTCGGTCTTATTAAACCTACTCAACTTTAATAAAAGATAACAAAGTAAAAGTTACCTTGTCATGCTGAGTTTGAATAAGAGAATCTCGTGAAGCCTTGGCCGAGATCTCATTTAAAATAACTCTTGAGCATATCCGTTGTACACTAGCCGAGGTGAAATATAGAGATCTGCCCCGACCTTATCCAGAGTTGCCAAGGTCATGAATCTTGAGCAAGTTGGTGCCCCGGGCTGGCCGAGATGCAACTTCAACCCTCAAGCGAAATCTTTCCCAAACCTGCTGAGAAATTTAACCCTCTGGCGGGCTCTTTCCCCAGAACTTGCCGAGGAGAAATTTAACCCTCTGGCGGGCTCTTTCCCCAGATCCTGCTGAGAAGAAATTTAACCCTCTGGTGGGCTCTTTCCCCAGAACCTGCTGAGGAGAAATTTAACCCTCTGGTGGGCTCTTTCCCCAGAACCTGCTGAGGAGAATTTTAACCCTCTGGCGGGCTCTTTCCCCAGAACCTGCTGAGGAGAAATTTTTTACCCTTTAGCGGGCAGGTGCCTGGGACTTAGCCGAGGTCTTTTTTCACCCTTTAGCGGGCATTTGCCCCGTTCTTCGCCGAGGTCTTTTTTGGTAAGAAACTTCAGTTCCACAGAGCTGTCTACAACACTGAGTTGAATGAACACTTTTTATTGCTGAGAAGTTTCATGCACCAAGAGGTGACTTGTACAGGCCAACTACAGGGCTGAGCTGGGGGTTTTCAGATGTATACGAAAATTGATCCCCACTTCGAGTTCAATTAACAGTCTAGGCAGCCTAGCTATTTTTCCAACTCAGAGCTACCACTCGGGTTGATGTTCACCTTAAGGAACATCTAATTCAGCTCAACTGCGCAAACTTCACCTCGGATCGTGAAACTGCTGCAGATGGCCGAGCTCAATCTGGCGAGCTATCTCTTTACCGAGTTGTCTACAGTCTTCTGTATCATGCCCTATATCATGATGATATAGGCAGTAGAGTTGAGGACTCCTCTTATGGAGTGGCCCTGCAAGGGGTTTTGGTTCCTTCACCAAACTCTTCTTTCTCATATAGGAAAGGATGCGAGCTTTTGATGCCAAAAGAGAAGTCCTTTCTCTTCCCTGGCCCCCATTCGAACTTTGACAGATGCTCTTTCTCGCCGTGAGGCCTGGATATGTGTTCCAGAACTGGAAGGCCGAGATGAGATCGAAGGGCGCTGTATGGTCTGATCATCAGACCTCCGGGGTGAGTATCCTACTTCAAATATAATCTCAGCTTGACATTCAGAATGATACCCTGGCCGAGATGGAGAATACTCCAAAACCTGCGGAATACTGGTACTGCCAGGTGAGGGTTCACTAGTACCCTCTGTTAAGGCATTCCCTCTTAATTCCATTACAGCTTGAAACGCTGCTGAATTTTGAGCCACATAACGTACGGCTCTCATGTGCTCTTCATATGAGAAGGTAATAGGAGTTGAAAACTCCTCAAGCTCCTTAGAGCATGAAATAGTTGGTTGCAAAGAAGACATTTGATTACCTTCTCTGCTCATCTTTCTCTCAGTAGCTTTTGAAGTCTACTAAGAAGAGTTGGTAGTGACGATATTTCGAAAGTCAAGGGACCCGGAGGTTCGGGCCCTCCTTCTAGCGCCAAAATGACGAGGTCGGATTGTCTCGCCAAGGTAAAAGTCGAAATATCCGGGGTCTAAGGCCGTCAACCCTCCGTCACCTGTCTTCTTAGGAAGCCTGAGAAAGGAAAGAACGCGTTAGGGGTCCCAGGGCGCTGCCCCGGGGAAACCCTCCGACGCTCAAGTCAGTTGTGGGCATTATAGCGTATGGCTTTTACTGAAATATAGGTTTGATGAAACCTGTTTGAGGTCGGCTACAGTGCAAGCCGAGCTGAGGTGAGAACAGCGGGGTGTTTCTCACTTGTGATGTGGACTAGGAATTTAGACTTGTAATTTTGGCCCCTCCCCCTTCTTACTGTTGGGGAAGCTCTTTTATAGCTGGCGAAGCTGGGAGCTGCGTGTCTCAGATGGTTGAGATGACGACGTCTGGCCCGCTTGCATGGTAGCCGTGCAGCTGCTAAGGATTGCTGTATTGGCACCTTCCCTTCGTATGGTTGACATCTGGAAAGTTAGATATGGCATGTAGGCCACGTAGCATACAGCTCTGTGACTGTTGTAACTTGGCCGAGATCAATAATCAGAGCCGTGGTCGAAAGCAGATCCGAGGCCGAGATGGAACTGTGGAGAACTCGGATCCCTTTGGCCGAGCTGGATGTATATCCGCTCTAGATGTTCGTTATTATGGCCGAGGTGCCATTTTAAAGGGCAGAAATGCCGGTCTTGTGGTAAAATGCTTGGGCCAAAGTTCTGGCCGGGCTTTTCCAGTTGATAACTGTAGCCGAGACAAGATCCATTAGCCGTGATAAAGCCATTGGGCCGAGGTGGAACCCTTTAGGCCGAGGTGGAACCCTTAGTTCCAGTAGGGTACTGACCATGTAGCCGAGATGGCGTGGGGCCTCCGTGGCCGAGGCGGAATACTTGTCCGCGTGGGACTTGGTCAATCATCAGGCCGACCTGCGGCCCTTAGTCATTTCTGTACTCTTGCTCTAACGTTGACTGTCATTGACTGACGGGTGAATTTTCTGGTATCATCAAGAAACCTATCTATAGATATGACCTCTTTTCCGCGACTATAAATAAAAATTTTGTTTGCCATAAAAGTTCTTTAAATATTTTAAAATACGTTCAGTGACATTCTGATGTGTTCTAAAAGTTCAATTATACTGAAAATTTAGAAGGCCGATAACTTATTATCTTGTCCACGAAAGCTAACTCACACATCCATGGTGATATATATATTATATCGTGTATAAAAACATTATTAAATGGGAGATATTAAAGATAGATTAAAACAAAGGGTTAATTACCTTTACCTCCTATGTGATTTGGCTAATTCGCCAAAAATTTCCCTGCGTTTTGAAAATAGACCTTTATTTCCCCTCTAATTTGGGTTAAAGTGGTTTCCGGCCAACTCCGGCCAAGCAATAGGGGATGCGTTGGCCGGAAACCACTTTAACCAAACTAGAGGGGAGGAAAAGGTCTATTTTCAAAACGCAGGGAAATTTTTGGCGAATTAGCCAAACCACAGGGGAGGTAAAGGTAATTATCCCTATAATTACCTTTGATTCCAGCAATATGAAGAGCATCACAACCATTTCTTGCTTTGATTCCAGCAGCCACGACATCATAGTACATTAACATCTCCATAACCAACTCCAAAAAATGCAGGAATCAGCAAGAGAAAGCACTACAAAGGAGTAAGACAGAGGCCATGGGACAAATGGGCAGCTGAAATAAGGGATCCAAAAAAGGCAGCTGGAGTTTGGTTAGGAACATTCGACACTGCTGAGGATGCCGCCCTTGCATACGATGATGCAGCCCTCAAGTTCAAAGTCTCTAAAGCAAAACTCAATTTCCCAGGCCGCCTTCTACTAGGAAACACAAGCGCCCTGCAAGGTCCATTGCAACATCCGACCACCTTAATCTCTTCAACACTATCTTCATCTTCTGTCGGGTATGATCATCATCGATCTGGTGCTGGTTCGAATTGAGGGTGTTCTTGTAGTTATGTAATGCAAAAAAAGATGAAGAAATGGAGATGTCTTAGTGGCTAAGGAAGAGGGAACACCAGGAGTACAAGTAAGCAAAAATAGTGTAGAAGATTGATTGGAGGGCAAAATGGTCTTTCTGTAAAAATATTAAAAGTCCATCTGCATGTAACGGCTAAGAATCATCGGAAATCTCATTTTTTAGGCGCGTGCATAACACAGCCCCCTATGGTTTGGCCGGGGTTGGCTGAAAACCACTTTAACCCGAACTAAAGGGGAGGTAAAGGTCTATTTTCAAAACAAAGCCCCCTATGGTTTGGCCGGATTTGGTCGAAAACCACTTTAACTTAAACTAAAGGGGAGATAAATGTCTATTTTCAAAACACGGGGAAATTTTTGGCGAATTAAACAAACCACATGCGAAGTAAAGTTAATTATCATTTAAAAAAATGACAGGAAGAACAGTGCACGTGCAAATATTACGGGAAGGACATGTGTTATATTACTATATTTTTTCTTTTCGTTTCGCCGAAAAAACCAACTGGTTCCCCCTACTCATCAGAAGTGCCATTGGGATCACCTGACCCCCTCCTCGTGACCGCCTGTGTGACCACCCGTCACGTGGCAGCAGGGGTGGTGAGGCTGGATGAGATCACACCATGTGGCAGCAGGGGTGGTCACCCCATCCAGCCTCACCATTCCTGCTGCCACGTGGCGGGCGGTCACGCAGGGGGTGAGGCATTCGGCGGTCAGGGGATCCTTTCCTTCAGAAGTGTAGAATAAAATAGTGTAGAAGTGTAGAATAAAATTGTGTATATTAGATTATGAAAGATCTGATTTTATGAACACGCCGGAGGCCAATGCCTTTTATACGAGCGGTTTGCACCGAGAACAAATAACAAATACCTTGGGAGCAAAAGATGCTACCTTGATCGGCCTTAAGATTTGAGTAAGAAGGGAAATGTAGCGTCCCGCTCCCGAACCCTAGCATCGGGAACAGTGCACCTACCGTATCTCGCTGAGGAGAATACAAGGCGTCGAATCAATCTCTTACACGTCAGAAATAACGTAGAAATTTTTCTCGCAGAAACGTAAATCATAACTTAAATTAAACTCCATTAATCGTCATTACATTACTGAATAAAACTCTGATAATAAAAGTACTAAAGAAGTCTGTGAAAATCCCCAAAAGATAGCTACGAAAAATCAGCTGCAGAGTTCCCCTCGTATCCTAGCTGCAGCTATCAACCAGCCCACTCAGCTATGTCCGTCCCGTCCTCAACAAAGATGTGCTCGTAGTCCTCATCCAGCTCACCTGGGAAGTAGGGGTGAGTGACAGAAATCACCCAGTAGATGCCCGCCTCAAACAAATACAAAACGTACATACCGAAACGATATAGCCACATAGCACATAAACATGATATAACATATAGCACATACATATAAGATAACATGCATAAGATAAAGTAAATGCGGTAAGTAAAGCACTCCACATAAAAATGCGCAAGTACGTGATGCATGCTCAATTAACGTGTCACACGCAACAAAGTCATGTCACACATAATGCCAGTATCCATACCGTGCAATGCATGAACCCGGGTCCTACTGAGTGGCTGCAGGTCGTACACCCCACAGTCACCATACTGAGTGTGTGTGGCCGCGCCACCGCGCACCATCCTGAGTGTCGTGGCCCCGCCACAGTACACCATCCTGAGCGCCCGTGACCCGTACGTCACGACCCGCCATCAATGCAATGCACGTGCCATGAATGCAAAAACACATTCGTCTGGGGCCCGTACGCCCATCCTCACCGTCTCCGGAACTCAATATTTGGTTTCCTAAATTCTCGAATATTGGAAAGTTGTTATTTATCACCACCTTCATTTTTCCTTAGCTTGTATTAATTTACTAGAATGTTCTACTAATTTCCCCTATGTTTCCCTTACTTAATTCTATTTATTACTATTAATTTTTAATTACTTAAATTTACCAAACTTCAGAAATTAAGTGAAAATAATTTAATCTTAAGCTTTTATATTTTCTGGAATTTATTTGAATTCTTATTGGTATTCAATTATATTTTCCAGGCCTGATCTGCCAGACCCAATACATTATTTTTTTTAAGAGGTTAATGGGCCGCCTTCGGCCCGACCCGCTGGCCAGTCGACCCGGTCCGTTGGCCGGCCTGTTCTCTGCTTTAATTTAATTATTTATTTATTTATCTAATTTGATGTTCCACCGGTGGCAACGCGCACTGCGATTTGTTTTTCGATCCAACCCCCATTTCCTCCTCTTTCCAGTCTATAGAAACCTATTCTAAGGCCAAAACACAACTTCTTAAAGACTCCTAATGTAAAAGTTCTATTTTTCCCCCATTTTTTAAGGATATTTTGTTTTCGATTCAATCATACCACCAATTTCACACACACATACACGCACGTAGCAGCCATAAATAATATATCTCATTCTTCCCAACATATACAAAATTTACAACTTAAACAAATAAAAACAACGAAACAAAATTTACAACTTAAACAAATAAAACAACGAAACACATTAGTATACCGTCAAAGCATGCATGAATCATACCCGTTTGAGGGGGGAAGAGGCACCTACCTTTTTGACGACTTAACTTCCTTCTCCTCTAGGCTCGAATCTTGTGTCTCTATTATACGCAATATACGAAGAATCGGGGTTGAAAATAGATCAAAATCACTTGTTCTTGGCCTAGGGTTGGCGGCCGCTTGTTGCATGATTGGAAGAATGTGAGGTCGGCTGCTGTGATGCCATATGGGAGCGCTGCGTTGCTGAGAACTTTATTTTGAGAGAAATTTAGGCAGCGAAAGTTTGAAATATGAATATTAAAGAAATTGCACTTTGGAAGAAAGGGGTTGCTTCTTCTTAAAATTTGCAGCAGCATGGCAGCACTTGAAAAAAATAGGGCCGGCTGGGGCTCATGAAGGCTGGCCGAAATTTGTTTAATGAATATAGGGGAATTTGATTTGTGTATTAGGTGGGTATAGATATAGGTGCATATTAGGTAAACTTCCTAAGATATTTAGGTTATCTTGTTCTAATTTGAATTTGTGATTTGATTAAACTTTATCTACTCTTCACTTCCTAATCATATTAGTATTCTAGTGTTTTATTTTATGTAGTCTTTATTTATTTTATTTTATTGTTTTTCCTTTTTCAGGCACGGGCTGTAACAGACCTCCCCCCTTACAATAAATTTCGTCCTCGAAACTTGCATAAGGCGTAATACCTAGTGTGGTTCTACTTAATCTATTAAGTTAGATAATGACTTAGCTAAATATCCATTGCATATGTTAATATCACACTTCCTTGACATATGAGTAAATCCTCAAAATCATTCAAAATCATTCCTTGTATATATACAAAGTAATTTTAAATCCTTTTCTCTTCGCTTACTAAAATCATAACCTAATCTTTTTATAACTCTAGATCAACTCAATAGCATCGTCACTATACTAAGCGTTCTGTAACCCAATCATCAGTCAATATCGTACTTATATCTATGGTTATCAGTTGTCCTCTAAAATCAGTTTTTTTTTCAGGTGCACTATAATCTTTAACTTAATTATCTATAATTTCAACTTATAAACATCCACGTACACTACTTGACGTGTATCATTCCACTAATATTCATGTAATCTACAATTTCGAATTCTTAACTCATCATATAGGATTCACCCCCTAGATAATTAATCAAACTAATATCCAATGAGTACCCTAATATGTTAACCATCACTTTTTCTCTATTATCGAGCCAAGTTCTTGAAATCAATTTTTTTTATACTTACCAACTAGTTCAATGGTCATGTTCTTACTTTTTCGGGGATATTGTCAACAACCTAATAAACGAAGTCTGTGCATCGACATGTTTCTCTTCAATTTAAAGAAGTTTACGTAACTATAATTTGAAAATATAGCTTTATTTGTTTAAAATAACATAACTTCTAATTTTTGTAAACACACGATCCAAAGTATCATGTATTTGTTTTCGCAACGCAGTATCTCAAATGAAATAAAACAATCACATAACTTGTTCGCAAAAATATTACGATTAAAACACTTCAAAACAATTGAGACACAACAATTGTAGAATTTCTTTTTACAAACGATTTGAACACGGTGTCCTTTTTCTTTCCGACAAAATATATATTTTGAAAGCTATGCGTTGTTTCATAAAATACAACAATTGAAAATCCAACAAGTGTGAAGTTTCATCAAACAATTTGAATAAGGTACCCCTTTTTCTTCAAAATAAGTACATATGTTTTGAAACTATTTCCGCTTCACAAAATTAAGTAAATTCATCGCAAGCAGATAAATATATACAAAAGCATTTAATGGTAAAATGCTTGCAATATCAATTAGTTGACAAATAAAATTATTTTAGCAGAATCAATATGGGTAAACAAAAATTCGAGAAATATAAGAAATATACAAACATATCATTCTTCGAAAACATCGATGTTTAAAAGTATATCTATTTTTTTTTCCAGAGCATCGGAATTGTCGAAATTTCATTATGTAGATATACTAATTCGGAGAGAAATATAGCCTTGTAAAGCAATATACTAAAATTGAAGCTAGTTGGAATACTTAGTAGTAAAAATCTTTGAAATACTTTTGAAATGCAGAATGCATCTTAGTGTACGTGCTTGTATGAAAATAGTTGGCTACTTGAATAATAATAGTCCAATACTTCGTATAACTTTTTTTTTCTAAGTCACCCCTTACTGTGAATGAAAAATTCATATATGTATCGTTTCTTATAAACCTTTAACTTAAGTTATCCACTTCTAGTATGGCACACTAATATTGATCAACCTAGGGTATTCTAGTTCACCATGCTTCCGCTCGCCACACTGATCCAATGTACTTTTTTACTTGGTTATTTCAACCGCTAATTTTTAATTTAGTTTGATCTCACAAAAAAAAAAACAACAACCACTACTTGTTCATGCTTACTCTATCCCGATTCAAGCATACTCGATGTATCAATACTTACATGTTCCTATGAATCAATACTTAACTTGGATTTGTAATAATTCGTTATTCCATTGTACTTATTTTAATAATTCTCACTTATCACTATCAATCAATATCCTTAATAAGACTAATATCTTTGGCCTATTTCATACTCAAAAATTCAATCTCTTAATCATAACTATAAACCCCTTCATACGATATTCTTTACTAACTCTGCTGATCATAACGCTAGTAAATCCTTTCTTAGTCATTATCATTTTACTACCAATCATCCCTTAAGAACTACGATCTCCACTTAGACCTAGTCGCGTTCCGACGCTACTGTCGATGTAGAGGCGTGAACATGCTTTATTTATTATGACGATACTGGTTTGCAGGGGTCAGATCTAAAGAATTATACGAATGTTATAATAAGCACTAAGGTGAGACAAATAATTCAGAGTCGTATGGACTGCCCTAGTTATGTGTGGGCATATCCCTTATCTGATCATCACTTAGGTCTAATGTCATGACTTACTTCTAGAATCGATACTTGGTATCGTCATTCCTTACGTCTAAAATCATTTCTTATTTCTAAGTTCAATGCATAGAATATAATCACATCTTATGACTAAGATCAGTACTTATGTTCAAACCATCGCTTAATGTTCATATCACCACTTAATTCCTAGAGCCGATATTCTGTATCGTCATCCCTTAAGTCTAAAATCGTAACTTACGGGTAAGGTCATCACTATCATGTCATATTTCCAAGTCATACTTAGTACATAATCAGCATTTATGTCTAAGATTAATGCTTAAGTCGAAGATCAGTTCTTAATCAAGATCATTGCTTAGATCTAAAATCGTGACTTAAGACAAAATCGCAACTTAATATCTCTAAGATCATAGCCAAAATCTACGTTTCCGTCGTGGATCTAGAGCCATGCTCTGAAAGATTGCACTGTTGAACACGTAGTACATCTTAAACTCATTCCGGAATTAGATTCAAGTGATCGGTGGTGTCAGTTGTGCTACGCGATCACTGCTCCGCATCTTTTTGTCAAAGAATCTCAGGTCCGAGTGCAATGGTGGTAGAGGCGGTGCATGCTAGTTCAGCAGCTGGTGCTAATGTGCTAAGGTGTTGGTCATGGTGACTATGACATCTCCAAGTGCTTGGGGATGATCCCTGATTATGGTGGTTCTCACCACCATTTCCGGCTGACTCACGTCGTGGAGGCATTTCTGTAATTCTAGTTCATGAGAAGAAATCGGATTAGTCAATAATAATTTGAAAGGTTGAACGCTGATAAATCGATAATTAGACAAGAAAAGCTCACCATCGGCACACACATCCCATAACCCGATCATAACCTAGGTCTAAGATCATATCTTAAGTCTACTTTGTTTATTAGGGGTAAAATCGAAATTTTATAAAAGATCGTAACTTATGTCTAAGTGATCTAATTAAGCCTGCGTTTCTGAGGCGGATTTGAATCCTCGGCTCTGATACCACCTGTAGCGCCCCGCTCCCGAACCCTAGCATCGGGAACAGTGCACCCGCCGTATCTCGCTGAGGAGAATACAAGACGTCGAATCAATCTCTTACACGTCAGAAATAACGTAGAAATTTTTCTCGCAGAAACGTAAATCATAACTTAAATTAAACTCCATTAATCGTCATTACATTACTGAATAAAACTCTGATAATAAAAGTACTAAAGAAGTCTGTGAAAATCCCCAAAAGATAACTACGAAAAATCAGCTGCAGAGTTCCTCTCGTATCCTAGCTGCAGCTATCAACCAGCCCACTCAGCTATGTCCGTCCCGTCCTCAACAAAGATGTGCTCGTAGTCCTCATCCAGCTCACCTGGGAAGTAGGGGTGAGTGACAGAAATCACCCAGTAGATGCCCGCCTCAAACAAATACAAAACGTACATACCGAAACGATATAGCCACATAGCACATAAACATGATATAACATATAGCACATACATATAAGATAACATGCATAAGATAAGGTAAATGCGGTAAGTAAAGCACTCCACATAAAAATGCGCAAGTACGTGATGCATGCTCAATTAACGTGTCACACGCAACAAAGTCATGTCACACATAATGCCAATATCCATACCGTGCAATGCATGAACCCGGGTCCTACTGAGTGGCTGCAGGTCGTACACCCCACAGTCACCATACTGAGTGTGTGTGGTCGCGCCACCACACACCATCCTGAGTGTCGTGGCCCCGCCACCGTACACCATCCTGAGCGCCCGTGACCCGTACGTCACGACCCGCCATCAATGCAATGCACGTGCCATGAATGCAAAAACACATTCGCCTGGGGCCCGTACGCTCATCCTCACCGTCTCCGGCACTCAATATTTGGTTTCCTAAATTCTCGAATATTGGAAAGTTGTTATTTATCACCACCTTCATTTTTCCTTAGCTTGTATTAATTTACTAGAATGTTCTACTAATTTCCCCTATGTTTCCCTTACTTAATTCTATTTATTACTATTAATTTTTAATTACTTAAATTTACCAAACTTCAGAAATTAAGTGAAAATAATTTAATCTTAAGCTTTTATATTTTCTGGAATTTATTCAATTATATTTTCCTGGCCTGATCTGCCAGACCCAATACATTATTTTTTTAAGAGGTTAATGGGCCGCCTTCGGCCCGGCCCGCTGGCCAGTCGACCCGGTCCGTTGGCCGGCCTGTTCTCTGCTTTAATTTAATTATTTATTTATTTATCTAATTTGATGTTCCACCGGTGGCAACGCGCACTGCGATTTGTTTTTCGATCCAACCCCCATTTCCTCCTCTTTCCAGTCTATAGAAACCTATTCTAAGGCCAAAACACAACTTCTTAAAGACTCCTAATGTAAAAGTTCTATTTTCCCCCATTTTTTAAGGATATTTTGTTTTCGATTCAATCATACCACCAATTTCACACACACATACACGCACGTAGCAGCCATAAATAATATATCTCATTCTTCCCAACATATACAAAATTTACAACTTAAACAAATAAAAACAACGAAACAAAATTTACAACTTAAACAAATAAAACAACGAAACACATTAGTATACCGTCAAAGCATGCATGAATCATACCCGTTTGAGGGGGGAAGAGGCACCTACCTTTTTGACGACTTAACTTCCTTCTCCTCTAGGCTCGAATCTTGTGTCTCTATTATACGCAATATACGAAGAATCGGGGTTGAAAATAGATCAAAATCACTTGTTCTTGGCCTAGGGTTGGCGGCCGCTTGTTGCATGATTGGAAGAATGTGAGGTCGGCTGCTGTGATGCCATATGGGAGCGCTGCGTTGCTGAGAACTTTATTTTGAGAGAAATTTAGGCAGCGAAAGTTTGAAATATGAATATTAAAGAAATTGCACTTTGGAAGAAAGGGGTTGCTTCTTCTTAAAATTTGCAGCAGCATGGCAGCACTTGAAAAAAATAGGGCCGGCTGGGGCTCATGAAGGCTGGCCGAAATTTGTTTAATGAATATAGGGGAATTTGATTTGTGTATTAGGTGGGTATAGATATAGGTGCATATTAGGTAAACTTCCTAAGATATTTAGGTTATCTTGTTCTAATTTGAATTTGTGATTTGATTAAACTTTATCTACTCTTCACTTTCTAATCATATTAGTATTCTAGTGTTTTATTTTATGTAGTCTTTATTTATTTTATTTTATTGTTTTTCCTTTTTCAGGCACGGGCTGTAACAGGAAACGCCACAAAATGAGTAATCAAAAGTGCTCTATTGATTCCCTCAGGGAATGGGTTGTGAGAACAAGCTTCGAACTGTTGGTAACTCTATTTTGCCTTCCACTCTGTTGTTTTCTTATAACATTTGCAGATTTATATGTTCTAAATATGTCATAGACGGAGGTTCTTTGTTTCTTTGTTCTTTTTTTTTGGTAAACAGTTGGTGATTCTGCAGTTCTAGGGTTTCAAGGTTTTGCCTTGATTCTGCGTTGAAGGGTGTTTATGGCTGAGCGGAATAGCAGATTCCATCTCATACAATTGGTCTCAGCCCAGTATGAAAACCAGCGTTAAGATCATTCACGCTAGGTACTTTCCTTTTCCGTAAACTTCTCTCTTTATTTAGTCTTTTTAAGAAATGGAAGAAGTCGTCAAAAAAGATTAGGACTGCTAAAATTTTGGGTTGTTTTAATATGATCTTTAAACCTACTATTGGAACAGACTGAAATCGCTGGTGTTTCTGCGGATTTGAGGATTATTTTGGTTGGAAAGTGAAATTGAAGGTTGAGATTTTGATTGGATTTGTCTGAAGTATGTGCTTGTTTATGGGCATGGACTTATTAAGGATGAAACTGTTTGTATAGCAGCTGCTATTTAATTTTCTTCTGTTGTAGTGTTGGTGTTTTGCATTTGCTAATGCTATTGAACTTATTAGTTGATTGCTTGTATTATTGATTTTAGAACGGAGATGTAGTCCAGTTAATACTTTTGATACTAAGCGTTTGTATGGTCTGAAGAGTGATTATGCAACTAAGTAGTAGTTCAAAATCTGAGCCTTTGAAGAGGGGCAAGATTCCGAATCAAGGTGAAATACACCTTATTCTGTTACCATTTCCTTTGCAATTGTTCTTCATTTACCGTTCATGCTGAATTGTTTTCAATTTTATTCTTGTTTCTTTTCTGGTACTTTATATAGGTGATAGATTTTGGTAGAATCTTTGATGTTATGGCACACTTTCGAGTGAGTGCAGAAACTTTCTACGATGATCTTGCTCCTATGGTTGATGACTGTAATCCTGCTTGCACTTGGATCAAATAGTGGGGCCCCCCTTCTCCTCCTTTCCCCCCGGTGAGAGAGAGAATGAGAAGCTCTGGAGATTCGTAAAGGTGCACCGTGCACGGATAGAAGATGGTTTAGCTCATTCTTGTTGGTTTAATGAAAGAATAGGGAAGTGATGGAGGAATAATGGGCAGAATCAGTATTTCCTTTACGTAGAGCATATCCGTCGTCTGCTGTTCCTTTTACCGTGAATTTTATAATTCTGAAGTCTATTTTTCTTTCTTTACTTCCTAGTCTTGGCCCTTTTTCCCCTTCTTTTGGCCACTGATTTCTTCTGTGATTAATAAAGAAATTTTGAGCTGTGACCAGTACTTTCTCTTCTACTCCAGCCTTTCACCATGGGTTGGTGAAAACGGAATGAGGACAGTAGGTTCCTCTGTTAACTTTTGAATACACTTTCAGATCTGCTTGTGTTTGCTAGAATGGAACAAGAGAAACAGTATTGCCCATTTGATATTTCCACTGGTGTGGCATTGATCTAAATGATTGTGTTTACAATGGCTTTTAAGAATCTCTGTTTAGTGCATTATGGGGGAGAAGATGGGAGCTTTGGATGCCTTATGGGCCCTGACATGTGTCATTGAAAATATGTTAATTGACGGTTTTGACTTATTTTCTACACTTTCGTGGTTTACTTGGCTTTTATAATTTATGTGTTTCTTGTTGCACATCAGGTGGCATGCGCAAGCGCTTACCCTTGCTGCATTGGCCGGGCCTCTTGTGGTAGAGGATTATGACCACAAAAGTGGAGGAGAAGTTGAAAGAGTTGCAAAGTTCATAAATTTGGATTGGAATCTACACTAGGAATGAAGTTTCTGCACGTTTAACATGAAGAACAACTGAATGTTTCTTGTTACGTCCGTGACTTTGGATAAAAAAAAAAGGAAAATTAAATAAAACAAAGATGATAAATACTAGTTTATTTAGAATTTGAAATTAGGATAAGTCCTAAACCAAATACAATTAAGAAAATGGGATAGAATTTCCATGACCTAGTTGGAATATACTTAGATTAGTTGCCATATACCTATCTATATTAACTAAAGAAAACCCTACTCACAACCACAATCTTCAACCTGCCGCCCCTCCCTGTTAGAAAAAGTGCAGCCGCCATTCCCTATCTTCTAAATCTACAGCGCCATCAGCCCATCAAAAAGGAAGAAAAACAAATTTCTTCACATCTTCTGTTTTTTTCCTAGCCGTACATAAGACAAAAAAAAAGCAGGCCTTTCATTTGTTTGTCCAGCCTGCATCCCTTAGCAAGGCAAAACAACAAAATTGTTTTTACAATTATTCGGCCGTCCCTCAAGCAACAACAACGTATACTTTTAATTGTTGTTCCAACCTTTCGGCCAGAGCAACAGAAGCGGAAAAGAAAAAAAAATATAAGTGAGATGCACTTTGCCGTGGTTTCGATTCAACCCAATCCCAATTCAATCGTGCGTTATAGTATTATCGAATTAGGTAAGTAATCTACCTGTATATACGTTATTTTGATATTAACCTTGGATCAAGCATTGATATTATTGACTTCATAGATGGATGAATATATATGGAGATATATATATATATATATATATATATATATATATATATATATATATATATATATATATATGTGTGTGTGTGTGTGTGTGTGTGTGTGTGTGTGTGTGTGTGTGTAGAATTAAGGTGAACTTTGTTAAACAATTGTTGCTGTGGTATGTGGATAATTGGGCATGCAGATTGTCGTGAGATGGAGGATTTGAGGGCACTGGCCGAATGAAGTTTGAAAAAAAAAGTATAGATAATGGTACAATATTTGGTAGGTTATGAGTATATACATTTAATATAGATTTAAATATGTACTAGAGTTGGAAAAACAAAAGAGATGATTGAGAATTGTATTCTGGCTGAATGGCCATTTATCAAAGAGAAAAAAAAAGAATTTGGAGATAACTAGGTTCCGTACTTAATAGGGGTAAGTGTGCTGACATGTGAAGATGGAAGTATATTTATATATATGTGATATTATCTAATTATAGGCAGAGACTGGTTGCTATTGCGACACGAGGTGGCTGAGCCGTGGCGGTTATAAGCAATACACATGGCTTGTGGTCAGGTAAGTGGTCTATCTGTGCTCGTTATGTTATCATGCATCAGAGGTAAGTGGTGTATTTGTGTTTGTTATGTTTATCATGTATTAATGTGTTGTTTGTGCATATCTGTAATTGGATTCTCTATATGTGAGTTGTGTGTATATGTGAGACATGTATGTAAACTGGGTGTATGTAGGGTTGTACGGTTTCAATGCGTATTGCATATGTATATGGATGTGTGAGGGTATACATGCAAATATATATGCACGTGTATGGGCGCATGTATATATATGAGTATGAATACACCGTAATAAAATGGGGGTGTACATGTAAGTATATATGCACGTGTATGGGCGCGGGTATATATAGGAGCATGTATGCGTCGGCTCGTGGATTATGTGTGTGTAGCATTCATGGCACGTGCATTAGCATTGCATCCCTTCGGGGCGCTGACTCTACGTTACGGATCGTGGTCCGCTGACTCCACGTTACGGAGCGATGTCCGCTGACTCCACGTTACGGAGCGTTGTCCGCTGACTCCACGTTACGGAGCGATGTCCGCTGACTCCACGTTACGGAGCGTTGTCCGCTGACTCCACGTGCTGACTCCACGTTACGGAGCGTTGTGCGCTGACTTCACGTTACGGAACGAAGAGTAGGACCCGGGTCATTCATAGCATATCATGGAAAAGAAAGAAACATATTGTATGGGATAATGATGATGTTGCGCGTGACACGTAGGGAAAGACATGCATCATGAAGTTGCGTATTATTATGTGGTGTGACTTACTTTCTGCGGTTTATCTACTCCATCTATATGCATTGTTCTCTTCTTTGCTTATGTGATTATTTGTTTGTTGTGTATGTCATATTTGAGAATAGCATGCATCACGGTAACGCAGATTGAGGTGATGAATTATTTATTTTGTGTTTTTGAAGTGTTAACTGTTAAGATAATTAAGTGAAATTATTTGTGGACTAAGGACATGTATGTTAAATATAAAGGTTATTTGTATTTGCTTCTGCATGTATGATTTCTATAACAAGTATATGTTGGTTGCTTACTGAGCCCGTTGATTTTGGCTCACACCACCACTCACCAGTTTTGCAGGCATGAGAAGGTAGGGTATGCTTACACAGGAGTTGGTATACCGTAGAAGATCGAGACGGGAGATTCGAGATTAAGATATTCAGAAAAGACTTTCGAGGATTGGTTGAGACAGTTGTTTCGATTTTCGAGGTTTATGTATTTTTGAGATTAGTGTTTACATACATTTAACTGTGGTATTGATTAGAAATTCTTAGACATAGTATTAATGATGGTGATTATTTTATCGAGGATTTTAGGAATAACTTCCGCTGACATCGATTTACGTTATTATGATGTCATGTAGTTGATTTGTATCGATGCCTTGTATTCTTCTTAGCGAGATACGGCGAGTGAGTCGTTTCGAGTACTAGGGCTCGGGACGGGTCGCTACAGTTGGTATCAGAGCATGGCTCTAGATCCACGGCGGAAGCATAAATTTAGGCTATGTTCTTAGAAAATAAGTTACGATTTTGTCTTTAAGTCACGATCTTAGAAATAAGCACCGATTTTTAGTCATAAGCAATGATTGTTTAAGAAAGTTATTGGAATGAAGATGTGACCTTAGAGGTTAAGTAATGATCTTGCTCGTGAGACTACGATTTTAGACTTAAGGAAGGGCGATACTAAATATTGGCTCTAGAAATTAAGTGATGATCATATCCGTAAGTCACGATTTTAGACAGACGCGACGATCTTGATTAAGAGTTGATCTTCGTCTTAAGCATCGATGTTAGTCATAAACGCTGATTATATGCTAAAGATGACGTGAAAATAAGAAGTGATCTTAGACATAGGCAGTGATCTAAACTTGAGGTGATGATTTGAATATAAGCACTGATTTTACTCCTAAGCTGCGATTATATTCTAAGCATTGAACTTAAAAATAAGTAATTATTTTAGACGTAAGGAATGATGATACCGAATCTCGATTCTAGAAATATGTCATGACATTAGACCTAAGTGATGATCAGATAAAGGATATGATCACGTATACCTAGGGCACTCTATACAACTTTGAATTATTTGCCTTACTTAAGTTTGATTATAACTGTTCGGGTAAATCCTTATATACGACCACTGCAAAACCGGTAGCATTGTGATAAAGGAAACATGTTCATACCCCTACATTTGACCGTAGTGTCAGAGCGTGGCTAGATCTAAGTTGAATCGTAGTTCTTAAGAGATGTTTTGTAGTAAAACGATAATGACTAAGAAAGTATTTATTAGCGTATAATCAGTAGAGTGTAGCAAGGAATATCATATAAAGGGGTTATAGTCACTATTAAGATGTTGAATTGTAGAGTATCCAATAAGCTAAAGATATTAGTCCTATTAAGGATATTGAATTAACAGTGATAAGCGAGCATTACTAAAATAAGTATAGTGGAATAATAAAGTATTAAGTGTTGATCCCTAGAAACACGTAAGTACTGATGTATCGAGTAGGCCTGAACTGAAATAGAGTAAGCATGAACAAGTAGTGAGTGCTTTTCAGGTGAGATCTAACTAAATTAGATTTAGTGGTTGAAATAACCAAGGAAAGAAATACGGAGGATTAGTGTGGCGCACGGAAGCATGGTGGATTAGAATGCCCTAAGTCGATCAATATTTAGTGTGCCATGCTAGGTTTGGACAATATGAGTATAGATTTATAAGAAATGGTACGTAGGTGGATTTTTCATTGGACATTAAGGGGTGACTTAGAAAAAAAAATTTATACGAAGTATTTGACTATTAATTTTTAAGTTAATCGTTTTCTTATAAACCCGTATACTCAAGATATATTTTATATTTCAAAGGTATTGCAAAGATTTTTGTTAATAAAGATTTCAACTAGTTTCTCTTGTATTGTATTGTAGCGCCCCACTCCCGAGCTCTAGCATCGGAAATAGTGCACCCGCCGTATCTCACTAAGGAGAATACAAGGCGTCACATTAATCTCTTACATGTCGGAAATGACGTAGAAATTTTTCTCACGGAAACGTAAATCATAACTTAAATTAAACTCCAATAATCGTCATTACATTACTGAATCAAAATTCTGATAATAAAAGTAATAGAGAAGTCTGTGAAAAAAATCCTCAAAGTATAAGTAAACACAAACAGCTGCAGAGCCCCCTCGTAACCTAGATGCAGCTATCAACCATCCCACTCCGCTATGTCCGTCCCGTCCTCAACGAAGAAATGCTCGTAGTCCTCATCCGGCTCACCTGGGAAGTAGGGGTGAGTGACAGAAAATCACCCAGTAGATGCCCGCCTCAAACCAATACAAAACGTGCATACCGAAATGATATAGCCACATAGCACATAGATATGATATAACCACAGAGCACATACTATGAGGTAACATAGATAAAGTAAATGCGGTAAATAAAGCACTCCACATAAAATGCGCAAGTACGTGATGCATGCTCAATTAACGTGTCAACAAGAATCATGTCATGCAATATGCCCTAGACCTATATGCAATGCATGATCCCGGGATTGACTGGATGCCTGTAGCCCGTACACTACAATCCACCCTTGCGGATGCCCGTGGCTCGTACACCACGATCCACCATAACCAAGTATCCATGGCCCGTACACCACGATCCACCATAACCAAGTATCCATGGCCCGTACACCATGATCCATCATAACCACATACTCATGGCCCGTACACCATGGTCCACTCCACTCGAGCGTCTGAGACCCGTACATCTCAGCCCACTCCAAATGCAATGCACGTGCCATGAATGCAACAACAAAAATCGCCTGGGGCCCGTACGCCCATTCTCACCAACTCCGGCACTCAACAACAAAGTCGCCTGGGGCCCGTACGCCCATCCTCACCATCTCCGGCACTCAATATTTGGTTTCATAAATTTTACGAATATTGGAAAGTTGTTATTTAGCATCCCCTTATTTTTCCTTAGCTTGTATTAATTTACTAGAATTTTCTACTAATTCCTCCTATGTTTCCATTACTTACTTCTATCTATTATTATTAATTTTTAATTACTTAAATTTACCAAACTTCAGAAATTAAGTGAAAATAATTTAATTTTAACCTTTTATATTTTTTGAATTTATTTGAATTCTTATTGATATTTAATTATATTTTCCTGGTCTGATCCGCCAGACCCGATACATTTTTTTTGAGAGATTAATGGGCCGTCTTTGGTCCGACCCGCTGGCCAGTCGACCCGGTCCGTTGACTGGTCTATTCTCTGTCTTACTTTAATTATTTATTTATTTGTTTAATGGCTGCTCCACCAGTGACAACCTGCGCTGTGATTTGTTTTTCGATTTCAACCCCCATTTTCTCCTATTTCCAGTCTATAGGAACCCATTATAAGGCCAAAACACAACTTTTTAAAGGATCCTAATGTAAAAGTTCCCCTTTTTTCCCCAATTCTTTAAGGGTATTTTGTTTTCGATTCAATCATACCACCAATTTCACACACATACACGCACATAGCAGACATAAACAATATATCTCATGCTTTCCAACATATACAAAATTTACAACTTAAACAAATAAAAACAACGAAACAAAATTTACAACTTAAACAATTAAACAACGGAACACATTAGTATACCATCAAAGCATGCAAGAATCGTACCTGTTTGAGGAGGGAAGAGGCACCTACCTTTTTGACGAATTACCTTCCTTCTCCTCTAGGCTCGAATCTAAACAATTGTAGTATGAACATCAATACTTAATAATAAAAGTTAATTTGGCTTACTTAACATAATTAGTTCATAGCTCTCTATTTTTTTTCTATTTGTCATACCAACATATATATACTTTATATTAGATTTCCCCCAAATTATGCACATATATATACACTTACATACTAGATACTAGCCTAATATATATATGTACCATTTCAAATTTTATTCACTGGCAAATCGGCCAGTGGCTTCAAAATGATATTCACGCCTATTTGTATACTACACATACCACAACAACAATTATCTTAGCAAAATTTTACTTTAAATATGATATTCACGCCTATTTGTATACTACACATACCACAACAACAATTATCTTAGCAAAATTTTACTTTAAATATTCTCAGCCACACACAAGAAAGACCCAACCCTCAATTTCACATCACGTTTCAACATTACAACAAATTCACCATTTGCATAGTTTTACATATATATTTTCATAACACCCCCATTCGGCCCACACTTCCTAAAGCCCACAGATTCTTACCCTATATACCTAAATATTCAACACCAAGGAATAAGCCCACATGTTGCACAAATTTCCTAAACAAATTTTTATCCCATAATACATATATATGTTGGCTGCTCAAATTTCCATCATAATATATAAACTTTCAGTCTTCACCAAACGTTACCTTTCATATACCTATTTACATATTCAAATCCACATATACAATCGGCATCCATATATATACACGGCTATATACATATATAGATTCAACAATTTATGCAATCACATATACTTGTGTATGATCCGAAGTTCATACCAAAATAATGTATAGATTTCTGCAAAACGTATCAAATATAGAAATATTACTTACATGTCTCAATATACACGTACGATTGGATTAAGGCTTGTTGGAGACCAAAATTTATTTCTCCTTCACATAATGGAACCAGCCGAATGTATGGGAAAGAAACAAAATATTGTTATTGTTGCTTTCGGTGCATTATCAATTTCTTTTCTTCTTCTTTTGTTTTTTTTTTTGAGTGGGGCTGCAGAATGGGTTTGGGGAGGGCTAGGAATGGTTTATTTATGTAGGTAGGTATAAGATGAGTATATTAGATATATTCCTAATAGATATAGGTTTTTCCATTTAAATTGACTCTATCTTATTTTCCTATTCTAATTAGGATAGGTATCTTAGTCTTTATCTATTATTCTCATTATTATTATTTTATTTGTTTTATTTTTTATTTGTACCCCTAGACACGGGGTATAACATGTATACTACTTTACAAGATTATATTTCTTTCCGAATTCGTATAGTAATATAATGGAATTTCAATTACCCCTGACAACTTTGAAAAAAAATAAACATATTTCTTTTATGTTGATGTTTTCGAAAAAAAAAAACAGTATGTTTACATATTTCTTATATAGTATTTCAAATTTTCATTTTTGTTCACAACAGTATTGTCGAAATAAATTCTATTTATCGACTATCGATGTTGCAAGCATTTCATCCATTAAATGTTTTAAAGTTATTTATCCTCTTGCGATGAAATCACTTAATTTTTGCGAAACAAAACTGAAGAAATTGAAGTAGAAAATGATTTCATTCATATCCTTGAAAGTATACAATTGTCCGGTATATATAGCCTTGAGTAGAGGCTAGGTTTAATTGCTACAGTCTCCTATCTATGGTAACTATTCTAATTAGGAATCAATTTGATTCCTTTATTCAATGAGTAATATTAGGCCTCATAAAACCCGGCCTATAAGGAATGATTTATTTCCTTTTCTTTCCTTAGTCAAATATCATATACTAATTACATATCAATCATAATATTTACTTTCCTACACCCCCCCTGAAGCTTGACTGTAGATGTTGATACAGCCAAGCTTGGATACCAAACTCTGAAATGTTTTGATGGATACTGGTTTGGTTAGGATATCTGCCAGTTGATTAGTTGTAGAGATATGCTCGAGGCTAATGGTCTTGTCTTCTAACTTTTCCCGCATGAAGTGTCTATCAATTTCCACGTGTTTGGACTTATCATGTTGGACTGAGTTTTCGGCCATATGAATTGCTGATATGTTGTCACAAAATATTCGTATAGGCTCTTCCAATGATTATCCCAGGTCACTTAGTACCCTTTTTAACCATATTCCTTCGCATACTCCTAAGGCCAGTGATCTTAGTTTCGCTTCTGAGCTGCTTCTTGAAACTATTGCTTGTTTCTTGCTTCTCCAAGTGATTAAGTTTCCCCATACATATGAGCAATAGCCTGTGGTTGATCTTCTATCTGACCTTGATCCTGCCCAATCAGCATCAGTGAATATTTTAACATCTTTTTGCTTTGTCTTTTTGAAATGCAATCCTTGTCCAGGTGACCCCTTCAAGTATCTGAGAATTCTCATAACAGCTCTCAAATGTTCGTTAGTAGGTGCATGCATGAACTGACTTATAAAACTTACTGCATATGCAATATCTGGTCTAGTATGAGATAAATATATCAATTTTCCCACTAATTTTTGAAATCTTAACTTATCTGTAGGTATTATCTATAAATTTTCTAGTTTTATATCCTGGTTCAATAGGAGTAGGAGCAGGTTTACTTCCTAACATTCCTGTTTCCGTTAGTAAATCAATTACATATTTCCTTTGTGATACACTCATCCCTTCCTTATTTCTAGCCACTTCCATTCCCAGGAAGTATTTTAATTTTCCAAGATCTTTTATTTCGAATTTCTGTGACAACATTTTTTTGGTTCTTTCTATACCTTGTGTATCATTTCCTGTCAGTATTATGTCATCTACATACACAATCAAGACTGTAATCTTTCCTTCCTTGCTCACACGTGTGAACAACGTGTGATCACTATGACATTGATTGAAGTCTTGCCCTTTTTACTACACTTGTGAATTTCTGGAACCACATCCTTGGTGATTGTTTTAGACCATAAAGCGACCTATTGAGTTTACACACTATTCCACTCTTTGTTTTTCCTTCAAATCCCGGTGGTATTTGCATATATACTTCTTCCTGAAGTTCTCTATTTAAAAATGCATTCTTAACATCAAGTTGGTATAGTTCCCAATCGAGATTGATAGCTACTGAGAATATTACTTTTACTGTGTTTAACTTTGCCACAGGAGGCAAATGTGTCTAAGTAGTCTATTCCATAAGTCTGAGTAAAACCTCTGGCTACTAGTCTAGCCTTATACCTGTTTATGGACCCATCAGCGTTGTACTTAATCGTAAATATCCACTTACACCCAATGGGTTTTACTCCTTCAGGAAGTGGTGTAAGTTTCCATGTATTAGCCCTTAAAAGAGCATCCATTTCCTGGTTAATAGCTTCTTTCCAGTGTGGGACCTCTAATGCTTCATATACATGTTTTGGTATTGAGGTAGAGTCCAAATGAATAGTGAACGCCTTGAAACTTGGTTGTAACTTTGAGTATGTCATAAAGTTATAAAGTGGATGCTTGGTACATTCCCTTACTCCTTTCCTCAAGGCTATTGGTCCATTGTCCACTTCAAGTGATTCAGGTTGTGCAATACTTTGATTATCCATGAATTCTGGTCTAATTGTTTGTGGGTATACCTCCTTGTATACACTTTCGTGATAGGGTTTTAGTAGGATAGCTTGTAGGCTGAGTGAATCCTTTCTCTGATAATGTATATTTTGAGGTGAGTTAGGATGGTTTTCTTGAGGCTCACCTGTAGGTGAATGACTGGTAATTGGCGTTTATGTTTCAATATTACCAATATCCAGTATGTTCCAACGGTTTTCAGGTATTGTGGTTTTGATAATTAGTGTAGAATGGTTGAGTTTCATTGAAGTGTACGTCTAGTGTAGTATAGATTTTCTTAGTATGGGGACAGTAACATCTGTACCCTTTTGTGTGCCTGAGTAACCGATAAACATACACTTGATCGACTTAGGATCTAGTTTGCTCCTGTTTGTTGACTGTATGTATACGTAAGCTGTACATCCAAACACTTTTGGCGGCAGTTCAGATAGTAGTTTGTATGTGGGTATTTTACTAGTAGTTTCTGTCTTGGTGTTTGATATTGTAATGTTTTTGAGGGCATCCGATTTATGAGGTATGCTGCTGTAAGTACAGCTTCTCCCCAATAATGTTTCGGCACTTACATTGTAAACATTAGTGCCCTTGTGACCTCTAGAAGGTGTTTATTTTTTCTTTCAGCAATTCTATTTTGTTGAGGGTATTTACACACGAAGTTTGATGGTAAATCCCTTCTTCAATCATGAATTGTTTCAAGTTTTGTTCTAAGTATTCAGTAGCATTATCAGACCTTATTGTCTTAATTCTTTCACCAAACTGAGTCTTTATTAGGTTATGGAATGTTTTTATTACTTGTCCAACTTCTGATTTATTCTTGAGCAGATATACCCAAGTTAAGCGGGTGTGGTCATCTGTGAATGTAATGAACCATCTTGCTCCATTTATATTTGCTACCCGTGAGGGCCCCCAACATCAGTGTGTATTAAATTGAATAGTTGGCTTTCCTTATATGATTTTGCCGGATGTATGTGTCTCGCATGTTTTGCAAATTGACAAGTTTCGCACACAAGTGTATTTGGATCAATATCATTGAACAAAGTAGCATAATTTATTCAAATACTGTAAATTGGGATGCCCTAGCCTTTCACGCCATAATAGTATTTGGTCCACGGGCTGCATCCTTATTACAAACGAAAGTTTCTAAAATACTAGATAATGCATTAGGCTGCGTGCATTCCATATGTAGAACAAATAGTCCTCTGGTCCTTTTAGCAAAGCCAATCCTCCATTTCGAATTTCTCTCCTGAAACAAACAAGAAGTAGGTGAGAATAATACTTGACAGTTATTGTCAGTCATTATTTTCCTACAGAGAGTAAATTGAATTTTAAGTGTGGTACATGTAATACATTGTACATGGTAAGATTCGGATTGACTTTCACAATTCCTGATCCCAAAACTTGAACCTGCTTACCATTTGCTATTGTTACATGTTTAGCAATAGAAAATTTTGTATAATTAGAAAGGAGCTTACCATTGCTGTCATATGGTCAGATGCTCCAGAATCAACTATCCACGGCTGTCCTTTTTCTCCGGGATTATCACCGAGATTAGCCATTGAAGCTTGAATAGGCTCGGGTCCCTCATTTTGTTTTTGATTTAGCAGTGTGAGTAGGGCTTGTAATTGCTCTTTAGTGGGTAAATTGTTGTTGTGCTGCGGTTCGGCCATGGTCCGATTTGGGTAGGCCGAGTAGTTTGATTGTTTAGGGGTCCTCCAATTATGTTTGCTCGTGACTCAGATCCGGTTGTTGGTTTACCATGCAACTTCCAACATTCCTTTGCAGTATGTCCAGTTTTCTTGCAAAAATTGCAGAAAGGTTTAGTTGTGGCTGGACGCTTGGCATTAGAACTTGGACCTTCGGCAGAGTTGAATGATCGTTTCATTGCCAGGGCCGATCCCTCTGTGGTCATCAGGGCAGGTCCAATCATCAGCTTTCTCCTGCTTTCCTCATGTCTTACTTCAGAGGAATACAGTTTTGAGGTGGGAATGGGCTTCATACCCAAGATTCGGCCTCTAACACCATCTAGTTCAGAGTTCAATCCAATCAAAAACCTGAATACCCTCTTGGTTTCGGTTAGTTCCTTATATAATAACGCATCCGCCGTGCATGTCCAATTAATAGATTCAAATGCATCAATTTGTTGCCATGCGCGAGTAAGCTGAGTAAAGTATTTGGTGACATTCATATCTCCTTGCTTGATCTCTTGTAATTGGGATTCAACCTCGTATAGTTCAGAGGTATTGTCCTTCTTCGAGTACATTTCTTGGGCTGCTACCCAAATTTCGTTTGCTGTTGAATACAGCAGGAAGTCTTCACTGATGTCCGGGTCCATAGACCCAATGAGCCAGGACATCACCATGCTATTTTGGCTTTCCAATTTTTGAACTGTGGGTCAGTAGTCGGGGCAATGATATTTCCAGTGATGTAATCTTCTTTGCCCTTTCCAGTTATAAACATTTCCATGGCTTTTGACCAGGAGAGATAGTTTATAACTGGTTAACTTGTGTTCGGTTATTACCATTGGAATCCCATCATTGTGGGGGTTGGACCCTGCCCCGACTTTGTTGCCTGGAGTGGAGATGTGCTCAATGGCACCAGTAGTTGATGACTCAGTGGCCATTTTGTATAAGATTATGGTAGAGATGAAGAGAGGCTTGTGTTTTTTTTTTCGGTTTTGGAACTGCCCGGGTGGGTTCGGCCTTCAGGGATTACTTGGTCGGGTTATGGAGTGGGTGCCTTGTAGGCTCTGATACCATGAAGAAATTAAAGTAGAAAATGATTTCATTCATATCCTTGAAAGTATACAATTGTCCGGTATATATAGCCTTGAGTAGAGGCTAGGTTTAATTGCACAATCTCCTATCTATGGTAACTATTCTAATTAAGGATCAATTTGATTCCTTTATTCAATGAGTAATATTAGGCCTCAAAAAACCGGCCTATAAGGAATGATTTATTTCCTTTTCTTTCCTTAGTCAAATATCATATACTAATTACATATCAATCATAATATTTACTTTCCTACAAAACGCTGCTTCAAAATATATTTCATTTGGAAAGAAGAATACGCCGTGTTCAAATCGTTTTATAGAAATTAATATTGTTTTCGGTTGTTATATCTCATTTGTTTCAAACTGGTTTACTCGAAATTTTTTTTTACAAACAAGTATATCATTATTTATATAAGTAGTTTCCAAATATACATACTGCTTTTAGAATAAGAGAGATATCGTATCCAACTCATTTTATAAAACATAATATTATTAAGTTCCAACATCTTAATGCTATTTCACGTTATACTTTTTTTTTACAAACAAGTTATGTCATTGTTTTATAAGAAGTCATGTGAGACACCGCTTTGCGAAAACAAACATATAATCCTGTGGTTTTTGTGTTACCAAAATTAGAATGTATATATTATTTTAAATAGTTAAGCTATGTTCCGAACTAACAAATACGCAAGTTACGTTTTTACTTGAAGAAAAATATGTCCATACACTTCGCATATTAGGTTGTGATATTATGCCAAAGGAGTAAGGATACGATCATAGAGTTGTTTTGTAAGTTATAAGAAATGATGTTAAGAACTTAGTCTTGTGATGAGGAGGTGAATCATATATGATTAGTTTTAAGAATTCGGAATTGTAGGTTACACTTATATAAGTTGAAAGATATACAATAAGTGGTATAGGTAAAATTGAAGGCTTACCAACCTAAAAGGGAGATTGATACGATGACAATCGTGACTTATAGTAGGTAAATAGATCAAGTAGAACTACACTAAGTTATTGATCACGTAGTACACAAGTTTCGAGGACGAAACTTATTGTAAGGGGGGAGGTCTGTTACGTCCGTGAAATTTGGATAAAAGAAAAAGAAAAATTAAATAAAAAAAGATGATAAATACTAGTTTATTTAGAATTTGAAATTAGGATAAGTCCTAAACCAAATACAATTAAGAAAATTGGATAGACTTTCCATGACCTAGTTGGAATATACTTAGATTAGCTGCCATATACCTATCTATATTAACTAAAAAAAACCCTACTCACAACCACAATCTTCAACCTGCCGCCCCTCTCTGTTAGAAAATGTGCAGCCGCCATTCTCTATCTTCTAAATCTACAGCGCCATCAGCCCATCAAAAAGGAAGAAAAACAAATTTCTTCACATCTTCTGTTTTTTTTTCCCTAGCCGTACATAAGACAAAAAAAATACAGGCCTTTCATTTGTTTGTCCAGCCTGCATCCCTCAGCAAGGCAAAACAACAAAATTGTTTTTACAATTATTCGGCCGTCCCTCAAGCAACAACAACGTATACTTTTAATTGTTGTTCCAACCTTTCGGCCAGAGCAACAGAAGCGGAAAAGAAAAAAAAAATATAAGTGAGATGCACTTGCCGTGGTTTCGATTCAACCCAATCCCAATTCAATCGTGCGTTATAGTATTATCGAATTAGGTAAGTAATCTACCTGTATATACGTTATTTTGATATTAACCTTGGATCAAGCATTGATATTATTGACTCATAGATGGATGAATATATATGGAGATATATATAATATGTGTGTGTGTGTGTGTGTGTGTGTGTGTAGAATTAAGGTGAACTTTGTTAAACAATTGTTGCTGTGGTATGTGGATAATTGGGCATGCAGATTGTCGTGAGATGGAGGATTTGAGGGCACTGGCCGAATGAAGTTTGAAAAAAAAGTATAGATAATGGTACAATATTTGGTAGGTTATGAGTATATACATTTAATATAGATTTAAATATGTACTAGAGTTGGAAAAACAAAGAGATGATTGAGAATTGTATTCTGGCTGAATGGCCATTTATCAAAGAGAAAAAAAAAGAATTTGGAGATAACTAGGTTCCGTACTTAATAGGGGTAAGTGTGCTGACATGTGAAGATGGAAGTATATTTATATATATGTGATATTATCTAATTATAGGCAGAGACTGGTTGCTATTGCGGCACGAGGTGGTTGAGCCGTGACGGTTATAAGTAATACACATGGCTTGTGGTCAGATAAGTGGTCTATCTGTGCTCGTTATGTTATCATGCATCAGAGGTAAGTGGTATATTTGTGTTTTTATGTTTATCATGTATTAATGTGTTGTTTGTGCATATCTGTAATTGGATTTTCTCTATATATGAGTTGTGTGTATATGTGAGACATGTATGTAAACTGAGTGTATGTAGGGTTGTACGATTTCAATGCGTATTGCATATGTATATGGATGTGTGAGGGTATACATGCAAGTATATATGCACGTGTATGGACGCAGGTATATATATGAGTATGAATACACCGTAATAAAATGGGGGTGTACATGTAAGTATATATGCACGTGTATGGGCGCGGGTATATATAGGAGCATGTATGCGCTGGCTCGTGGATTATGTGTGTGCAGCATTCATGGCACGTGCATTAGCATTGCATCCCTTCGGGGCGCTGACTCCACGTTACGGAGCGATGTCTGCTGACTCCACGTTACGGAGCGTTGTCCGCTGACTTCACGTTACGGAGCGATGTCCGCTGACTCCACGTTACGGAGTGTTGTCCGCTGACTCCACGTTACGGAGCGTTTTCCGCTGACTCCACGTTACGGAGCAATGTCCGCTGACTCCACGTTACGGAGCGTTGTCTGCTGACTCCACTTTACGGAGCGTTGTCCGCTGACTCCACGTTACGGAGCATTGGCCGTTGACTCCACGTTACGGAGCATTGGCAGTTGACTCCACGTTACGGAGCGATGCCCGCTGACTCCACGCTACGGAGCGAAGGGTAGGACCCGGGTCATTCATAGCATATCATGGAAAAGAAAGAAACATATTGTATGGGATAATGATGTTGTTGCGCGTGACACGTAGGGAAAGACATGCATCATGAAGTTGCGTATTATTATGTGGAGTGACTTACTTTCTGCGGTTTATCTACTCCATCTATATGCATTGTTCTCTTCTTTGCTTATGTGATTATTTGTTTGTTGTGTATGTCATATTTGAGAATAGCATGCATCACGGTAACGCAGATTGAGCTGATGAATTATTTATTTTGTGTTTTTGAAGTGTTAACTGTTAAGATAATTAAGTGAAATTATTTGTGGACTAAGGACATGTATGTTAAATATAAAGGTTATTTGTATTTGCTTCTGCATGTATGATTTCTATAACAAGTATATGTTGGTTGCTTACTGAGCCCGTTGATTTTGGCTCACACCACCACTCACCAGTTTTGCAGGCATGAGAAGGTAGGGTATGCTTACACAGGAGTTGGTATACCGTAGAAGATCGAGACAGGAGATTTCGAGATTAAGATATTCAGAAAAGACTTTTGAGGATTGGTTGAGACAGTTGTTTCGATTTTCGAGGTTTATGTATTTTTGAGATTAGTGTTTACATACATTTAACTGTGGTATTGATTAGAAATTCTTAGACGTAGTATTAATGGTGTTGATTATTTTATCGAGGATTTTAGGAATGACTTCCGTTGACATCGATTTACGTTATTATGATGTTGTGTAGTTGATTTGTATCGACGCCTTGTATTCTACTTAGCGAGATACGGCGGATGAGTCGTTTCGAGTACTAGGGCTCGAGACGGGTCGCTACATTTCTCCTATATGATCTCTTGCGTAAGAGATTAAAGCAGTACGATTTCATAATTTTACACTTCTTGTATTATCCTTTAAACGAATATGAAAGTAATTGGAGCATTCTTGGACACATAACTGTTGTGTTGCTGGCGATTTTGAGGATAACCAGCACGTTTATGGGGAAACATAAATGAAGTTCTATTTTGTGCTATTCTGCTGTGTGATTGGGGTAACTGGGTAACATAATTGTTGTGTTCCTGGCGATCTTAAGGATTAGTCGTTCTAAGACCGACTATCTGTACTACGACTTCAGCGGCATATCTGACGTGTGAGAATAGCCAGCTCACCATCGAAGATCAAATAGTTCCACAGGTAAGTAAGTTAAAGTACATATGATCATTTGTACAGCAGGATGGAGACATAGATAGTGATGTAGTACACCCGAGTTCAAGCAGGCTGGTGTAGATGGAGGCCAGTCTCACGGGTGCTGTGTGACAAGAATTTCTTAACTAAATTTACGGAAAAATGTTATAGGGTGGCAGTGCGACCGGCAATGCTATATGGAACAGACTGTTGGGCCATCAAAATGTCACAGTCGCAGAGATGTGTAGAAATGGAGGCAATCGATTTTTATTGATTGACTTAAGAAGATTTCTTACAACTAAAGTATACAAGGCTCCTCTATTTATAGATTGATGAGAGATCAATCTAATCTTTGTATATTTTGGTAACTAATTTGATGAGATATATATTATCTCCTAATTATGGAAAACCAATATACTACTATTACTACTATGCCTATTTTTGGTGACAAATATATTCCTACAATTATTGACTACCATAACTCTCTATCAAACATAACCGAATTAATATCCGGTGCATTACTCATCCGGATATTCCTACACCCCCCTCAAGCTTAGATGTAGATATTAATGCATCTAAGCTTGGATAGTAAATGCTGAAATATCTTGACTGAGATTGGTTTTGTGAGGAGATCAGCTATCAGGTCTTTTGTGGGGACATGCTTTAGACTGATAAGTTGGTCTTCGATCTTTTCTCTGATGAAAGTGTTTATCAACATCCATGTGTTTAGACTTGTCGTGTTGAACTGGATTCTCTGCCATGTTAATTGCTGATACATTATCACAATATACTTGGATAGGCCTGTCAAACTGTTGATTGAGGTCTGTTAAGACTGTCTTGAGCCACATTCCTTCACACACGCCTAGTGCCAGTGCCTTTAACTCTGCTTCTGCACTGCTCCTAGCTACCACTCCTTGCTTCTTGCTCCTCCATGTAACTAGGTTACCCCACACGTAAGTGCAGTATCCTGTGGTTGATCTCCGATCTGTTTTTGAACCTGCCCAATTAGCATCTGTGTATACTTTTATACTCCTATCTGGTGTCTTTCTAAAGTGTAAACCTTGTCCAGGAGTATTCTTCAGATACCTGATAATTCTCATAGTGGCTTTTAGATGCTCATTAGTAGGATTATGCATGAACTGACTAATGAAGCTTACAGCATAACATATATCAGGTCTTGTGTGAGAAAGATATATCAACTTTTCCACCAATCTTTGATACCTTAATTTATCTACAGGCTTTGTATCCCATATTTCTTTTGGCTTATACCCTGTTTCTACTGGTGAAGTGACTGGTTTACAACCTAACATCTCAGTTTCCTTTAGTAAATCCAGAACACACTTTCTTTGTGATATGCTCATGCCTTCTTTGCTTCTAGCTACTTCCATGCCAAGAAAGTACCTAAGTTCTCCTAGTTCTTTTACTTCAAACTTTTGTGATAGTTTCCTTATGACTTCATGGATTCCTTTTTCATTGTTTCCAGTGATGATTATATCATCAACATATACAATAAGAATTGTTAACAATCCATTTTCTGAGGTATATAGAAACAACGTGTGATCTCCATGACGCCGTACAAACCATTGGTTTTTTTTACTTCTTTAGTAAATCTTTGGAACCAGGTTCTAGGAGACTGTTTTAGACCATATAATGATTTTTGTAACTTACAAACCATATGTTTGTTTGTTTCACTAGTGAATCCTGGGGGTATATGCATATATACTTCTTCTTGTAAATTTCCATTTAAGAATACATTTTTTACATCTGCTTGATGCAACTTCCAGTCTAAGTTTACAGCAATGGAAAATATAACCCTTACTGTATTTAGTTTTGCTACTGGAGCAAACGTCTCTAAATAATCTATTCCATATGTTTGTGTAAATCCTTTTGCTACCAGTCCGGCTTTATATCGATTAATAGTTCCATTAGTATTGTATTTAATGGTAAAAATCTATTTGCACCCTACTGGTCTAACCCCTTTTGGACGTAGAGTTAGTTTCCAAGTATTGGCTTTTACTAGAGCATTCATTTCTTCACTTACTGCTTCCTTCCAATGTATTATTGATAGTGCTTCATTAATGTCTTTAGGAATCAGTTGTGAGTCTAGGCTACTTGTGAAAGCTTGAAACTCATGGCTTAACTTTAAGTATGCCAGGAAGTTATATAGAGGATGTTTTGTACATTCTCTGGTTCCTTTCCTGAGGGCGATTGGCCTATCATTAATTTCTTGATTTTCTGGGCCGAGTTCGTCCATTTGTGTAGGATGTACTATATCTTCAGTATGTATATTTTGTTCATTTGTCGTATACGTTTGGAGAATATTTCTCTGGTTATATACTTTCCGAATGGGAGGCCTTCCTTGTATATTCAATTCTTGTTCACTTGATGATTTAGTTGAAGGTTGTTCTTGTCCTGATGATTCTAGGTCACTTAATGGTGCCTGATCAGGTGGTTGTGTACCTAGATCAATTAGATTCCATGTTTCTTCCGGATTGTGTCCGTTATTGTGTTTTCATAGAAAGCTTGAGCTTCATTTTAAGTTACGTCTAGTACTGTGTATACCCGTTTACTGTTTGGACAATAACATTTGTACCCTTTTTGAGTTCCAGAGTATCCGATGAATATGCACTTTATAGCCTTGGGATCTAGCTTGGTTCGGTTGTATATGTGTACATATGCTGTGCACCCGAAAATTTTAAGGGGTAATTCAGACATTAGATTGTCATATGGATGACTATCTATTTGTGTTTGTCTTGGTGTTTTAAATTCAAGATTCTAGATGGCATGCGATTTATAAGATAAGTGGCAGTTAGAACTGCTTCACCCCAATATTGTTTAGGTACATTCATTGAGTTCATGATGGCTCTTGTAACTTCCAATAGGTGTCTGTTTTTTCTTTCTGCTACCCCATTTTGTTTGGGTGTATTGACACATGAGGTCTGGTGATGTATCCATTCTTCAGCCATATAGGCTTTTTAGTGTTTTGTCTAAGTATTCGTAAGCGTTATCTGACCTCAGAGTCTTGATTTTTGTTCCAAATTGATTTTTTAAGGTTGTGAAATGTTCTGAAAATAGTTCCCACTTCTGACTTTTGTTTCAACAGGTAGATCCATGTTACACGTGTGTGATCATCCACAAAGATGATAAACCACCATGTTCCACTGATATTGGCTATTTGAGATGGACCCCAAATATCAGTGTGCACGAGATTAAACAGTTTTGTCTCTGTGTGTCATTTGTTTGAGTATGTATGCCGAATGTGTTTGGTTAATTGGCATGTTTCACAAGTCAATGAGTTAGCATTCACACTGATAAACAATTTTGGAAATAACCTTTTTAGATACATAAAACTTGGATGTCCAAGCCTCTTATGCCAGAGCATAATCTGGTTAGAGGCAATACATTTATTTCTACTTGAAGCGGTACAATTTATTCTTTTTCTGGCTTTGTAGCCTTTTATTCTAGTCAAACTACTGTGCTCATATGAAGTTGCTGTTTGTTTTTGTGAATCTGAGTTGAGCAGGAAAAGTCCCTTGACATGCTTAGCACTGCCAATCTTCATTCTCGAATATGCATCCTGAAAATGACATACATTTGGTGAGAACTCAACAATACATCCAGAGTCTCTTATTAATTTTCCTACAGAGAGGAGATTAAATTTTAAATCTGGAACATATAGGACATTTAGTAAAGTAAGGTTTGGATTCAGTTTTACTGATCCTTTTCTCATGATTTTCCTAGTGGTTCCGTCCGCTAGTTGAACAATTGTGGGTGAAGAAAACTTAATGTAATCAATTAGGTTTTTACCTTCATTTGTCATATGATCAGAAGCACCAGAGTCCACAATCTATGGTTGATTCTGATCACTTAAGCCGCTAGTATTGGCCATTGATGATTGGATCGGTTCCTGAGTCTCACCTCCTTTTTGGTTTAGGAGATTCAGCAGTGCCTCAATTTGATCCTTAGTAGGTAAATTATTGGTGTTTTGCGGTTCAGTCATGGTCCTACTTGCGTAGGCCGAGTTTGATTGTTTAGGGTTCCTCCAGTTGTTGTTTGCTCCTGACTCAGATCCTGTTGCTGGCTTACCATGCAGCTTCCAACATTCCTTTGCAGTATGTCCATATTTCTTACAAAAGTTGCAGTAGGGTTTATTTGCAGTTGACCGCTTGGCATTAGAAGTTGGGCCTTCGGAAGGGTTGAAGGATCGTTTCATCAGTAGGGCCGATCCTTCAGCAGTCATTGGTGTTGGACCAATCATTAGCTTCCGCCTGCTTTCCTCGTGCCTTACTTCAGAGAATATAGTTTTGAGGCTGGGAACGAGCTTCATACCCAAGATCTGGCCCCTAACACCATCCGATTCAGAGTTCAATCCAATCAAGAATCTGAATTCCCTTTTGGTTTCTGTCAGTTCCTTATATAATAACGCATCTGCTGTGCATGTCCATTAATAGATTCAAATACATCGATTGTTGCCATGCGCGTGTAAGCTGAGTGAAGTATTTGGTGACATTCATATCTCCTTGCTTGATCTCTTGTAATTGGGATTCAACCTCATATAGTTCAGAGGTATTGTCCTTCTTTGAGTACATTTCTTGGGCTTCTACCCAAATTTCATTTGCTGTTGAATACAGCAGGAAATCTTCACTGATGTTTGGGTTCATGGACCCAATGAGCCAGGACATAACCATGATATTTTCGGCCTTCCAATTTTTGAACCGTGGGTCAGTAGTGGCCGGGGCAATGATATTTCCAGTGATGTAATCTTCTTTGCCCTTTCTTGTTATAAACATTTACATGGCTCTTGACCATGAGAGATAGTTATAACGGTTAATTTATGTCCGGTTATTATCATTGAGATCCCATCATTGTGGGAGTTGGACCCTGCTCTGGCTTTTCTGCCTGGAGTGGAGATGTGCTCAATGGCACTAGTAGTTGATGACCCAGTGGCCATTTGTTGTATGAGATGATGGTAGCGATGGGAAGAGTTTTTGTTTTTCTCGGTTGGAGGCCGCCGGATGAGTTAACAGCGGAGGTTGCTCGGCAGTTTAAGGGGGTGGATACCTTGTAGGCTCTGATACCATGTAGAAATGGAGGCAATTGATTTTTATTGATTGACTTAATAAGATTTCTTACAACTAAAGTATACAAGGCTCCTCTAATTATAGATTGATGAGAGATCAATCTAATCTTTGTATTTTTAGTAACTAATTTGATGAGATATATATTATCTCCTAACTATGGAAAACCAATATACTACTATTACTACTATGCCTATTTTTGGTGACAAATATATTACTACAATTATTGACTACCATAACTCTCTATCAAACATAACCGAATTAATATTCGGTGCATTACTCATCCGGATATTCCTACAAGATGGAAGTGGCAGAGATGAGGATGTTGAGGTGGATGTATGGGCATACAAGGCTAGACCGGATCAGAAATAAGGTGTTTCGAAAAAGGTTGGGGGTTGTTAGTATATCAGATAAGATAAAAGAGAGAAGACTGAGATGGTTTGGGCATGTCAAGAGGAGACAGACAACGGCGTCTGTCAGAGCAATCGAAAGCTTCATTGTAAAGGGAACATGAGTAAAGACAGACCCAAACTAACTTGGGGTGAGCGGACTAGTCACGGCCTACTAAATTTGCACCTCTCTAAAGACATGGTGCATGATTGGAGTTATTAGAAGCAGAAGATTAAGGTTAACGAGGTATAGGCCAGATATAGGGACACCTTAGAGTATATTTTGGGGCGTAGATACTATCTACGCTTTAGGTTGACTTTGCAATTGTTTGTTTATGTTTTGTCGTTGTTTTGCATTATATATACATATACACCTTTATGAGTATTTCAATATCGGTAGCTTCCTCTTTGTATTTCCTGAATTTCCTCACTAACATAATATCACATATATCCCTATTATTGTGCCATTTATGCAGGTACATATAGAGCTGGGGGTCTCACTAGAAGCAAACTCTCTATCCCTTGTGATAGAAGTATTGTTTGCCTGCCGCTTAACCTTCCCAGACCCTAACGATAGCTTTTGCTGTCGTTGAGATATACTGAGTATGATTGATGATGATGATGAATATTATCTCAAAGTGTTGTTCTTGCTGCATGGATAGAGGAAGCATTTTATTGAGCGTAACAGGTGTTTGCTTCGAGATCTGATATCATTTTATTGAGCGTAACATGTGTTTGCTTCAAGATATGATGCATTTTTTTGTTTTCTTCTCGCATTTTCATCCTCCAAACCATGTCAGATTTCTATTCTTTTTTTGTTAGTAAGATCATATCATGACTCTGAAGGTCTCCACCGTTCAATTTCCAAGGAATTTCTCCTTTCTATTTTTTCAACCTTTTAAGAGAGATGCATTATTTCAAGCAGTCACCTTGCAGATTTTATCATACTCTTTATTTATTTACTAGTATAGAGCAAGGTCATTTTACTCTGAATACTGAAATTAAAGTGTCATTTTGGAGACGAAAGGGTTACGTTCACGCACATTTGAATAGGTGACTTTGTACAAAAAGTGTGTTTCTAAACTAATATGTTTGATTAACGGTTAGCTATGCTATTTAAAATGCAGAACAAATTAGAATGGGTAAGTACATATAGATACTACAAATTAGAGTGAATAAATGTATATAGATATATTGAAAGTGTAAATGCACACGTCGTAAGAAAATTAGTGATTGAAATGACACAAGGGCATGTGCCTGGCCAAAGAGGGTCCCCGTAAGGGGAAAGGTGGCGATTGGGATCCGGAGAGCATCCGATCACAATGACCGTCAATAGGCTACAAGGAGATTTGTTAGGTGAAGATTCATCCTAACATATCTATTTTTTTAAACCACGTGGCAACATTTTATTGATGGATGGTCACGCCGTTGACCGTCGGTCAGCGAATCCGACTCAAAAGGTGGCGCCAAACCAAAGTGGCATGCAACTGCATTTTGGAAGCAATCGACAAATAAAACCAACAAACATTAGTATGTACGCAAAGCCATGAATAGCTGATTCGTGTCTGTTTTCTGGATGAGACATATTACCAAATAAATCAATAGATTAAACATTAAGCAAACTTTTATTCTGCACAGTCACAAGCATCCGTAGAAGCAAAACCGCTTTCCAAGTTGCTCTGCTGTTCTCACAAGCATAGACATGCCTTTAAAATACAAAATAAACAAGGAGATAACGGGTGACCTTGTCGAATATTCCTTCGGAAAAGAAGACATGTATGGACTTTCCATTAGACTGTCCATATAATGATATCGTGGACACACAACGCATGATAATCAATGAAAGTTGAAGTATTATTCATCAACAAGATAGTTTGAATATATAAGTGTAATTCTTTCTATAGGTGGTGTGTAAATGTCTTTGGCGGTTAGTCAATTTCTAATCCTAACAGCTATTTCTTACAATAACAAGACTGCCAGCGGCTATGTACAATTTTTCAGCTGCACCACTGAGATGGTGAGTATCTAAGTGTTTCTGCTTGGCGTCTGTGTTCTGCACCACTGAGATGGTGATGTATCTAAGTGTTTCTGCTTGGAGTCTGTGTTCTGCTCAGCATCTGTGTTCTGCACCACTAAGATGTTGATGTATCTAAGTGTTTCTACTCGGCGTTTTTGTTCTACTCATTATTAACACTAGGACCATTGCCTCTCTGCGTGCCTTCGTCTCGTCACCTCGGCTTGACACTTCTTCTCCTCAAGCTATACATTTCCACACACTCTCTCAAGTTTGATGTATACATTTACACAACCAAGTTTGACAATTAGCCTCTGAAATACTTGAATTCTCACTGGCTTAGTTAGAGTATCTCCTACTTGATCTTTTGAAGATGCATGCTCAATCTTGATAATTTGATCCTCAATCATCTCCCTTAGAAAGTGTCTATCAATCTCAAAATGTTTAAATTTATCATGTTGTGTAGGATTTCAGCCATGTTGATTTCATATATATTATCACCATATATCTTGATTGGAAGAGAAGCAGATTGTTTCAATTCTTTCAAAACCTTGTTAGTCCAAATGCCTTCACAAACACCAAGTGTCATGGCCCTAAGCTCTACTACTGTACTGTTTTTAGCCACCACTGGTTGTTTCTTACACCTTTACGTCACTAGATTGCCCCACAGGTAAGTGTAATATCCAGTTTTTGACCTCATATCACTTATAGAACCAGCATAGTCAGCATCTGCAAAGACTTTAATTGTCCTGTCACCGTGTGTCTTGAAGTATAGTGTTTGACTTGGTGCTGTTTTTAGATGCCTAATGATTCTTATAGCAACCTTAAAATTTTCATTACTAAGATCATGTATAAATTGACTTATATAACCAATTGCACAACAGATGTCAGGTCTAGTATGATATATATAAAGTAACATTCCCACCAACCTTTGATAACTCAACTTATCAGTTGCACTTTTATCCCACAACTCCATAGGTTTATGACCTGGTTCCAACGGTGTAGAAGTTGGTTACATTTTAACAAACCTATCTCCTATAGGAAGTCAATTATATATTCCCTCTGTTAAATACTCAACCTTCTTTAGTCGTAGCTACTTCCATCTCCAGGAAATACCTTAGTTGTCCTAAGTCCTTAATCTCAAATTCTAGGGATATTGCTCTTTTGTAGTCTTAATACCTTGTAAGTCATTACCGGTTAAGATAATATCATCTACATATATAATGAGAATAGTAATACTCCATATCCTAGTGGACCATGTGAAAAGTGTATGATTGGTTTGAGCTTGCTTGAATTCATACATAAAAACAACATTGTTAAATCTCCCAACCCAAGCTCTAGGGAACTTTTTCAAACTATAAAGGAATTTCACTAATCTACATACTTGTTGTATATTCTGATCATTGTTATATCTAGAGGAATGTCCATATATACTTCCTCCTTTAAATATCCATTTAGGAATGCATTTTTATATCTAACTGAAGTAGAGGTCAGTCTAGGTTTACATCAACAGAAAACATAATCTCAAGATATTAAGCTTATTAACAGGTAAAAATGTCTCTTGATAGTCTAGAACATATGTTTGAGTAAATCTTTTAGCAAACAACCTTGCCTTGTACCTATTGATTGACCTATTTGTATTGTACATAATAGAGAATACCCACTTACATCCTACTGGTGTTATCCCTGGAGCTATAGGAACAAGTTCCCAAGTTTTGTTCTTAACTAAGACATTCATTTCTCTTTCATGACTAATTTCTAATAAGATTTTCCTAGAGCCTCCTGAATATTCTCTAGTATAGTTTGAGAATCTAGATTACTAATAAAAGTCTTATAGTGTGGATTAGTTTTTATACGCTAGAACATCATATAATGGGTAGGAACGATTCTTACATTCTCCTACACCTTTTCTCAGAACAATAGGCCTGTGATCCACCTCTGGTTCTGAATCAATAATAGTTTTGTACCCCAGTTGAGTCTAATATTGCATTTAGTGTAGACTCTTGTGATAGGTGAGTTTGCTTTGGCTGGTTCCTAGTAATTTCTGATTAGTCTACTCTATTTGTGTTTCAGAAGTTAATAAAAATGTTCTAACAATATGAATCATACTCCAGTAACTATCTACATCACTCCAGTAACTATCAGATGTAGATACACTATTGTTCTCTTCATGTTATTTTGAGTAGCAAGGTCTACCTTCATCAAATGTAACATCTAAGGTTATGTACATTCTCTCAATAACTGGACAATAACATGTATAACCCTTTTGACTGCTTGAATAAACAAGTAATATACATCTATCAGATTTGTGATCCAACTTACTTCTGTTATGTGGTTGTATATGAACATAAGATGTACATCCGAACAGCTTAAAAGGTAGTACAGACAAAAACTTAGTTTCAGGAAATGACTCTAACAAAGCTTGTCTAGATGTCTTGATGATAAAACTCTAGATGGAATCCTATTGATTAAATAGGTCGCAGTCGTTACCGCTTCTCCCCAATAAAAATTAGGTACATCCATTGCAAAGATTAAGGATCTTGTAACTTTTAACATATGTCTGTTTTCCTTCTGAAACTCTATTTTATCCTGGAGTATAAACACAAGTAGTTTGACGATGAATTCCATTTTCATCAATAAACTATTTAATTGATCTGTCTAAGTACTCCAGTCTATTATCAGATCTTAATGTTTTTATCATGGTTCCATACTGTTTTTTATAAGGTTAGTACAATTCCTGAAGACCTGTCTCACCTCAGACATATGTTTCATTAAATATACTCAGGTTAATCTTGTATGATCATCAATAAAAGTAATAAATCATCTTGCTCCATTGATATTATATACTCTAGATGGACCCTGATATCAGAGTGAATCAAATTATTTAGTGAATTTGTCCTGTCGAGCAAGATAGTTAGTCTTAGTATACTTAGCTAACTAACAAATATCACGTTGTATTTCATTCAAATCCATTGATACAAAAACTTCAAGCATAAGCTTTTTCAAGTATAAGAAATTAGGATGTGCTAATCTATTATGATATAACTGAATCAGATCTCCACTAGATTCTATACTTTAATAGGCATATGACATTAAAAAATCAACTTGTTTCTTGTCTTGTCTTTTTTCCTTTAGCTTGTAAAATGAAGAGTCCATCTAATTTCTTAGTATTGGCAATCATCTCCCTCATGGTTACCTCCTGAAACCAACACTCAGTAGATGAAAAAAAGCAAGAGATTTATGATCCTAGGTAATTTTTCGTACTGGAATCAAATTAAAATATAAGAAACATGTAATACATTTTGTAGAATTAATTTACTAGTCAATTCTGCTCTTCCTCTTCTAATTACCACTAAACATGTTCCATTCGCAGTCTTAACAACTTTAGGTTTATCAAATAATCATAGTTAAATAAGATATTCTGCTTGTGTGTCATATGGCCAGAAACAACAGAATCAATAATCCAAATGTAAGTTTCAGTACTAAGTGTACCAAAACTGGCCATAATTGCTTAAGTAGAAGGTGAATGACTAACACTTTTCTGTTGACCCAGTAACTAAAGTAAAGGCTCAACTTGGCTTTGAGTTCGTAAAGCGAACAACTGAGACCGATTTTTTTGATGATTGCTGACCACGTTAGCTGTATAAGGTCGACTCGGCCACCAAGGATTATTTGATATTTGTAGTTTCCAATAATCTTTTGCAATGTGCCCATGCTTCTTACAAAACCAACAGATTTTCGTCTCTATCTGAGCAGAGCCTCATGTTCTTCTAGTCACAAAACTGGAAGCTTGAGCCTCACCTACTGCTTGAAGCTCAGTAGATTGTATTGTATTTCCGACCACCAAAACTGAACCTCGATAACCAGAGATGGTAGAGATCTCATCATAAGTTTTATTCGGCTTTCTTGATGTCTGATTTCAGAAAATACAACATTCAGACTTGGTAGAGGCATTGTACTAAGAAACCCCCCCTACATTAAAATCTTCATGCCAGACAGTGACACATATGAATATTCTTTTAGTTTCAGTTACCTGTTTATACAACTGATCATCTGTTTGACAGTGGCAGTTGTGAATTTCAAAAATGTCAATCTGTCTTGGTGAGCTAACTATAGTACTTATGAACAGATGAATCGTCTTGTCTCATCTCTTGAAGCTGTCACTCAAGTTTATACAGCTCTGAAGTATTATTCTTCTTTGAGTATATATCTCAAACAACTGACCAAATTTCAGCTGCAGTTGAGTAGAGGATAAAGTTGTCATTAATATATGGGATCATTATCTTATAAGCCAAGATATGATCATAGAGTTCTCAGATTTCTATGTCCTAAAACTGGCTTCAGTTGAAGCGGGTACTTGGATGCTTCCAAAAAGGTAATATTCCTTCCTTTTCTGGTTACAAACATTTCAACTTCTTTGCTCCATGACAGATGGTTGTTCCTATTCAACTTATGGTTAGTAATCATGATTGGAGCTCTCTCGAAAGAACTTGAATTAGAGCTGCATACCATGTTCCTGAAGGTTCAAGAACAGAGGTTGCCTCTGTATCTGCAATATTTGAAGCAATCTGTAACAAACATTTTACCGAAAATGTAAAGCTAAAATTACGAATAGTTGCTAATAGCTCTGATACTGTATTGAAACTTGAGATAATTCATCAACAATATACTTTGAATATATAAATGTAATCCCTTTTATAGGTGGTGTATAAAGGCCTCTAACGGCTAGTTAATTTTTAATTCTAACGGCGGCTTCTTATAATGACAAGACTGCCAACAGCTATGTATAGTGATAGTTTTGTTTTCTACTGCACCACTGAGATGGTGATGTAACTAAGTGTTTCTCCTCGGTGTCTGTTTTCTGCTCAGCATCTATGTTCTGCACTACTGAGATGGTGATGTATCTAAGTATTTTTGCCCCGTCTCTGTTACGCTCAGTATCTGTGTTCCACTCATTATTAGCAATAGTACCATTGTCTCTTTGCGTGCCTTTGTCTTGTCACCTCCTCCGTTTGACACTTCTTCTATTCCAGCAATACATTTCAACAATAATGTCACCCACATAACTAACGTAACATCTTCAATATATTGCTTTAGGTTGAGCTTCCACCTTGTAAATTATGGAAAGACTCAAAGGCAATAGTGACATTATCTGTTACTAATCGACCAATTGGACAAACGCGGATTGTGCGTCATCACCCACATACCACAGAACTCATTGTTGGAAAAGTACGTTAAAATACTATAAAATGTGCTCCAAACTTATATATAAACATGTATGATGTTGTTTGGAAGTTTGAAAGATGATTTGAACACTTTAAACTTGAAAGAAATCACTTGGATCGATCCATGTGTGAGTCAGATCAAACCAAGTGAAAGCTGGAATGAAGTTGGTGTTCTGTTAGACATAGATCGATGACATCGATCGATCGATGTGGAGTGATGCAATGCTGAAAACTTTCTGTCCAACATAGATCGATCACATAGATCGATCGATGTGACATCGATCGATACATTGATCGATCTATGTGGGCAGGATGCAAAGCTGAAAGTTTATGTCCGACATTGATCGATGACATCGATCGATCGAAGTGACATCGATCGATGACATCGATCGACCGATGTACCAATAGTCAGAACTTTTCACTTTGAATTGCATCTTTTGGTACAAGGTTCATCTCCCTTCACCTTTGAACGGCTAGTAACTGATCTGGAGGTGTAGAAAACTACTGAAATGGTCTTTGAATGTTGCCAAAAACATAACCCAAGGCCTATATATAGTAGGCCTTGGTATCTTGAAAAATACACTACAACTTTGTAAAAACTTAGTAGATTTCAGCACTTTCTCTTTTAACTTTTTTCTCTATCATTCTCTTCTACTAAGCAAGTTCAATCTTTCTCTTCTAGAGCAAAGGAAAGTAAGATAGCCGTTATATCCTGGGAAGCATTTGCTTGAAGACTACCTTGCTCTTCGGTAGGAGCAAAATTGCTTTAAGAATAGTGACGATCTTGTCACGTCTCGGCTTAATTCTCTATTGGTTTCCATATTCTCACTCCATATTTTCTTACACTCATAACCTTCTTGATTGTAATTACCAGAACCCGTGAGATCAATTTTGTATATGGAATTGCATTGCCCTGTTGGATGTTAACCTGTGGTTTTAGTGGGCTCCTTCACTTTTAGTGTTGGAATAATGTAAGAATGATAGAAAGGGCTTATGGCCGCTTCACTCGTACAAGCAATTGCATACCGTTAGAACCAAGACCTTTAGAGCCAAGCATGTTACACCCCAAAATTTTCAAATTAGTCGTTATGAGCTAATTTAAAACTAAGTGGACGTTGAGTGTAACGGGCCCTCAGAATTAAATTAAACATATCGATTCGCTTAGGTCCAAGTGATGTCATTATTATAAATGGTTGACATATATATATATATATATATATATATATATATACATATAAGGTGTATAAAAGATGGACATAAAACAAACGGAAAAAAAATAATAATAAAGGATTAAATAATTTAAAAGGGGCCGGGTGGATAAGAGGTAAACTGGAAAAAAAAGTAAAGATTTTTTTTTAAAAAAAGGTAAAACGTGTGTTAATGAGGGTAACCAATTCCCCCCAATTTCGCTAGGAAATTAAGATAAAGGAAGGGGTGGGGGTTCGGTTATGGGAAAACAAAAAAAAAATAATAAAGAAAAGATAGTGAAACGTTAAGGGAAGAAAAGAGGGGATAGAATTGGAGGCAGGGGGGTTCGACAGAGGCAGGGAGGAGGAAGAAAGGAGAAGGAAGAAGAGATAGAGAAGAGAGAAAAGAGGGAAGAGGGAAGGAAAAGAAGAAACACGCAAGAGATCCTTCAATTTGTTCAAGTTTTAGGGTTGGCCGTACAAATTGTCCGCAGCCAGGTAGGTTCCCTTTTCTCCCTCCAATTGGTACAAATTCAAGCATGCTCTAGTGGTATTTTATGTGTTTTTGTTGTTTTAATTGTTGGATTTCATAGCATGTTGTTTGATCTGTGAAAAGCATGAAGTTTTGAAGACTCTGGTATGCTTGTATGCGTGTACCGTGTGCTGCGTGACTTGAATTTGATTTTAGAAAAAAATTTGATAATCAAAATATCACATCTTTACTATGTTTAGAGTTTTTAGTTGTTGATTTGGCCTTAGAATAGGTTCCCATAGAATGGAAATAGGCGAAAATATAGATCGGGGTCAAAAACTGGCCGCCGGAGACAGCCGGTGCGCCGCACGCGCCACAGGAAGCGGCCGCACGTGGCCGTCACGCGCGCGCAGCGGCTGTACGCGCCTCTGGCGTCCCGCTTTGGAAATTTGGGTTTTGTTTAAAAAAAAGAGAAAAGGGCCGAAAGCCCGGACTGAAGGCAGGCCAGCCCTTAGCGGGCCGCTGCACCTGCACCAAGGCTTGGCCCATTATCTTCGGTTATATATATAAAAAAGGGTGCAGGCTAGCGGATCCGGGCCGAATGGCAAATAACGAGATAAATTAAAAAAAGGGAGTGGGACTGCGGGCCGGACCCCTGGCGGGCCAGACCCAGATTAAAACTGCGGACAGGGCTGGCGGTAAAGGGCCAGCCCTTTTAGTGAAAATTGTTATTATTAATTTCAGGAATTCATTAATTTAATTTAATTAATTTAAAATAGAAATAATTAAAGGAAACATATAAATAAATATCAGAAAATTCTAAATAAATTCCAGAAATTATAAAATGATGAACTTAAAATATTTTCACTAAATTTCAGTAATTGTGGTAATTTATTTAATTTGGATAATTAGGTCATAAATAGAAATAAATTAGGGGAAAATGAAGAAAAATATAGAAAATGCACCATAAATGTATACAAGCCATCGAAAAATAAGTTTAACGTTAAACAATATTAAACCATTACTCGGATAATAAATGAACCTAAATTTGATTGTTGGAGGATGGTGAGGATGGGCCAGGGGCCTCAGACGATCATTAAATGAACCTAGATTTGAGTGCCGGAGGATGGTGAGGATGGGCCAGGGGCCTTAGACGATTGTGTTGTTTGCATTCATGGTACGTGCATTGCATTGATGGCGGGTCGTGACGTACGGGTCACGGGCACTCAGGATTGTGTACAGTGGCGGGGCCAAGTACACTCAGGATGGTGACTGTGGGTGGGTACGACCCACAGCCACTCAGTAGGTCCCGGGATCATGCATTGCATGACGGAGATATCGGCATTTTGTGTGACATGACTTTGTTGCGTGTGACATGCATAGTAGGACATGCATCACGATGTTGCGCATTCTTTATCTGGAGTGAATTACTTTTCCGTATTATTTCATATGCTTATGTGATATCATGTCCTATGTGCTATGTGTTATATCATTTTTGTATGCTCGTCTTGTACTAGTTGGAGGCAGGTGCCTACTGAGTGATTTTCCGTCACTCACCCCTACTTCCCCCCACCAGGTGAGCAGGAAGAGACTTATGACTACGTCTTTGTTTGAGGACGGGGCTGATACGGTGGAGTGGGCAGACTGATGGTCGCGCCTAGGATAAAAGAAGACCCTGCGACTGTTTGTCTTTATTTTATTGAGATCTTATCGGACATCAGCTTGTTTAGATTTTCAGACTTATGTTATTGTCAGGATTGGTTCAATATTGTATTAAGGAATTTTATTTATCAAGAAAATTTTATGCTATTGTATTTCGTTTCCACACGAAAAAATTTCTACGTCTTTTCGGACATGTTGAAAATTGATTCGACGCTTTTTATTCTCCTTAGTGAGATCTGGCGGGCGCACTGTTCTCGATGCTAGGGTTCGGGAGCAGGGCGCTACAGGTGGTATCAGAGCCGAGGCTTCAGATCCGCCTCGGAAACACATGATTAACTAGATCACCTAGACATAAGTTACGATATTCTCCTAGAAATGACAAATATACCCCTAATAAATGAAGTAGACTTAAGTTATGATCGGGTTATGGGGGGTGTGTGCCGTTAGTGAGCTTTTTCTATTAATTACCGTTGAACCCCCAAACCTTCGTATAAGCCTCAAAAGGCTCAGATCCATTAATCACTCCCATCCGAACTATCGTCAAGATTCGTACTAAATCCAGAAAAATACCGCTGTGCCATGAATAATCTGGCAAAGGAGACTATGGTGGTTTTGGTAACGACCACCAGAATCAGGGGGCCATTCTCCAGGCATTGGCTGACACCATGGCCACCACTTTGGCGCAATAGCGGCAGTAGCAGTTGAACCAGCGGCTTCCGCCACTGCCACCACCAGATCTGAGGTTCTACTACATAGAAATGCAGGACGTCTGGAATCTGATGTTTAGAAGAACCCTTCGCCGGGGATGCATAATTGTGCGACATGGCCACTAATAATCACAAGACCGCTCGCGACGGAAGTACAGCCGTAGAGGAGTGCATGGCTACCGCTGCCACCATGTGCTTATCGTTGATGCCACGTTTGGGTCAGTGTGGGAGGATTATGCAAGCATGAGTGCAACAACAAAGACGTTTTACGAGTAAGGGCATTAAGCAGAGGCCGGCGCCACCATCACAGCAGAATCAAGAACAACATAAAGGGAAGCAAGGATCATTGCCCATATCCACGTGATGAGTGATGCGGATACCGGAAAGGCTGGCGACGTCGTAGCGGAGTTCAACTGCCGGCGACCAGGTATCAATGACTCATCATCAGTACAGATGATGTTAGTCAGAGATAAATGATCAGAGTTTCGCAGCGGAAGCGTGTGTTTCTTATGTCACGTAAGAGTGAACCTCAGTGGATCCTAAGAAGATTAAGGATATCGCTGAGTATCCTGATCGAACAAAATGAATGAAGTAAGGAGTTGGCTTGGTGTGGCCAGCTTCTACATGGAATTCAGTTAAGGATTTTCGTCGATACTGGTGTCCCTGAGCAGAGTTAAGCATAAGAAGGCGAAGTTCGAGTGGATAGTTGATATCAACAAAGATATCAACAAAGCTTCGCTGAGCTATAAAAAAATTAAACACAAGACCGTAATACACAATGCTGCTAATTAACTATAAATACACGCACTGATTAACACAACATACTTTAACGACATATTCCCACATATCAACCACGTACTAGAACACCAACCATACAAATCCAACGCCACTACACAAAGCAACACAACACAGTATAAAAAGAGAGAGAGAGATATCACATATCATAATGAACTATAAATATACGGCAACATAAATCAACAATATACATATACACATGTACACACGTATATATATATGCATACAAAGAGACCACATAAAAATACAAAGTAATAGGTAAAAGCCCACAATATATATAGAATACGATAACAACATAGGAGTAGTGAACATATAAAAGAAATACAATAAGTCAAAGTTATATTTGCTAAATGACCCCTACAAAAAGAAAATGAGACCAATGCCAGATAACTAACTTAGAAATTTATAAATGTTATGCTGTTAATACACCTCATGAGTTACTAATCTAAAAAAAATCAACCTCTTACAACAATAAAGAAGTATATGGACACATACAATTTGTTACAGCATCAACGATATAACGTAAATAAGTCTATTTAAGAAAACATGCTAATAGATATACGGAACAAAAGTAACTACACAATGCTAAGTACATACGCACAAGTATACACACAACTATTTACATGACCCCGTAACATAACTAATACTACAAAACTGTAATAAACATCATAGTATATAACGACAACAAACAACACAATTACAGAGATTACAATAACAAATACCTTGCATACAAGACATGGATTACAAAAATAGGCATACAATTACAAGTTTTAAAACCAAACGTTAACATGCACAATTGAAGTAAAGCATGCTAATTACGAGTTAGGAACGACGTAGTATGGCATGACATCATAGAAATAAATTAAAGAGTAAATAACTTAATAACATGAAAAATATAAAGAACCAAGCAGTAGTATATCTATATCGTACTTGAACACCCGAATAAATTATATATGTACATTACATTAAACCTATGCATTATGCATTTCCTCCAAATAATATATATACGATATTTATATAACCATAAGACAAGTTAGTACGAAAATATAGAGCACGAAAAAAAATTATTATTATTATTATTATTATTATTATTATTATTATTATTATTATTATTAATGACTAACATTAGTACAAAAAGAGAGGTCACGATAAACAAAGACTAAAATGAACGCGCATAGCGTGTATACCGTTTAAAATTCAACTACTGAACAATATAAACATAATACATATGACGAACTGCAAATAACAGTTGTGAATCCATGGGCTACATATGATACAAAAGTCATACATGCGTTTAAGATAAGGATACACAACATATTATATGTCTATACCAAACATGTTCAAACAACTTAACCATTGAAACGACAACACATATTAAACTTGTGTATGCTGATATATATAATGAACGGACCTACGGTTGAGCACCGCATTTCATCCCCAGACCAATGGACAGTTAGAAAAGACGATACATACATTGTAGGACAGGTGGAGAGTTTGCGCCATTGACTTCAAGGAGAACCGGGATGGTATGATCAAGTTGATTGAGTTCTTCTACAACAACAACTATCATAGCACCATCGGCATGACGCCATTTGAGACGCTTTATGGGTGTAAGTGCAGATCCCCAGTCCAGTATAACGAAGTTGGAGACCGCACTATTACCGGTACAGAGCTGATTGAGCAGACCGTGGAGAAGGTAAAGTAGATCCGGGAAAAACTCAAGGTTGCTCAAAACAGAAGTAAAAGCTGAGGCCTCGGTATAGTGGCCCTACGAGGTGCTCGAAAGGATTGGTTTGCTAAGCTTACCGTTTGGCGTTACCTCTAGTGCGGGCCCAAGTGCACAACATATTCCATGTTTCTCGGTAGAAAAGATAAGATTTTGATCCGAGTCATGTACTTGACGCACAGCCTTTGAGGATCAGACCCGACGCATCATACGAAGAGACTCCTCTTCGGATTATAGAACGTAGGGATCAAGAGTTGATGAGGAGAATCATCCCCTATGTCAATGTGCAATGGAACAATCATATGGGAAACAAAGCGACATGGGAGCTAGAGGATCAGATGTGTGAACGCTATCTCTACCTCTTCGTATAAGACATGACAAGTTTCAAGGACAAAACTTCTTGTAAGGTGGGTAGGATGTTACACCCCGAAATTTTTAAATTAGTCGTTATGAGCTAATTTAAAACTAAGTGGTCGTTGAGTGTAACGGGCCCTCAGAATTAAATTAAACATATCGATTCGCTTAGGTCCAAGTGATGTCAAAATTATAAATGGTTGATATATATATATATAAGGTGTATAAAAGATGGACATAAAACAAACGGAATAATAATAATAATAATAAAGGATTAAATAATTTAAAAGGGGCCGGGTGGATAAGAGGTAAAATGGAAAAAAATTTAAAGATTTAAAAAAAAGGTAGAACGTGTGTTAATGGGGGGTAACCAATTCCCCCCAATTTTCTCTAGGAAATTAAGATAAAGGAAGGGGTGGGGGTTCGGTTATGGGAAAACAAAAAAAATAATAAAGAAAAGAGAGTGAAACGTTAAGGGAAGAAAAGAGGGGATAGAATTGGAGACAGGGGGTTCGACAGTGGCAGGGAGGAGGAAGAAAGGAGAAGGAACAAGAGATAGAGAAGAGAGAAGAGAGAAAAAAGGGAAGAGGGAAGGAGAAGAAGAAACACGCAAGAGATCCTTAAATTTGTTCAAGTTTTAGGGTTGGCCGTACAAATTGTCCGCAGCCAGGTAGATTCCCTTTTCTCCCTCCAATTGGTACAAATTCAAGCATGCTCTAGTGGTATTTTATGTGTTTTTGTTATTTTAATTGTTGGAATTCATAGCATGTTGTTTGATCTGTGAAAAGCATGAAGTTTTGAAGACTCTGGTATGCTTGTATGCGTGTACCGTGTGCTCGACTTGAATTTGATTTTAGAGAAAAATTTGATAATCAAAATATCACATCTTTACTATGTTTAGAGTTTTTAGTTGTTGATTTGGCCTTAGAATAGGTTCCCATAGACTGAAAATAGGCGAAAATATAGATCGGGGTCGAAAACCGGCCGCCGGAGGCCGCCGGTGCGCCGCACGCGCCGCTGGAAGCGGCCGCGCTTGGCCGTCACACGCGTGCAGCGGCTGCACGCGCCTCTGGCGTCCCGCTCTGGAAATTTGGGTTTTGTTAAAAAAAGAGAAAAGGGTCGAAAGCCCGGACTGGAGGCAGGCCAGCCCTTAGCGGGCCGCTGCACCTGCACCAGGGCTTGGCCCATTATCTTCGGTTATATAAAAAAAGGGGTGCATGCTAGCGGATCGGGGCCGAACGGCCAACGGACCGAGCCAGCTGCCAGCCGGCCCAATAACGAGATAAATTAAAAAAAAGGGAGTGGGACTGCGGGCCGGACCCCTGGCGGGCCGGACCCAGATTAAAACTGCAGACAGGGCTGGCGGTAAAGGGCTAGCCCCAGTGATATACTGGAGGAAGGTGGGGATGACGTCAAGTCCGCATGGCCCTTTTGGGCTGGGCCACACACGTGCTACAATGGCAATTACAATGGGAAGCAAGGCTGTAAAGCTGAGCGAATCTGGAAAGATTGCCTCAGTTCGGATTGTTCTCTGCAACTCGGGAACGTGAAGTTCGAATCGCTAGTAATCGCGGATCAGCATGCGGCGGTGAATATGTATCCGGGCCCTGTACACACTGCCCGTCACACCATGGGAATTGGAATTGTTATTATTAATTTCAGGAATTCATTAATTTAATTTAATTAATTTAAAATAGAAATAATTAAAGGAAAAATACAAATAAATATCAAAAAATTCTAAATAAATTCCAGAAATTATAAAACGATGAAATTAAAATATTTTCACTAAATTTCAGTAATTGTGATAATTTATTTAATTTGGATAATTAGGCAATAAATAGAAATAAATTAAGGAAAAATGAGAAAAAATATAGAAACTGCACCATAAATGTATACGAGCCATGGAAAATAAAGTTTAACGTTAAACAACATTAAACCATTACTCGGATAATAAATGAACCTAAATTTGAGTGCTGGAGGATGGTGAGGATGGGCCAGGGGCCTCAGACGATCATTAAATGAACCTAGATTTGAGTGCCGGAGGATGGTGAGGATGGGCCAGGGGCCTCATACGATTGTGTTGTTTGCATTCATGGCACGTGAATTGCATTGATGGTGAGTCGTAACGTACGGGTCACAGGCGCTCAGGATGGTGTACGGTGGCGGGGCCAAGTACACTTAGGATGGTGACTGTGGGTGGGTACGACCTACAGCCACTCAGTAGGTCCCGGGATCATGCATTGCATGGCGTAGATATCGGCATTTTGTGTGACATGACTTTGTTGCGTGTGACATGCATAGTACGACATGCATCACGATGTTGCGCATTCTTTATCTGGAGTGAATTACTTTTCCGTATTATTTCATATGCTTATGTGATATCATGTCCTATGTGCTATGTGTGATATCATTTTTGTATGCTCGTCTTGTACTAGTTGGAGGCAGGTGCCTACTGAGTGATTTCCCGTCACTCACCCCTACTCCCCCCCCACCAGGTGAGCAGGAAGAGACTTATGACTGCGTCTTTGTTGAGGACGGGGCTGATACGGTGGAGTGGGCAGACTGATGGTCGCGCCTAGGATATAAGAAGACCCTGCGACTGTTTATCTTTATTTTATTGGGATCTCATCGGACATCACGTTGTTTAGATTTTTAGACTTACATTATTGTCAGGATTTGGTTCATTATTGTATTAAGGAATTTTATTTATCAAGAAAACTTTATGTTATTGTATTTCGTTTCCGCGCGAAAAAATTTCTACGTCTTTTCGGACATGTTGGAAATTGATTCGACGCTTTGTATTCTCCTTAGCGAGATTCAGCGGGCGCATTGTTCCTGATGCTAGAGTTCGGGAGCGGGGCGCTACAAAGCATCTGTTTAAATGTCGTCTAGACCTCTTCTTGAATACATAGCTTCAAGTAATTGCTAATCATCCGCACCAGAAACGCTGATTAAAGCGAGGTGCATAAAATAAAGTAGGATGGAAATCGTATTATATGTTATAAACTCAAGCAAGTATAATAAAGAGAAAAGAAAAACAAGAGAAGTTTGTATCTCAATGGTGTGTCTTTCATATATGATATCTGGTCCTATTTATAGGACTCAATGGAGGGAAGATAAACTTGGACAAACCCTTTTGAATATCTACATCTAATCTGATATACAAAAGAGATTCGTAATACTTTGGATATCCACATCTACTATAACGTCTATCTCTACAATGTATATCAACATCATGTTTATCTTTGATATTCCAGTATATCCATAACACTCCCCCTTGGATATCCAAACTTTATAGAATATGCCTCGTTAAAACCTTGCCAAGAAAAACCCAGTGGGATAAAAACTTGGTCGAAGGAAAAAGAGTACACATTCGTAAAAATCGGTAAGTGTGATACACTGCCTCGTTAAAACCTTGCCAAGAAAAACCCTGTGGGACAAAAAACTTGGACGAAGGAAAAAGAGTACAGTGTGCATGTAGTAATCACACTCCCCCTGATGCTGGCAAGAGATCTTTGAGTCGACGCAATCCAACGTTGTAGATCATCTCTTTAAATGTAGCGCTTTTGTGAACAAGTCATCAAAAATCTGGCTTGATTGTATCTGCTGAATATCAATATCATCATTCTTCTCGAGGTCATAAGTGTAGAAGAACTCTGGTGATATATGCTTCATTCTTCTTAGATGTAGCCATTTTCAACTTGAACAATACATCTTCCATGATCTTCAAACATTGTTGTCGGTGTCTTCAATATGCTGAATCGTCGACTTCAAGCAAAAGCATTCACATCTTGCTTCATGCAATGCCAAAATCTTATAATGATGAATACATGGTTGTAAATGTCTGTTTCACTCATCTCTATAATATGACCGCACCAAAACATATCCATTCTGTGGTATTCCCTTATGCGAGTCAGATAGCCAGCATCAGCATAATCCACTAATTGTGGTGGTACCTTCCTTGAGTAGTATAAACACCCATATGGTGTTCCAATAAGATAAAAATGTGTTTGACATTATTTCAATGTCTTCGTATTGGTGTTGAACTATACATTCTCAATAAATTCACTGAAAATGCTATATATATAGTATCGAAATTCGCAAGATACTTTAAAATACCAATAATACTAAGATATGGTACTTCAGGACCTAATAATTCTTCGTTATCTTCTCGTGGTCGAAATGAGTCTTTCGATTGTACCACGCTATGACTACTCAAGGCTCGATCTGCAGGTCGAGAGAACATTTGATCTTCTCAAAGTCTTTCATCTCAAACTCTTTCATGATACAACTAGAGGTTTTAGTAAGCTCTTCAAGAGTTCCAACTAGATTTAGATTATCAACATGTACATCCTGCCATGTTGATTTAATCCATACAATGATTCCTATAATTTGATTGAGTATAGTTCATTCATCTTTTGGTTACATGCTGCAGGCAATCTAAATCCTTCTGGGATTTTATATCATCGTTTTATAATTCATATGAGTAAGCGGTAACCTCGTTCATTAACCGCATATCAAGATTTAAGTGACTGCTAGGCTGACTGAATATTGTAATGTTATGGCATCAATTATCGGGGAATATATTTCATCATAGTCAAGCCTATTTCTTTGTGAAAAACTCATTTATATCAAATATGTTTGATCCCTTCAGGGGTTTGACTACAGGTCAAATAATTTGCGAATGCGACTTTCCCTTCAAGGGTTTTGGACTACGGGTCCAAATGCTTTGCAACTTTTTCTTCAGGGGTTTGGATTGCATAATTTTGGCCAATGATTTATGTGTCGACACTTTTCAGTTAACATTGGTTCAGGATCCTGATTCTTAACTTCACATGCAATCCCTCAATCAATAATGACCAATACTGATCATTTGTCTATCCCAATTTTCTCTTATAATTTAAAGAGATCTTTTCAAAATTGTGTTCACTTGCTTCTTCAGGAGCAACTTGTCTATTGACTTTTAGACCGATCAGTTCTTATTTCTATAGCGCTTTCAAGTTGTGAACATCTAATCTCTTGTAGAGTATTCTCTTCTGGAGTATTATTTGTACCACTCTCTTTCGAGAGCTTTTATCTTTTACACCAACAGGGCGTCCACGTTTTAGACTTGTTTTGGTATACCATTATCATGTCCTTCAGAGACATCAAGTCGAATCGGCGTGTTCATCGCCAAAACGTGGGATTTTGTTATCATTTTACTTCTTGCTCGCATTGAGTTATTCGTGTGTTAAAGTGAGATAGTGAAGGAACGTTCCATGTAATTTCACGCCGTTCTTCAGGAACCGGCACTTTCTCTCCCCCTAACGGCGGGAAAACTAACTCACCAAATCAATGCTGATGCATGTATAGTTGCATGTCTCCAAGCTCATGTGGATAAATTGGTCCTTAAAATCAAACGTGTAGCAATCAGTTGTAAACGTTTAATAAATGACACTGCTGGGCCATTTTAAGTGTGCACACTTGCAACTGAATGCTCAACGCCAATCTCAAGACATACAATAATCATTGAAAGCTTGGGATTCACATGTATTATCAATACTTAATAAATTTAATTAGATAATCATATAATCTGAGCAAGAAGCTTGACAAAAGCTAATAGTCTTTTCGATAGTAAACTCACATGAACAAGCAACACACACAAAATCACGAGATAATGTAATCTTTTTGTTCATAAAAGAGTTTCTAGAATCTTCCGGTTCTTTAAAGAGTATACATGTGAGTGTTGTACACTTGTACGTATCATTATTCATCTGGGTGACCAAGTCGATTATGTCATAAATAACTTCGAAATATCGAACTTCTGGTTCATCACTATATCACATTCGACTGGATGTATAGTCGCATAATACAATCCATAGAGAAAATTGGGAGTTTTTCTTTAACAAGCTTCTGCTTGAATAATATGAACGTCATTAAGGCGTATGTCTTTTAAACTCAATAGTATCCTTTCGACTTGGTGGAAAATGATGTCATATTGACCAATATATGTGTAGCACCCATCAAGATATTGGTTGCTCTTCTGGAGCCCTCAATCAATGTCGTAGTACTCGAATGGGTAATAACATTTGCTTTTGCCAATTAGACTCTTCTGGAGCCCGTTGTGTGTGTCATTCCACTGTCACCTGGACATATGTCCATATCATTCACCTTGGATGATATGTTAATATCAAAATTAATTTTGGAATATCTACTCAGAAATATTCAATGGCGTTTCTTCAGGAAACACTAACATATATTAATCAATGTAATGTTACCAACCTAGGTAAAATGCACTAGTTGTACAAAGGGAAAATATATGATAAACCAAGATATTAACTCAAAACTACAGGTTTGGATTAGATGTTATATGCTTCAGGCATAAGATGCTTCAGGCATAATAAATTAGATCATAATAAAATCATACTAATAAAATGTAATAAAAAAACTGTATATATGACAAACTTAAATATATGCAAGAACATAACAATTAACAAGCTTGATCACCTGTCATTGAGAAATAACTTACAACAAGCAAATTAGAATTGTTGCTTCGGGCATGTCCACTACTCATGCTTCAAGCATGACAATGATTTGTGCTTCAGACATATCCGCTATTCATGCTTCAAGTATGTTGACTATTCATGCTTCCGGCGTGTCAACTGCTCATGCTTTCAGCATGTCTATTATTTATGCTTCAGGCATTTTATGACAGACTTGAATGTAACATCAATAATTATTGTCTATGATAACTGTGAATAATAAGACAGTGGCTCTGTGTAAGTACGCTTAATTAACAAACAAGTTGTTGCGACTTATTAGTACAGCTATGATTAACACTGCCTAATGTTAATCATTAAGTGCACACTTGATATGTATCTTAAAATATAAACTGTGCAAACCATAGGTAGTCACAAAACTATACACAATTGTAGAAAAACGTGTATCACATGTTACGCTACTCCAGCCCATTGTTGCAAACATGTGTTGGGTGTTAAAATTATACTAAAATTACAGCACATGATCTGTACTAGTATAATTATGATGAATACATGCATGCGAGTACAAAATACCACTATACATATATGACATAAGTAATAATGCATTGAAAATTCACTAGATTGACCAATAAGATAACATTATGTTGCTATGCAAGTTGTTGTATAATATGTTGTTATGTGTTTGTAATACGTACAAAGCGTGTAATATATTCACGTGAGGTCGATGACAGTTTAATGGTAACTTCTAGTAACTAACTACATTGTGTTTATCAGTACCATAGTACTACAGAATGAACACGCGCAGAATCAGTATTAGGTGCAAACAATTCAACGATACGATTGAAATATTAATATTGCTACTAAGAAGAAGAAAAACTAATATGCTCATCAGCATACACTTATAGTATATGAATGCTATGTCAAAAAGAGGAACTAAATATTCGCTGGCCTAATACTAATAATAAATAGATAAAATTAGACTAATAAAATGTAATAAATAGAAACTGTATATATTACATCAAACTAAATAAATTATACTTATGTAAATAGGCATAATAAATTTTCACCAGGATTTTATACTGGTGAGAATCTGGTTTAAAATATATAAATTACCATTCTCAACACTGACCAAAAAGGCTTCTGCCCTAGTGGTCGGCATGTTGGTTCCCGATCATCAGGTCATGGGTTGATTCCTGCTCCAGCCATTCTGGAGCATTTTTAATTTTCTGAAATTCTTGCTGTTTTTATTAAAATTTAAGTTGCTCCCTTTTAAGTTATAGAGGCTTCTGACCTACTGGTTAGGGCGCATCTTCTCCAACATAAGGTCCCAGGTTCGAAATCTTTGGGTGAAAATCTAGAGGATTTTTGCTCCTGTAGGGCTGGATTCTCTGGAATTCCTGCGTTTTAATATAAATTTTGTGCTGCTCCCCCTTGAGCAACAAAAAGTCTTCTGGCCCGTGGTTAGGGGGGCAATATTTGCAGCAAGAGGTGCCAGGTTCGGAACTTTTGGGGGCACTCTGGAGCAACCCTTTTTTTTTTTGGAATCTTCTAGCGAATTGGGCTGGCTGGTTATGCTTCAGGCAGTCCAGCCCTGTTTCACAACAACAAGGCTTCAGCCCAAATTAAGGAAAATATATATAACAGGCGAATTGGGCTGTCTAGTTCTGCTTCAGGCAGTTCAGCCCCATTTCAAAATAACAGGGCTTCGGCCTAATTTAAAGAAAATATATATATAGGTTAACAATTAATGCTCGAGTCATGTTAACAATTTATGCTTCGGGCATGGTAACTATTCATGCTTCCGGCATGATGACTATTTTGTCATGTAATACTTCAGGCATGACGATTACTTATAACAACGACTTATGCTTCGGGCATAACAACTATTCATGCTTCGTGCATGTCGCTTATTTAGTCATGTCATGCCTTGAAGGATCATGTTGAATTCTTGAAGTCGTTTGCTGGGTTAAGCGAACAGGAAATCTTCAGGATCGTCCTTGCTTATCCCAATCTCTTTAGTGCTAGCAGGGAAAGGAAATTACATCCCAGGATTGATTTCCTTAAGCAATGCGGATTACCAATGACATATTCAAGTTTTTGATAAAGCACCTCTATTTACAGGTCTGTCATTCGAGGAGAATCTTTCTTACAAATTGGTGATATTGGTAAAGATTGGTTATGACTACAGAACAAAAGAATTGGCTATGGCAATGGGTGCGGTAGCCAGGACTAGCTGCAAAAATTTTCAGGAAGTGATTGCTGTTTTTCTCCATTATGATCATGTCATGCTTCAGGCATGATAAATATTCATACTTCAAGTATGTCAAATATAAATAGTGATATTGATAACAATTAATGCTTCGGGCATGATAAAACTATTAATGCTTCAGGCATGATAACAATTAATGCTTCAGGCATGATAAAACGATTCATGCTTCAGCATGATAAAAATTAATGGTTTAGACATGATAACAATTCATGCTATGGGCATGATAAAACGATTAATGCTTCAGGCATGTTAACAATTCATGCTTCGGACATGATAAAGATTAATGGTTTAGACATGTTAGTGATTCATGCTTCGAGCATGATAAAACGATTCATGCTTTAGACATGTCAAACAATTCATGCTTCGGACATATCAATGATTCATGCTTCGGGCATATCACATATAGCTGCCCGCATTTGGTTAAGTCCACCATCGCATGACACGATTAGATAACCATTGTTCTTGTACACCCTTTTGGAAGAAAGAACACGGGCAGGGACATTTCCAGGTGAACAATTGCAACCATATCAAATATAAACAGAAAACGAAACTAAAGAAACAGTAAACCAAAATTCGAAACAGAATGCAAATAAAAACTTTACCGTACCGTTCCCTTTTATAATTTACAATGCAAGAATTCGAAACTTTACCATACAAGAATTCGGAACAGAAACTCGAGTTGCCTTTTATCATTTACCATACAGCTCCCACGGTGAATCTTCTATAGATAGTTAGAGAATCGTGCTGATAACGTGTTATAAACTCAAGCAAGTATAATAAAGAGAAAAGAAAAACAAGAGAAGTTTGTATCTCAATGGTGTGTCTTTCATATATGATATCTGGTCCTATTTATAGGACTCAATGGAGGGAAGATAAACTTGGACAAACCCTTTTGAATATCTACATCTAATCTGATATACAAAAGAGATTCGTAATACTTTGGATATCCACATCTACTATAACGTCTATCTCTACAATGTATATCAACATCATGTTTATCTTTGATATTCCAGTATATCCATAACATTATACATTTTTTTTCAAAATTAAAATATGTTACTAGTTAGTAGTTTCATACTACGCTTTTAATTAACATTTATATGAGTTTTATTTGTTTACATCGATTAATCAATTAAAGATAAATAGAAATTGTGGATAAACTAGTTTTATTTTCTTAAGTTATACTGAAATGATTTTAGAATAATATTCTTATAACGAAAACGTATTTCAACTAATTTGCCCGACTACGTTGGGACACTACATTTTATTCTACATCTTGAAGATGTGTGAGGTATATTTTAAGATACGTTATTTGTGTTCGACCTTATGTCTCGCGTAGCTTTCTAGTCTCAATTATCTTAATAACACACATCATTTTACCTTAATAACTAACATCAAAAGATTTTTTCATCATGGTTCACACATTATTTGCGTTCGAGCATGTGTCTTGCATATCTTTCTCCGGAATATTTCTGCCCTCAATTAATTTGATCAACACACATCATTTTGTTTATCATAATCGCTCACACCAATCTATTGGTTAAATAAAAAAGGGTAATTATCAAGTTTAAATGCGTAAATATCATTTTTGTAATAAAATTGTAACATTTTTAAGCAACAAGTACCAAAACAGATAATTTGTTCTTTGCATTTAAATGTCCGTTAAAATCACCTGGTCCAAAAATACATGGATCATCTTCTCTCTTATGGACAAAATGTTAAAATCACATAGACTTGTCCGTTACCAAACAATTTTCAAAAGAGACAATATCTAATAGGATATTTGCTACGTCACCTATTGTGAAGTTGGTGGTTCAAGCCTTACTAGTTTAGATATTTTCTTAAGCTTGCTTAATGAAATGACAGATGAGGACGAGAAATTTGGCATTTAACATGATTATATTCAACTCTCTGAAGCATTTCGTCGATTACTACGTCCTTCCTCGTCATGTCTCTCTGACCGTTTTCAGCACATAACTCTATTTGCAGTCTGATTATATCAAGGGGTCTTTCATGCTATTCTCTTGTCCTAAGGGTCTCTACTGTACTAGTGCAAAAGAGCATTGTGGATGATGTAAATCAGAAGTCCAGCTGCCTCTTAGGTTGGGTGAGGATTTACGCAGTGTCCCACACAAGGTGTCCCCCCCAAATTCACTCTGTGTATGTCTCTGAAAGGGGATACACTTTTCACCATTCCCGTAGCAAAGGGATTGATTTTTCTCTTCAGCCAAGAACTGTGAGAATTTTCTAACTCCACATACAAAATCATAACTCAGTGAGAATGACCCAAACTGAATTGAGCGTCGGAGGGTTTTACCCGGGGTCACACCCTCTGGACATCTGACTTCTACTTCTTTGTGCAGGACTTCCAGGAAGCTATTCCGGTTGTTATCTTCAAATCAACTAACGGAGTTTATTTCGGGTCATCCTAGACCCTTGGTGAAGATCCGGCTTCATCATTTGGCGCTAGAAGGAGGGCCCTTTGTGCCCCTTAATCCAGTAAAAAGTTCAAACTCAAAACCCCCAACATCATTCTATGGCAAAAGGTCGCCGTGAAGGTTTGGGTGAGTCATCCAACCAGCCACGACGAATGACAACACGTTCAGGTGTCCCAGAACAGGATTCTCGGGTACCTGAACCGCCTAATCCTACTCCAGAAATCTCAAGGGAGGATAGGGTTAAAGCGATAAGATATGTCGCTGAGAACATGAATGCGTTTGAAGCTGTGGTACAACAGCTCAAAGGTAAACAGCCGGATGTGCAAGATATGGAGGAAGATCCACCTCTTCCTCCTAAAGAGGTATCACAAAACCAATCTTCTAGACCCCATAGAGGTTTTATGGCGGATGCTAGAAGACACAGTTTCAAAGCTCCAACTGTGGAGTCAGAACCTTTGACCAGACGGCATCTGAGTGTAAGGTCAAAGTCTTTGAAGAGCATCCCCAAGGGTGAAGAAGTTCATCGCAGGCCGAGAACTTATTACGAAGAGCACATGCAAGAGTTTGTGCAAGCAGTCCAGGAAAGTCCTTTTTCCTGGGATATTGCAGAGTATTTGGCACCAGACAATTTTAAGGTGTCAAAGATGGACACTTATGATGGGACAACAGACCCAATGGATCATCTCTTCCAGTTTCAAACTGCAATGAGTTTGAAGAATGTTCCAGACCCTTTGCGCTGCAAAACTTTCTCATTGTATTTACGGGAAAGGCCAGGAGATGGTTCCAAAAGCTCCCATCAAAATCAGTGAGGCCCTTCAAGCAGCTGGCACAAAAGTTCAAATCACAGTTTGTGTCCAGCACTCCTTTTGTGAAGAACTCATCTCATTTAATGACCTTGAGACATGGACCGGATGAGTCAGTTCTGAAGTATATGCAGCGTTTCTCAGATGAGTCGCTGCAGGTCAGCGACAGGAATGAAGGCGTGAAAGCTGCTGCCTTCATCAATGGACTCCGAGATGGTCGCCTTTTCTCCCAACTGGATGAAGAGGGACCTACAACCTTAAGGGAATGCTTGGAGAAAGCTCACCAGTTTGCCCGGGGTGAAGAGGCAAACAGGTTGAAGAAGGAAGCCAAGCAAGGAGCTCGGCAAGAAAGCCGATCCAGTTTCAAAAAGGAGGATCGGCGCAGTGAAGGGAAGGATCATGATCGGCGCAGTGCGTTCGATCACATGGGAGGAAAAGGCAAAGAGGTAAGGAGGGCTTACCCTTGTTGGCCTGAAAAGATCATATTTTGGCCGTCATGGAGAAAGACGGTCTGAGGGTTGATCCAGAGCCTCTGAATGTGCCTATGGGAAAAAGAAACCCAAACTTTATTGCCGATATCACAGAGATATCGGGCATGACACAGAGGATTGCAGGCAACTAGCTCAAGCTATCAAACAACTGATAGAACAGGGTCACTTAAAGCAATTTTACGATCCACGTTCATGCTTGCATAATCGATTGGATTTTCACAAGGACTCCCAGAAGGACAAGTGCCGACCAGAGTCCCCACCTCGGCATCGCAGGACAGACGATGATGAGGAGCAAGGAAGGCATGGGGCTGCAAGTCGGCCCCAAGTCAATACCATTATCTATACTATTTCTGGAGGTCCACCTTGCACAGGCCGAGGTGAATTCAGTTCCTCAGAAACTTCATCAGGTCCGCCATCTAAAAGAGCCAAGATGGCAAAGGAGTTGACTTATGGGCCAGAAGATCTCATTCCACTGGACTCCAACAACACATGTTTAGTAATAGACCTGTGCATACATTTAGCTCCTGATAAAATTGTGGAGGTCCGACGTGTTTATGTGGATACCGGCAGTGCCGTGAATGTAATGTATTATTGGGTATATCAACAGCTTGGCCTGTCCAATTCTCTGATGAGGCCCATCACCTCTTCATTATATGGTTTCACTGGAGCTGCAGTTCGGCCAGCAGGCCTGGTCACGCTCAGCTGTAGTTTTGGCAAACCTCCTGCTTATCGATGTATATAGATAGACTTTGTGTTCATCAAGGAGATGTCCGCGTACAACATTATTTTGGGCGGACCAGCTTTGGTGGCATTGGAGGCTATTATATCACCTCTACACGTCAGCATGAAGTTTCCCACTCCAGGGGAGTGGTAACAATACAAGGTGATACACAAGTGGCGCAAAGTTGCTATGCTATTGCCGCCAAAGGAAATGAAGCAGTTCAGCAAGTCAGTCTTGATGAACTTATACCTTCAGATGAAGAGCACTTGCAATCAGATGATGCAATGCAAGATTTCATCCTTGATCCGAGCCGTCCTGAAAATGTTATAAAGATTGGGACATAGATGCCGTCCGAATTGCTAGCTCAGCTGCAAGCTCTGCTGAGAGAATTCGCCATTATCTTCGCGTGGACTGCTGAAGACATGCCTGGGATCCCTTCATATCTGGATGAGCATAAGCTGAATGTTGACCCTTTGGCAAAGCCAATAAAGCAAAAGAAGCGGAATTTCGCTCCAGAAAGGATTAAAGTAATTGAAGAGGAGGTCAAGAAGCTATTGGCCGTAAAATTCATTGTTGAAGTGCTTATCCAATCTGGTTGGCTAACCCAGTGGTAGTCCCTAAGCCACTTGAATCTTGGAGGATGTGTATAGACTACACCGACCTCAACAAAGCATGCCCAAAAGATTGTTATCTGCTCCCTAAAATTGATAGGTTAGTGGATTCAACGCTTGGACATGAGATCTTCGATTTTTTGGATGCCTTGAAGGGCTATCATCAGATCATTATGGCAATAGAAGATCAGGAGAAAACTGCCTTCATAAAAGAGTCAGGGACTTACTGTTATGTAACTATGCCACTTGGTTTGAAGAATGATGGAGACACCTATCAACGTCTGATCAACTCTTTGTTCAGTGAACAAATTGGCCGGATAATGGAAGTTTACATCGATGATATGCTTATCAAGAGCAGGTCTCTTGATCAGTACATTCAGAACTTAAGGGAAGTCTTCACTGTGACTGAGAGACTCACACATGAGATTAAACCCAAAGAAGTGCACTTTTGGGGTACGCACTGGAAAATTCTTGGGATATATGGTTTTCAAGGAAGAAGTGCAGGCCAACCCTGCTAAAATTGAGGCTTTACAAAACATGCATCCCCCAGGAATGTAAAGGAAATGCATAGGTTAACAGGCCGAATTGCCGCGCTGAGCAGGTTTCTATCCAAGTCGGCCGAAAGATCTCTTTCAGATCTTAAAAAAGAAAACAGCTTTCCAGTGGGACAATCAATGTCAAAAAGCCTTCGATGAGCTGAAGTCCCATTTGGCTGAGGTGCCAATGTTGACTTCACCCCTGCCCGGAGAAGTGCTCTATGTGTACCTCTCAACGTGTAAAGAAGTTGTAAGTGCATCCTGCTCAGGGAGCAGGATAATGTGCAGAGGCCCATTTATTTCGCAAGTAAAATATGGCATGGGCCTGAAGTGAGATATCACAATGCTGAGAAGGTAGTCTTAGCACTCATAGTGGCTGCAAGGAAGTTCAAGCCGTATCTGCAAGTTCATCCAATCATAGTGGTTACTGATCAGCCTTTGAAACAAATCTTGTCAAGGCCGGACACATCTGGCCGAGCTGCCAAATGGGTTGTAGAGCTTGCAGAGTATGATATCCAGTACAAATCAAGAACTTCTATCAAAGCCCAAGCCTTAGCAGACTTCTTGGCTGAAGGGATATCCGTGGAGGAAGACGTTAAGCCAGCTGCGGATTAGACATTATATGTGGATGAGTCTTCCTCCAAAGATGGTTGTGGAGCAGGACTCCTAATCATCAACCCCAATAAAGAAGAATTCGAATATGCCTTGCGCTTTGACTTTGAATCAACTAAGAACGAGGCAGAATATGAGGCCCTCATAGCAGGACTAGGTCTCGCAAGAAAGTTGGGGGCAGAACGAATCATTTCCTGAAGTGATTTGCAGTTGATCGTTTCCCAGATCAACGGGGATTATGAAGCCAAAGAGGAAAACATGAAAAAGTATTTGGCTAAAGTTCTGCAGCTCGGCCAAACATTTGAGCACTTCAGCATTGAACATATCCCCAGGTCGGCCAACAAGAGAGCTGACGCGTTATCTCTGCTAGCTTCATCCACTTCAACAACTTTGGGAAAAAGGATAGTTGTGGAGCTAGTAAAGCATCGCGCTTATGATGCCAATGAAGTGCTACAAGTTGATTACCGTAACACTTGGCTGGATGAAATTGTTAACTTCTTGCAACATGGAATTCAGCCCGAGGATAAACGAGCAGCTCAGCGTCTTCGATTGAAGGCATCAAGGTATGCTCTCTTTAACAACCACCTTTATAAAAAGTCATTTTCACAACCTTGGTAGAAGTGCGTAAATGAAGACGAAGGAGACTACATCCTTCGGGAGATGCACCAAGAAATCTGTGGAAATCATTCTGGTGCGCGATCGTTAGCAAGAAAATGCTACCTTGCTGGATATTATTGGCCCACTCTGCGTCGTGATGCAGAAGAATTAGTAAAGAAATGTCAAGCATGTCAAGTCCATGCTCCAATTTCACATCTGTCGAGTCAAGAGCTCCCTGCTATCGCAAGTCCCTGGCCTTTCGTGCAATGGGGAATAGATCTTGTTGGACCTCTGCCTCAAGCTCCAGGGTCAATCAGATTCTTGGTTGTTGTCATCGATTACTTCACCAAATGGGTGGAAGCAGAACTTTTAGCCACAATAACGGGAAATCAAATCAAGAAGTTCTTGTGGAAAAACATCATATGTCGCTTTGGCCTTCCATAAGTTCTTATCTCAGACAATGGAAATCAATTTGCTGATGACCCTGTTAAGAGTTGGTGTGCTGAGCTCAAAATTGAACAGCGATTCACTTCGGTAGCACACCCTCAAGCTAACGGACAAGTTGAATTGGCAAACAGAACAATCAAGGATGGTTTAAGAAAATGTCTACACAAAGTTGGGGCAAGTTGGGTGGAGGAACTCCCAAGCGTATTATGGGCATATCGAACTACTCCTTCTACCCCCACTAAGGAAACACCATTTTCCTTAGTATATGGCACTGATGCAGTCATCCCAGCCGAAATTGGTTCCAGCTCTACTCGAACGAATCATTATTCTGCTGAAACCAACAACCAAGAGTTGCGGCTGAATTTGGATGAACTGGAGGAAAAAAGAGAGCAGGCTCATGTCCGCTGTTGGACCGTGCACCTTCAATGAACACCACTAGAGGGGGGGGGTGAATAGTGGTTAGCGGAAATTACACTACAACCCTTTGTTAAAATCCCCTTGAAAACAGAATCTGAGACCAACTCAAATTCAGAACCCGTTTTTCAAAAATTCACAAATAATTGTACACAACTCTAAAAATTATGAAACTTTCCAGAATTAAACTTCAATAAGTTAACAAGACTCTATCCAAAAATCAGACAAAAATAAGATCGTTTGACCCTTCAAACAAATTAAAAGATTTAGATGGTCAATCTGGACAGAATTGGACAGAATGTTGCTGATTTTGAAAATAGTGTTTCTCTTTGAATACTCAACCAAAAAGGTTGATCTTTATATCAAAACACTCCTTAGGATGTGTAGATGAAGTTTCCAAAAAGCCCTGACCTCAAAAAATTCTTGAAAAATACAGAATTTAACTTTTCTCAAAACTGGTCAGATTGCATCCAGATTGGAGCAGTTATCTTGCAAAGACTGAAAGACTAACTTTTACTTGCTCAAATCAAGTGATTCTTGTTGCAAATGAAAGCTAACAGTCTGAAGTATAACTCCACCAAAAATCACGAATTTTGAAAATGTTTAGCTATTTTTTCAAATTGTGTGAAGTTGGGTGAAAACTGCAGTCAAAAACGGGCAGAAAACAGAAATAAAGAAACAAGAGAAGAACACCGAGGATTTATCCTGGTTCGGTCAATGTGACCTACTCCAGTCCCAAGGAACACCTTTCCTTGGATTTCACTATGATATGAACACCTTACAACAAGAGCCAAGCTTGATCCTTGGGTTATACACCAACCCTACTCAAGACTTGGATAATCACCTTCTAAGCAACACTTAGTTGCAATACCTCCAACACCTATTGATGTAGCCTTATAAAGATGGCTAATCAATCTTACAAATGAAGCTCAAGAGGCTTGTAGCACAACAAAAATATCAAGAACACCTTTGCTACCACAAAATACAACAACAAGAACAAGAAGATGAATATGAAAGCTATAGAATGCTTGTGAGCTTCAAGTGTGTTTCATCTTCTTCACCATTGCCTCTATTTATAGTGTGAGATGAGCCTTGAAGATAAGATTTCCAATGTGTCACCATCTTCATCATCAATTCCAAATGTCTTCTCATCATTGGTTGGCTTTGTACACTTGGCAAAATAAAACAACATGATTGGTCCACCTTGGAAACACCTTGTTGGCCGATTTTTTCCACCTTGGATTTATCATAATTATCCTTTGCAAAAATGAGAAGATAAAATGGAATATGCTTCAAGAATTCCTCAACTTCTTGCCATTAGAATAGGCAAGTGGACATAGACTTTTCAAATTGAAAAAATCTGCTCCAAAGTTTGAAAGTAGCCGTTGGCTACCTTTCAATTTTACCAAAATTCTTTCTGTTTTTTTTTCTTAATAAAATAAGAAAGGATAATACACCAAATTATCCCCAACTTCAAGCAACATAATAGGGCATGTGAGAGCTCCATTTGACTTCAAAAAATCTGCTGAAAAATACTCCAAGGAAAAATAATATAGCCGTTGGCTATTTTTAGTAAACTCCAAGTTGGCAATTTTGCCAACTAGATCCTTTTTGGTTGGTCCACTTGTCTCCAACTCATAAAATGAATAATGTATCATTCCCAACTGTAAACTCACGTTTTTCAACATATATATATGTGTAGCAACTCAGATTTTTGAAGAAGAAATAAATAGATAACACTTGACAAGATTATGTCAACGTGTAACACCGAAATTCTCCAATATTTCTTCTTATATATCAAGAACATTTCCACACCTTTGACACCTTTAATATCTCTGAATAATGATAATAAACATCCTCTTATAACATATACAAGAGGGTCTTCAAGAAAAAAATAGAATGTGACATCTCAAATCGTCACATATCCAGCTATAGTCAATAATATCATCGGTTGAGAGAATAAGATATAAGATCACCATATTATCTTCAAAATAATAATAACACAGCTCCAGAATGAAGATAATAATATGCTCAAGAGATTCCTTGAGTGAAAATACCAAAAATACCCTTGGGGGGCAAAATGACCAAAATACCCCTGGTGTAAGAAAACTCAAGAAATGTCCCGGATGATCATAAATAATCATGATATCAACTTTGTCATGATAAATAGTATAATAATATGCTCTTGAAATATTTCCACCATATCATGTTCTTACAAAACTCAAAATACCAATTTTGCCCTTTTTGGTAAGTTGTAGAAACTTCCAAGGCATGTTAGTCACAAGACAAAAATAATCACCAAAACAACATAATAATCACATAATGAACATGTATAAATCATGTACAAATGAAAACAATCATTTTAACACATTTTAGAAAATTATTTCTAAAAACCCAAGACATCGATCAATGTGCAACAACCTGAGAGACCGATGTCAACTTTTTCAACTTTTAATCACATATAACACCATGTATGACATTTTAAGTATTAACCACTTAAAATCATGACTTTGAAAATTATCCAAACATATTTCTCAACATTCTCCCCCTTTTGGATGATTTTCAAAATAACCTAACATGATTTTAATGTCACAACTTATAACCAAAATTTAACCAAATGTTTTCAACTTTTAAATAGTATGTTTGCTCCCCCTCAACTCATACTCTCCCCCTTAACCTATACTTAACTCTTAACTTATATTTGAAACTTATCATTTCATACCAAATGATGACTTAGCAACTAAAATCTAAAATCATGTGCTTATGCTATCTCCCCCTTTATTTTGCAAATCATGCACCTAACTTGGCTCGTAAGTTTTCAAACGTGGCTTGATTAAGGGGTTTGGTAAAGATATCGGCGATTTGGTGATCAGTTCTTATATGGTTTATCACTATGTCCTCAGTTTGAACATGATCGCGAAGAAAGTGGTATCGCACCTCAATGTGTTTGGCCTTAGAATGAAGCACCGGATTCCGGGAAAGATTGATTGCACTTGTGCTATCGCAGAAAATTGGAATCTTTTTCATTTTAATGCCAAAATCACTAAGTTGCTGTTTAAGCCAAAGTATTTGGGTAGTACATAAACTCAAAGCAATATACTCGGCTTCAGTGGTAGAAAAAGCTACACTAGCTTGCTTTTTAGAAAACCAAGAGATCAAATTGGTTCCTATGAATTGACATGTGCCGATAGTGGATTTTCTATCTAACTTGCAACCACCATAATCAGCATCACTATATGCGTGTAATTCCAACATAGCATTTTTATCATACCATAGTCCTAAGTGAGGTGTATGCTTAAGATATCTAAATATCTTTTTCACTGCATTGTAATGTGATACCTTAGGACAAGATTGAAACCTAGCACACATACACACACTAAACATGATATCAGGTCTTGATGCAGTTAAGTATAACAATGAGCCAATCATAGACCTATAGAGTGTGTCATCAAAAGGTTTACCATTTTCATCCTTATCGAGTTTGGTGCTAACACTCATAGGGGTAGTTGTAGGTTTCAAATCTTCAAAGCCAAACTTCTTAATCATATCATTGACATACTTAAGTTGGCTAATGTGAATTCCTTGAGGGGTTTGTTTGATTTGGAGTCCTAAGAAATAATTCAACTCTCCTACCATTGACATTTCAAACTCTGACTTCATACATTCTTCGAAGTCTTTTACTAAGGTAGGGTTAGTTGAACCAAAGATAATATCGTCTACGTATATTTGAACTATTAACAAATCATTACCTTTTCTTCTTAGGAATAATGTGTTGTCTATGGTTCCCCTTTGATAATTATTTGCAATAAGAAAGTTTGCAAATCTATCATACCAAGTTCTTGGAGCTTGTTTCAAACCATATAAAGCTTTCTTAAGCTTGTAAACATGGTTAGGATTCTTTGGATCTTCAAATCCAGGGGGTTGTTTGACAAACACTTCTTCTTGGATGTATCCATTTAAGAATGCACTCTTGACATCCATTTGGAAGAGTTTAATGTTACTTAGACTTGCAATCGCAAGTAACAATCTAATTGCTTCTAGTCGTGCAACGGGTGCAAAGGTTTCCTCATAATCTATTCCTTCTTGTTGATTATAACCTTGTGCGACTAGTCTAGCCTTATTTCTTGTAATATTTCCTTGTTCATCCATTTTATTCCTAAAGACCCATTTAGTTCCTATGATAGACTTGTCTTCAGGTTTAGGTACTAAGTCTCATACGTTGTTCCTTGTGAATTAATTTAATTCCTCATGCATAGCATCTATCCATGATATGTCACCTAAGGCTTCCTTAACATTCTTAGGTTCTATGTGTGAGACTAAGCTATGTCCTTCAAGTTGACTTATGTTTCTACGTGTTCTAACCCCAACACTTGGATCCCCAATGATTAATTCTCTAGGGTGCCACCAATTCCTAGATTGACTAGGTTCACCCTCATCTTGTTCAAAAGTTTCATTAGTGTGAATGTTATCATATGTAATTGGATCATTAGTTGTATCATCTTCCAATTGCAAATTTTCTTGATTCATTTCATCTAAGGGTTCATGCATGTCTTGTTCAGGGGGAGTTGGTTCTAGATGATCAAGTACAGGCTCAAGTAATACTTCATCATCAAACATATTTTCAACATTTGTTTCTTGTTTATGTTGATGTTTATCACTAACTTCAAAGCATGCATTTTCATTGAATTTCACATGTATGGATTCAATTATTTTTCTAGATGCAGGATTATAACACCTATATGCTCTTGAGTTAGTTGAATATCCAACAAATATACATTCAATAGACTTTTGTTCAAATTTATCTAGATTATCCTTAGTGTTTAGCACAAAACATTTACATCCAAATACTTTAAGATAATCTATTTTAGGTTGTCTATTGTTTAGCAATTCATAAGGCGTTTTATTTAATTTCTTTCTAATAGTGAGCCTATTTATAATATAACATGCACAGTTAACAGCTTCAGCCCATAAATACTTAGTAATTTATTTTCACACAGCATTGTCCTTGCAACTTCTTGAATCGTTCTATTTTTACGTTCAACAACTCCATTGAGTTGTGGTGTTCTAGGTGGTGAGAATTCATGTTTTATTCCATAAAGTTCACAAAATTTGATTACGTCTTTATTTTAAATTCTCCACCTCTATCACTTCTAATTCTTTTGACATTTTCTTCGTAAATGTTTTCAAGTTGCTTGATAAGGGTTTCGATTGCTAATGGAGCATCGTCTTTGTGTGTTAAGAACAATGTCCATGTGTAGCGTGAGTAGTCGTCTACTATGACACACACATAGTAGTGTCCACCTAGACTTCTTGTCCTACTTGGACCAAATAAGTCTAAGTGAAGCAATTCTAGTACATGACTAGTACTCACTTCATGTTTCGGTTTTAAGGTTTCTTTAATGTGTTTTCCCTTAATACATGTTTCACACATTTGAAAATTATCTAAGTCTAACTTAGACATACCTCTAATTAAATTCTTTTTAGATAATTTCCTATTGAAATTCCTATATGGCCTAATCTTCTATGCATAAATTCACATCTAAGTCATGTGATATTAGACACTTAACCTTAGCATTTAACATGTTATCTAAGGTAAGGGTATAAATATTTCCATCTCTATTTCCTTTTAAAACCGTTTCTCCTTTTTCATTTATTATATCACAAGAATTGGGAAGAAAGGAGACATTATAACCACAATCTATAAGTTGAGAAATACTAAGTAAATTATAAGAGAGATTGCTTACTAGCAACACATTTCGTATTTGAAATGTGTTTGGTCCCCGATTGTTCCTTTTCCAAAAACTTTTCCTTTGTTGTTGTCACCGAATGTTACCTTTCCACCATCAATATGTTCAAGTTCGGTGAATAGATTGGGGTTGCCCGTCATATGCCTCGAACATCCACTATCTAAAAACCATTTGGTTTTTAGATTCTTTGACTTTGCATCTTTCTTGCATTCCTTGCATTTTTCCTCGTTGGATACGAAGCAGCACTTGAGCTTCCTCAGTTTCGGATTCTGAGTCGGATGAGTCGCTCCATGTGCTCACCTTCATTGCTCGTTTCCCTTTTCTTGCCTTAGACTCCTTTGTCTTGACGTTGAGCTTCCTTGTCCTTGGCTTGTTTATTATTGTTGTTTTATTATTATTTTTCTTTGTTGGACAATCGTATGAAATATGTCCTTTTTGACCGCATTCATAACACTTTACTTCTTTATTATACCATTTGTTTGTGTTATTTTTCTTAGATTGAGAAAAGAAGAGAAGAAGAATTATGTTGTCTATTCCTATTTGTGCGTTTGAAAAACTTTCTAAGTTTTCTAGCAATCAATATCAAGTCATCGTCTAATTCAGTATCACTATTACTATCATCATTATTAGCATGTGTTTCAGTTGTTTTGAAGGCTATTGACTTACTGGATGACTTAGACGATTCAGACTTTCGTTGGTTCAGTTTTACCTCATAGACTTTAAGAGACCCGATCAATTCATCCATCTTGGTGATTGACTTTGTCTCCTCGATTGCAGTCACCTTTGGATCCCATTCAGCAGGGAGACTTCGTAGCACCTTTTGAACCTTTTCATTGTTCGAAAATGACTTCCCTAAAGCTTCAAGGGCATTGAAAATATTAGTAATCCTCAAATCCATAGATGTTATGGATTCGTTTGGCAACATTTTGAAAGTCTCTAATTCAGTCATAAGCATGTTTATTTTTGACTCTTTAACACCACTAGTACCTTCATGCTGTAATACAAGGATTTCCACATGTCGTGTGCACTTGTGCAATTTGACACATATCCTGCTTCAGAAGTTGTAAGTCCATTCAAAACTAATTGCATAGCTTTAGCATTCATGGACATTTTCTTTTATCATCTGATGACCATTCACTTTTATATTTTTCAACCTCTTGAGTTACTCCACTAACTTGTACAACTTTCATTGGAATGTACGGCCATCTTCAACTATAGACCATAAATCGATGTATATAGCCATTAAGAATAGCCTCATTCTTAGTTTCCAATGAACAAAATTATTGCCATCAAAAAGAGGAGGGCGTTGTGTGGACATACCTTCCAACTCACCTTTGTGAGAAACAATAGCCATAGTATGTACCTTTGATTTGAGACAAGCAGTATATTATGAATTGTTGTTTCTTGGCCTTGTATTGTTCGTACGGTGTTGAATCTTGCTTCTTTTGAGTGGTGTTGGTCTGGCTCTGATACCAAATGTTGGACCGTGCACCTTCAATGAACACCACTAGAGGGGGGGTGAATAGTGGTTAGCGGAAATTACACTACAACCCTTTGTTAAAATCCCCTTGAAAACAGAATCTGAGACCAACTCAATTCAGAACCCGTTTTTCAAAAATTCACAAATAATTGTACACAACTCTAAAAATTATGAAACTTTCCAGAATTAAACTTCAATAAGTTAACAAGACTCTATCCAAAAATCAGACAAAAATAAGATCGTTTGACCCTTCAACAAATTAAAAGATTTAGATGGTCAATCTGGACAGAATTGGACAGAATGTTGCTGATTTTGAAAATAGTGTTTCTCTTTGAATACTCAACCAAAAAGGTTGATCTTTATATCAAAACACTCCTTAGGATGTGTAGATGAAGTTTCCAAAAGGCCCTGACCTCAAAAATTCTTGAAAAATACAGAATTTAACTTTTCTCAAAACTGGTCAGATTGCAGCCAGATTGGAGCAGTTATCTTGCAAAGACTGAAAGACTAACTTTTACTTGCTCAAATCAAGTGATTCTTGTTGCAAATGAAAGCTAACAGTCTGAAGTATAACTCCACCAAAAATCACGAATTTTGAAAATGTTTAGCTATTTTTTCAAATTGTGTGAAGTTGGGTGAAAACTGCAGTCAAAAACGGGCAGAAAACAGAAATAAAGAAACAAGAGAAGAACACCGAGGATTTATCCTGGTTCGGTCAATGTGACCTACTCCAGTCCCAAGGAACACCTTTCCTTGGATTTCACTATGATATGAACACCTTACAACAAGAGCCAAGCTTGATCCTTGGGTTATACACCAACCCTACTCAAGACTTGGATAATCACCTTCTAAGCAACACTTAGTTGCAATACCTCCAACACCTATTGATGTAGCCTTATAAAGATGGCTAATCAATCTTACAAATGAAGCTCAAGAGGCTTGTAGCACAACAAAATATCAAGAACAACTTTGCTACAACAAAATACAACAACAAGAACAAGAAGATGAATATGAAAGCTATAGAATGCTTGTGAGCTTCAAGTGTGTTTCATCTTCTTCACCATTGCCTCTATTTATAGTGTGAGATGAGCCTTGAAGATAAATCCAATGTGTCACCATCGTCATCATCAATTCCAAATGTCTTCTCATCATGGGTTGGCTTGTACACTGGCAAAATAAAACAACATGATTGGTCCACCTTGAAACACCTTGTTGGCCGATTTTTTTCCACCTTGGATTATCATAATTATCCTTTGCAAAAAAATGAGAAGATAAAAATGGAATATGCTTCAAGAATTCCTCAACTTCTTGCATTAGAATAGGCAAGTGGACTAGACCTTTTCAATTGAAAATTCTGCTCCAAAGTTTGAAAGTAGCCGTTGGCTACCTTTCAATTTTACCAAAATTCTTTCTGTTTTTTTTCTTAATAAAATAAGAAAGGATAATACACCAAATTATCCCCAACTTCAAGCAACATAATAGGGCTGTGAGAGCTCCATTTGACTTCAAAAAATCTGCTGAAAAATACTCCAAGAAAAAATAATATAGCCGTTGGCTATTTTTAGTAAACTCCAATTGGCAATTTTTGCCAACTAGATCCTTTTGGTTGGTCCACTTGTCTCCAACTCATAAAATGAATAATGTATCATTCCCAACTGTAAACTCAACGTTTTTCAACATATATATATGTGTAGCAACTCGATTTTTTGAAGAAGAAATAAATAGATAACACTTGACAAGATTAGGTCACGTGTAACACCGAAATTCTCCAATATTTCTTCTTATATATCAAGAACATTTCCACACTTTTGCAACCTTAATATCTCTGAATAATGATAATAAACATCGCTCTTATAACATATACAAGAGGGTCTTCAAGAAAAAAAATAGAATGTGACAATCCTCAAATCGTCACATATCCAGCTATAGTCAATAATATCAATCGGTTGAGAGAATAAGATATAAGATCACCATATTATCTTCAAAATAATAATAACACAGCTCCAGAATGAAGATAATAATATGCTCAAGAGATTCCTTGAGTGAAAATACCAAAAATACCTTGGGGGCAAAATGACCAAATACCCCTGGTGTAGAAGAAAACTCAAGTAAATGTCCGGATGGTCATAAATAATCATGATATCAACTTTGTCATGATAAATAGTATAATAATATGCTCTTGAAATAATTTCCACCATATCATGTTCTTACAAAACTCAAAATACCAATTTTGCCCTTTTTGGTAAGTTGTAGAAACTTCCAAGGCATGTTAGTCACAAGACAAAAATAATCACCAAAACAACATAATAATCACATAATGAACATGTATAAATCATGTACAAATGAAAACAATCATTTTAACACATTTTAGAAAATTATTTCTAAAAACCCAAGACATCGATCAATGTGCAACAACCTGAGAGACCGATGTCAACTTTTTCAACTTTTAATCACATATAACACCATGTATGACATTTTAAGTATTAACCACTTAAAATCATGACTTTGAAAATCATCCAAACATATTTCTCAACATTGACTCAGTACAAAAATTTAATTGCTCAATACTACAATTCTCGAGTACGGCCAAGATCCTATTAAGTGGGAGATTTGGTATTGCGCAACAATGAAGCAAGTCATGCAGCACCAACTGGACTTTTAACCCTAAATGGGAAGGTCCCTATTGTATAGTGGAGGTGCGTTTAAATGGGGCTTACAAACTACAAACCTTGGAAGGCAAAACTTTGCCAAGGACTTGGCATTCTACCCATTTAAGATTTCTGCATCAATGATGAGAAGTATTTCACCTCAGCAGGTCCTGAGCTAAGTGAGCAGGATACTCATAAAGTAAGACTTAGCAGGTCTGAAGTTTTCCTTACAGTATTTTAACCTCAGCAGGACTGAGATGGCCGGTAGGCTCGACTCAATAGGACCTCAGCAGGCTGAGGCTAAATGTCCCATTGAGGGATAAATTTTGTGAACAGGATTCACAGTTATTACCTACTAGCAGCGCTAGGAAAAATGTAAATCATTTGTGTAATTATCAGTAGTGCTGAAGTCAAATAAAACAGTGTTTTATGGCAGTGCCAACATGTGATTTTTTCATTGTGCATAAATAGATCAAGTAATAGGATTACTTTGTTTGGAATTCATCTCAATTGTGAAGTAAAAGTTCGGCAGAGCTGCAGTTCAGTTAAGTAGAGCAACATCTTTGGTAGAGCCAAAGGTCGAGGCTGAAGCCCAACAATTGTGGAAAAATTCAACAAGAATGAGTCTAAAAGGCAGAGTAGTAAGTAGTAGTAGTAGAGAGAGTAGAGTAAGACGTAAGAGTAGTAACAGAATTTAGGCAGAGCCGAGGTCAAAACTTGCTACGAAGAATAATTTAAAGAACTTGGCAGAGCTGAAGTCAAAGGCAAAAGACAAACACTTTGCAGAAATTATGAAAATAATAGCAAGTAAAACCGAAGAGCACAAGTTGAAGAAAAATAGAATTTTCATGAGGAATCTGCCTATTACAACTACAAAATTACAAAGGGAAAAGTCCTATTCTAGTCTTCATCTTCATCATCCTCCATGTTTCTGAGATCAGCCCGTTCTTGAAATGCTCCAGTTGTTACCAAACAGGGCTTCAGCTTCAGGGTTGTAGAGATCGTCAAGTTGACGATGATCTTTATCCAAGGTTGGATAGACTTCACTGCAGGCATCTACAGCATATGTTTGGCACATCACCATAACAGAGCCTTGTATCTACAGGAAGTTGTCTGAAAAGTATTCAGACCTTCTGAACTCAGCAATGGCAGACTTCTTCAGATCTTTAGCTTGAAGCTCAAATTGCAAAGTGAGCTCAGCTTTGTTTTTCTTTTCTGCCTCCAGCTGCTGAGCCAGATCTTCCTTACTTCTTCGCTCTTCCTCCACTTGGCTCTTGTAGTGGGACAGTTCTTGCTCACAGTTGCTGAGCTCTTCTCAAAGAAGTCTAGTTCAGCCAGGGTCTTGGTGGACACCAGTTCAACATTTGCAACTACTTCTTTCAGCTCGTCCACTTGAGAATTTGCAATGGCCAGATGAGTATCAGATTCCTCCTTGCCTTCCTTAAGTCTGGAATTTTCAGTAGACAAGGAGTTCACCTCAGCCTTTAATGAATTCAGCTCTGCATCCATCTCCTCCAGCCTTGAATTATTGGGCTTCGCCATCTCTGCCAACTCTTCATTAGCGTTTCTCATGTTGGCATTGCTCTCAGAAAGCTTCACCACCATAAGACGCATCTCTTCGGCTCTTCTAAGCATATCACACTCTTGAGCTCGGTACTGCAGTAGCCAATATGAGTAAGACAAGGATTTCAGCAACTTAAATGAAAAAGTTGGAAATTTCAAAGGAAGCTTACCAGAGACATGTTACACAAATAAGTGTTGAAGGCAGAGTCCCAATCCTTGTGAAAAAAACGCTCCATATCTAGGGGAAGTACTGGCAGATCTGCTAATTTTCTGGCCACTCCAGGATGAGTAGCAGTGTCAGAAAAGCAGAAGGTCAGTTTCTTCCAGCCATGGCGGTGCAGATGTGAAGGCTCCCCTTCATAAGGAGCCTTTCCATATAGACGATGAGGAGCGTCCTCTCCAGTAGTTATGTTAACTCCTCCCGTGGGGGCAGATTGGGGATCTTTGATGATCGCCCCCGCAAGAGGAGCAGGACCTTGTGGCACATTGGAAGGTGGTGCAGCCGGTTTGATTTGTGCCGTAGCAGGGGCAGCAGG
>AP025050.1:12374915-12475130 GCA_036186865.1 Eustoma russellianum
TCATTGTATACTTTATGTATCTCATTACTCTATTCAGAGCATTCCAATATTCATCGCTGGGATTACTTGTAAATCTGCTCAATTTGTTTACTGAGCATGCTAAGTCTGGTCTTGTACAGTTTGTATTGTACATTAGACTTCCGATTACTTGCGAGTACTCCAATTGAGCTACTGGCTCGCCTCAGTTCTTCCTTAAGTGTATACTTAAGTCGAGTGGAGTCTTTACTGGTTTCACATCAACCATATTGAACCGTTTTAGAACAGACTCAATATAGTGAGTTGTGACAGTACGAGTCCCTCGGTTATCCTAGAAATTTTTAATTCTTAGAATAACATTGGCAACTCCAATATCCTTCATATCGAAGTTCTCGTCAACATCTTCTTTGTGTTTAAGATTATGTCCCGAGTACTCCCCATGATTAGCATGTCGTCTACATAGAGACATACTATCACATATGCATTTTGTGTGCTCTTAAAGTAGACACACTTGTCACACTCATTGATCTTGAAACCATTAGCTAGCATAGCTTGATCAAATTTCAAGTGCCACTGTTTAGGCGCTTGCTTAAGTCCGCACAACGATTTAACGAGTCTACAAACTTTAAACTCTTGTCCTGGAACCACAAAACCTTCGGGTTGTTCCATATAGATTTCTTCATCCAACTCACCATTTAGAAAAGCAGTCTTCACATCCATCTGATGGATTTCCAAGTTATAGACTGCAGCAATAGCAACTAGCACCCTTATAGAAGTGATCCTAGTCACTGGTGAGTAGGTGTCAAAAAAGTGCCTTCCTTTTGTCGATAGCCTTTAGCTACCAGCCTGGCTTTATACTTTTCAATAGACCCATCCTCTTTCAGTTTCTTCTTGAAAAATCCACTTGCAACCAAGTGGTTTACTTCCAGGAGGAAGGTCAACCAACTCCCAAGTGTGATTTTGAAGAATCGAGTCTATCTCACTGTTAATTGTCTCTTTCCAGAATGGAGCTTCTGGAGTTGACATTGTCTCAGAAAAATTCCTTGGCTCATTTTCTACCATATAGGTTAGAAAGTCCGGCCCAAACAAAATTGGCATTCTGGCACGCTTGCTTTGACGAAGCTCCTCACCCCCTTGAGGAGTCGCCTCACGCATTCGCTGCCAATTCTTGTTTCTTCTTGATTTTTGTCTTTCCTCGGAAAGACATCTTCGAAGAACACTGCATTCCTTGACTCCATGACAACGTTTTCATGTATGTCAGGAATATGCGATTTGTGTACCAAGAACCGATATGCACTACTGTTAGTCGCATATCCTATAAATACGCAGTCAACCGTTTTAGGCCCGATTTTAACTTGTCTTGGTTTAGGTACAGCAACCTTTGCCAGACACCTCCACACTTTTAAGTATTTGTAACTAGGCTTGTGGCCTTCCCAAAGCTCGTATAGGGTTTCATTCATCTTCTTATATGGAATTCTATTTAAAATGACGTTGGCTGAGAGAATTGCTTCCCCCCCACAAGTTCTGAGGCAAACCCAAAAGTTATCAACATAGCATTCATCATCTCTTTTAGAGTACGGTTTTTGTGTTCAGCAATACCATTCGATTGAGGTGAACATGGTGCAGTCGTTTGATGAATAATGCCATGTTCTGAGCAGAATTCATTAAACGGTTATCATATTCGCCACCTCTATCACTACGAATTGCTTTAATTCGTTTGCTAAGTTGATTTTCAACTTCATTTTTATAGTCGTTAAAAGCATCAAGGGTCTCGTCTTTGCTACTTAGCAAGTATACATAACAGTATTGTGTGCAATCGTCGATAAAAGTTACGAAATACTTTTTACCGCCTCTCGTTTGCACAAATTTTTAAATCACACACATCGGTATGAATTAAATCCAAAGGTTCAGTGTTCCTTTCTATTGAAGGAAATGACGCCTTTGCCATCTTCGCTTCAACACATATTTGGCATTTTTTATTATCAAAATTTAATTTGGGCAACAAGTCAATATTAACCATATGTTGTAATGACTTATAATTAACATGTCCCAAACGAAAATGCCATAACAAGAAGACTCAAGCATGTAAGCAGAAGAGGAAGCATTCTTATTAGCCTCTGCGGGAAAATCTCTTTTGGGTACAATAGTGATGACATTCAATTTAAACATCCTATTCGACAAGTACCCCTTCCCCAAATACATGCCATTTTTCGAAAGAATAACTTTATTGGATTCTAACACTAGTCTAAAACCATGCATGACTAGAAGAGATCCAGATACTAAATTCTTCCGAATGTCAGGGACGTGCATCACATTCTGCAGAGTCAGACGCTTCCCTGAGGTGAGCTTCAGAACAACTTTGCCCTCGCCTTCGATCTTCGAAGAGGCCGAGTTCCCCATGTAAAGTTGTTCGTTGTTCCCGGGCTGGTACTCCGTGAACATCTCTCTGCTGGAGCAGACATGTCTAGTGGCGCCAGTATCAAGCCACCATTCGCGCATGTTCCCCACAGCGTTGCACTCTGAGACCACCGCACAGAGGTTCAGATCATCCATGGCATCGACTATGTTGGCCTTTGCCTTGGTCTGCTTCTTCTTGGGCTTTCTGCATTCATTGCTGACATGCCCCTAAATGCCACAGTTGTAGCATTTCCCGGTGAACTTCTTGGCGATCTGCTTGCCTTTCTTGTTCACCCCGAGTTGGTCCTTCTTTTTCTTGGCCTCTGCAACATGGGCCTTAGCCTGACCAAAGCTTGATTGTGGCGTTCTCTCAGATCTGCGATTGTCTTCCTCAATGCGGAGTCGAACAATCAGATCTTCCAATATCATCTCCTTTCTCTTGTGTTTCAGATAGCTTCTGAATTCCCTCCACGAAAGATGTAGCTTCTCAATCACTGCAGCCACGACGAAAGATTCACTGAGCAACATGCCCTCCTCTTCCATCTCGGCAACCAACGTCTGAAGTTCCTCAACTTGAGAAATAACAGTGCGAGAATCAGACATTTTGAAATCCAGGAATTTGCTGACAATAAATTTCTTAGTGCCGGCATCTTCCGTACGGTATTTCTTTTCCAAAGCCTGCCACAAAGACTTTGCGGTTTTGTACGTGCAGTACAAACCATACAAGGAGTTGTCCAAACAACTCAGAATATGACTCAAACAAACATAATTGTTGAAGTTCCATGCTTCAACAGAATGTTTGTTCTGCATATTCTGAGTTTGGTCCTCCAGCAGATCCACCATAGGTGGGTCCTCGGTCAGAAAGGTAGCCAACCCCATGGCAGTCAAGAAGAACAACATCTTCTGCTGCCAACGCTTGAAGAAGCTCCCACTGAATTTCTCAGGTTTCTCCACTTGGGCCACTGCAGGACTCTGTGCAGGAGGAGCATGTCTCGGCACCCCAGCATTTGGTGCCATTGGGGCAGAACTCTGTACGTCTGCGCCTTGAACCGAGCTAGAGCCTGCGTTCTCCATCAGGTTTCTGTAAGATCAGAAACAAACAGGAATCAGTACATAATCAAAACGAATACGTCTTAAGAATTGTTGAGAATAATTCACGTCAGATTGACTTCTGTACAAATTGCTCTTGGAATAAAGCAGTGGCCGACCTGCCGAGCTCAGGGTAGGCTGGATAGATCTGCTAAGTCAAGATAGTTCAGATATCGCAAATGAGTTTACGTTCTGAACAATAGCCGACCTGCCAACCTGAACTGAACAGCACTTCAGAACAGTGATTCTGTGCTATCAGCCCTCCAGCCGAGCTAAACTAAAGTCAGACTGATCAGACAGATCAGATCAGTCCAGTCAGCTTGCGTTCTGGGCTGATCACCGATCCGCCGACCTCGGCACTTCAGCACAACTACGAAAGTTGGTTTTTCAGCCGCTTCAGCCGAGGAGAGCTCAGCACGGCAGAGCTGTAGAACAACGAAAGTCCTTAGCCAAACAGCAGAGCTCAGCACGAAGCAGAGCTCAACAAGACAACGCTTCAGAACAACGAATGTTCTAAGCATAATAGCAGAGCTTAGCACAAAACAAAGCTCAGCTTGGCAATAATCTCAACAGCTTAGCTGAGCAGAGATCCGATGTGAGTTCAGGACTCTGTCCTTAAGACGTATTGCTACAGTATACTGTGCCCAACCGGATGGAACAATTGTCTCCCAAGATACAACGGAAGTCAGTTCAAACGAGCGGCACTGCAGCGTATGAACTCTACGAACCTGTAAGATGTCCTAAACTTCTCGGACTTGATGCAAAATGTAGAAAGAGAAAGAGAAGAATAGCACGTGTATGCAGAGGAGGGGAGGAGAATATTGGATCCTGAGTGAGTGTGACTGAGAGGTTAACTTAGTTACTATTTATAGAGAAAAATTTGATTAGGGTGGTTAATTGACAGTTTAACCACAGCCGTCGGTTCAGATTGCTACCGTTAGATCAGATAACCGATAACCGCTTTTCAAATTTGAATAACCGATTTTCAAAATTAAATTACTGTTACATAACTGATTTTTCAAATTCGAATTATGGTTAAGTAACCGATTCTCAAATTTGAATTACTGTTAAAAAATCGACATTCAAGTTACTTTATCCCTACTTGTAGCATTAACTTCTCATTCACCCAGCTCAATTTCTCCAACAGCAAATTGGAGAGACACACGATAGTAACGTGCCGGACACTACGATAGGGCGACTATTCATGCAAACACCTTCTCCCCTGCCCCCCCCACTACTCCCCCAGTCTTCTCCGCCAACTTCGTAACTCTACGGTTCCAACATTCCTCACTTAAAACTTCACCAGATATCCTCCCCCTCACAAAATCCATCTTTTCATCTCCTCCTTTCACTTTTTCTCCTTCCTTCTCAAATACCACCCTCCATCTCCATGCCCCTTTTCTTCTGATCCCATATCTACAATAACTTCGGTATCAATAGAATTAAAAAAAGAAAATAATAACAACCCAGAAATTAAAACAAGATTTTTTTGTGGGTTTTTAATTTTTTTTTTTTTGGTGTAGTGGGATTGATTTATTATTATGGGGAGGTGTGATAATCAGTTAGGTTTGAATGGGCGGGAAAGTAGGACCCGGAAAAGGAGCTTTGTGAAAGACCCGATTGGGTATGTTTTGGATGCGCAGAGGATTGTTTGTCTGTTTATGGGAATGGGAATCGCGTGTTTTGTGTTTGCAGTGGTTCCTTCTTTGAGATCGTCGGCGAATCTGCTTTTTCGTGATCGGTGGATGCCGGATTCCGGCGAGTCAACTTATGTGCTCCGGAGGGTCGCCTTGGAGCTCCGCCGTGGAGATCATCATGCCAATGCAGGTACAGTAATCCATGAAACTATTTATATTTCTTTCTATTATTTTTCTTTTTTACATTTCTAGCCATATCTATAAAAGTCATTTTATATATCTCGAACAGTATTTTTCGTAACAAAAAGAATACTAATCAACTATTAAATTGATGTATTTTTCTGAATAGAGTCATCTATGAATTGTATTTTCTTAACTTTGTGCTGCAAAACCACATTGATGCATTTGACAATATAATCTTTCTTGTAATTGATTTATCTTTGTTCGTGTTTCAAATTCATTGTATAAACGCTACTTTTCTAAACTACAATTTCTTATACATTTTATTGTGGATTCTGATAGAAATTCCTAGGATTGTATAAAATACCAGCACGCTTAACGACAGAGAAAAGTATGTATAAAAACAATGATGAAATCAGCCTCCGCTTAAAAAAAAAGCGTACTAATACGGTTTCATTTTTGTTTTGTTTGTATTGTGCGAGCAATACTTCTAAAATAAACTCGTTATTTAATACGAAGAAACGGTAACACCTGATAAGTACTTTGTTAATAATTTACCCCGTAAAGTATTTTTTGAAGTAACCATTGTAGTTATTTATATTTTTTTATTTTTGTAATTCTACTATCCGGTTATAAGTATTGTCACTGGACTTCAAATACAAAAATAATGGTCATTTTTTTAATTCGGGATGTCCTAAATTATTTGTAAAGTGAAAGTGTATTAACAACAAAGGCTCCTTTTATTCTTTGTTTAAGTCATGTAGACGAATACTTTTAGGAAATAAGAAATACATTTATTTTTTGGTTAGGACAATTAATTTAACTTTTTGTGACGTCTGAAAAGTTTGCCTCGAAGTGGTAGTTTTTTCAAACCTAATTAATGCTTGTTTAACTTGGGAACATCATGCATTAATGGAAGGAAATTTAATGTGCGTTATTAATCACTCTTTTCTGATTCTTTAAGTTTTCTCTTTTCCGTTTTCAATGAGTAAGACTTTGTCGTATTTGCTACTCAGGACAATTAACATTTTGTTATTTAAGTAGTCAGAAGATGAGATAAGAAAGGAATTAAAAAAAAATCTAAATTCGTTTTCAATTTCATTATTGAGGTTTGTACTTTCTCTCTTTACTTTGGGGGAGAATGACATTATATGTTTATAAGTGTTCACCCAACCAAATTGTTTGCGAACACTTCAACCTCTATTCGTATTTGATTTAAGTTTGTTTTTTAAATTTAATTAAAAGAGTCGAGTTCAAACGCCTAATGAGATTCTTACTTAAACGAACCGAACTATTCGCGAACTACATGGCTCGTTTAAGGTGTTATAGGTTTTTGAGCTGAATTTGAACAAATTTTAAAATTTGTTACAACAAACGAGCCAAACTGAACCGTTTGTTAAACTAAACGAATCCGAATTCAAAAACATAATATTCGGCTTGTCCCCTTAAAAAAATGAACAAGTTAAAGAGGATGTTTTACCAAACTAATTGTCTTTTCAGTCTCAAAGGTTACTTTATTAACTCTCACAAATTATACAATAGTTCAGAATTAATTACATTGAATCCTAATGGTTATTCTACAAACGGATCCCTTGTTTTCAACAAAATCACTTAAAATATGGCACCTCCAATTTATGTATCAATTTCCTATTGAGTGTTAAGTAATCATTAAAATTCTACGTTATGTGTTTTGGTTTCTAGATTGAAAAAAAAAAATTGATAATTTGCAATAACTATCATTTTAATTAAATTAAAATGTCACTAATGATTGGCCATTTTAAAATATCCAAAAAGATGTTTCTACTAATTTTTTGTTTAGCTATTGATTTTCTATTGACTACTCAACAATTTCTTTGAAAATTTCCTCTCCAATTTTTTTCTGATTGATCTCTTTTATACTAAATAGCGCATTTTACGCTCTCTGCCTCAACTTGAATGTCTAGGTTGTCTTTTACCAAATTTTAAAAAATATAAGTGAATGCATTATATCTGGTAAAAAAAAAAGTTATTTTAGTAACTTTTGAATAGTACTCATAACATTTAATTCATGTTGATACAATTGTGATTAGTCTAAAAGATGAAAAGGGTTTTTTAAAGAAAAAGAGGAATTAATGAATGGTAGTGAACTATCATTTTGATAACATCATCAAGCAGTACACTTGCACTTAGGACGGCCGAAGATCACTATCCTTTTTGTTAATCAATATCCCACAACTTAAAAAGGGATACACACACATATATATAGACATTTTAATACATATCGCATACTCCATCTGTCTAAAAATATCGTCATACTTAAGTTTTTAGTACAATATAATTTTTACTATGTTAAGTCAATTAAGATAATATTTCTAAGGAGTATAATTCATCAACGTTTCAATTTAATGTTCTATAACACACGCAAAACACAATTATCGAATGTCAAAAAAATAAAATTATCCTTATAAGAAAAAGAATAATGGAGTGGCTCCACTACACTTGCCGCCAACAAGTCGATCCATATATTATTGATAGAATAATATATAAGCTATTCATTAACAACTATAAAATTTCCCGTCTAAAATAAAAAAAAAAACAATTATATCAAAGATCACTGAACTTTGACTGTTAATTTTGTGTGCGTGTGTGTGTGAAATCGTAATATCTTGTGTACTTGAGCAAGATGCTACCAGGAGATGGACAAAATAAGAGAGAATGTAGTATTTTCAATAGTCTTCCCCTCTACTTCATCATCTTCACCTTCCTCTCCCACTACTCCTCCTCGCCATTACCCTCATTAAGCTAGTCAACCCAGCTTCTCCACTTCCCCTCTGCCCACCTTCCTGTCCCATAACGCGAATGGTCTAGACCGACTAAAAATAGACGGTGTACATCATTCTCGATCAAACATTTATATGGTGAACACCCAAGAAATGGGGATAGGAAAGGTGCTTTGGCTTTGCCACCTGGAAGCAGAAAGCTCAATCTCAAATAAGCAGAATACAACACTCAATTTCAGTGATTGGATGCCGCTAATTGGAACAAATGATATAAATGAAATTCATATTACCTTTTGGAAGAAAGAATCGAAGAGAAGGAAGGCCAAAAGGATACAAAAAAATCCTTCAAAAGAAAGCTTCTTCAAGGAGTCACCGTGATTTCCATGCAAATGCAACATGAACTCGGATTTGGACTTCAAAATTAGACTAGAGATAGGGGATTGATTGTAGGCATTCCAGGAGCATTCTGCAAGTCCGATTTCTAGATGACCGATGTGAGCAATCGGGTAGTCAAAGCAATTCTAGTGCGAATTATGGTTTTAGACGATGGTTAAGACATTCTTTTCCGTCTCCAATCATCTTCAGACACTCATTCAGGTGAAGTGAAGTGGAGAGGAAGGTGAAGATGATAAAGTGAAGAGGATGGCTATTGAAAAGACTACACTGCACCTCAATTCCGGCTATCTCACCGGAAAATATCACCGGGGAATAGTTGAAATGTTACATTTTAAAAGTACAATGACCAAATTCTAAAAAAAAAACGATTAGTGACTAAACGTTCTAATGCGAATAGTTTAGTGGCTCTGGTCTAAGGACGTTTCTGGTGCATTGGTCTTTTGCGTTTGCGTAGGATCTAGGAGGGGTCGGATTGATTCGCGATTTGATGTACGTAGCTTTACCTTACACTTTGTGTAAGACACTGTTTCTGCAGCTTGAACCCGTAAATTCAACGTCACAAAACAGAAAGCTTACCCGTTGTTCCAAGGCCCGCACCTTTATTGGCGCTGGTCTAGTTTTCCCAAATAAAAATTGGTTTGGTTGCCCATATTACTCAGATAACTATCTAAAGCATAGTAATTTGAGATGAAAACATTTTGCGGTTTAGGTGTAAAATTGCCAATGAGCTTGAAGAGCAAAAGATTAAGAATTCTGGTTACTGGTGGAGCTGGGTTCGTGGGAAGCCACCTTGTGGACCGTTTGATGGCAAGAGGGGACAATGTGATAGTAGTTGACAATTTCTTTACTGGGCAGAAGGAGAATGTAATGCACCATTTCAAGAACCCAAGGTTTGAGCTCATTAGACATGATGTGGTTGAGCCTATCTTGCTTGAAGTTGACCAAATTTACCATTTGGCTTGCCCCGCTTCACCGGTTCATTACAAGTACAACCCTGTCAAGACTATTATATCCTTACCAATATGTTTAAATTCTTTTTGGATTGTTATGCTAGTCCCATGCTTCAAATGTTTTTGTTTTTTTTTTTTTTTGCGCCCAATTGGTATGACTTTTTCCAAAGAGCACTTCATATTGGTTTGTTTTTGCCATGATTCTATGACTAGTGTTGCCACGAGATGTTTTAACTGCTGATTAAGATGCTTGTCCATGGATCATAGTTACTTGTTGGCTGATATGGATATACAGTTGTATGCTAGATCATTTTGATACATAGAAAGCTGCAAATGATTTGCTTGAGTCACTCTTATGTCTTATCTGCCTTGCAGAGCAATGTTTCCTCTATTTCTGCATTTTGGCATAGATAAAGAGAAAAAAAGATGGAAGGACATGGGTTGTGCTTCACTATTTATTCTTACGACACATCAATTTGCAACTTCATTATACTTGATGTTTGCGACACGTTTCAATCGTACAAGAGATGAAGTGAGATCATCAGAATCATAATTATTAGTGGTAGGTATGCGCCAATGTTTGAAACATGTGTAATAATCTGTTGGCTCTTGTTCTTGTGGGTTGTCTCACGCAGCGAGTAAGAATTTGTCAAAAACCGATGTTGGTGAACCTTGCACTTGTACATGTCATGTATGTTGAACTTCACTACTTTTGGAAGATTTCTTTAACTTAGTTGGCTAGAGATCACAAGACAAATGTGATGGGAACGATGAACATGCTTGGTTTGGCAAAGAGAGTAGGCGCTCGCTTTTTGCTCACAAGTACTAGCGAGGTGTATGGTGATCCTTTGCAGCACCCGCAGGCTGAGAGTTATTGGGGAAATGTCAACCCAATTGGTTAGTCATCTCACCTTGACATTTTCTTGAAACTAAAACCGAAAAAATACTGTGGTTTCTTTCTGCTTGCTGGTGCCAGCTGCCAAGTGCTAGAAATACCAAGTTTTATGTGTTTTCAATCCGATGGACTGGTATTCACAAATAACTGAATAGGACATTGAGTTATATCTAAGAATTATATATGACTAAATTGAACACCTACTGTTGTCTGATTAATCTGACATGCTTAACTCTTGGATATTATTTCCATTTCCAATAGAGTCAAGGACACACTCTTTTTTGACTTTAAAATATAATAGAATAAAGCAAAATGACTCGCTAAATTAGATGCGCTTCTTATATTATGAAGTAGCAGTTGATCGACATAGCTTGACGCAATTTTCATTATGAGTTATCGGTAAACAACAGTTTTGTGTTTCTAGTACATAGATATGGTTGCGTACATCTGATCCCTCCATACCCCACCATAGGCGGGAGCCTCTAAGGCAACGGGGTAATGTTGTTGTCGTCGTCTAACTCTTGCATAGAATAATGATTCTGTTTTGAGATAGGTGTTCGAAGTTGTTATGATGAGGGAAAGCGTACAGCTGAGACCTTGACTATGGATTATCACAGGGGCCTGAACATAGAGGTCTGTTTTGCATTGCCTTTTTTTTCTTTTCTTGTAACACATACAGACTGGTCTATATTTATGTATACGGAAAGACACTCATTTTAAGTTTTAACAAGGCTTTGGCTATCTGTGCTCCGTAGGTGAGAATTGCCAGGATCTTTAACACTTATGGACCACGTATGTGCATTGATGATGGGCGTGTGGTTAGCAATTTCGTTGCTCAGGTTTGTTTTGACATTTGTCAATGCACTTTGCTCCACTTTTCTAAAAGCAATCTTATGATTATGAGCTCGTACCGATCTTCCAAATTGCGCGCAGGCTTTGAGGAAGGAGCCATTAACAGTTTATGGGGATGGAAAGCAAACAAGGAGTTTTCAATATGTTTCTGACTTGGTAAAATTATGACTTCTGTTATACTTGGTTAAGTGACCTCTCTGTTTTTATTATACATTGGTCTCTGACAGATGATTGCTTGACACATGACCATGTTATCTGATAATGTTATTTTCATATTTTGCATTACAGTATATGATGTTTCTGTTTCATCTGCATGATGAACCTATGATACTTCTGTCCAAGCAGAACAGGATTTGCAGAGCATAATATTTATGAATCTTGTCATTATGTTGACGAACAGGTGGAAGGCTTAATGAGGCTGATGGAAGGAGACCATATTGGCCCATTCAATCTTGGGAACCCGGGGGAGTTCACCATGCTTGAACTTGCTCAGGTAGATTAGCACTAAGCATGTGCATTTCCGTCATGTTCAAATTCAATATAGACCCTGAACAGGAAATTTCACTTAGATGCACCATTTAGCTTTAATGATCATTTGCGTACATCCGGAAACAACCTCTGTGTGTTTCTAACACATAGGTATGATTACATACATCCAATCCCCTCATACACCGTCATAGGCTGGAGCCTCTAAAACAATGTGGTTGTTGTTGATCTTTTGCCTGCACTCTGGGATGAGGGAGCTCAGGCTGGTTTGTGCTCAGGATTCTACTACGCACATTCTTAATTTCCCTGATACAGGTAGTACAGGAGGTGATTGATCCAAATGCAAAAATAGAGTTCAAACCAAATACAGAGGATGATCCACACAAAAGAAAGCCAGACATTTCTAAAGCCAAGCAACTGCTCAGCTGGGAACCGACTGTGTCCCTACGCGATGGACTTCCGCTCATGGTTACTGACTTTAGGCAACGCATATTTGGCGACACGAAGAGTGGCAAGAGCACTTTTTAGTTTGCAGCGTAGGTTATTAAGTTGGATAGGAGATAAGATCATAGAAAGCCTTGTAAGATACAGTGCAATAATTTGGTGGTGACTATTGTTGAAATGAACAATCTCAAGAATAATGTCCACCATGATAATTATTTACTTTAGGTAATTGAATGACGCTTTGCCTTTTAGAGAAAAAGTTTGGGTTGAGAAGTAGATTTGTTGGTTAATCAGAGCTAGCCTACTTAAGGACTCAGGTAAAAGCATTACTTCATTGCAAGAAAGGAGTGTGTTTGAAATACTGTCTTACATGCACTCACTATAACTTAGTAGGTAACAGTGTTTCAATAAATATGTCCTTGGCAGCAAAAATTCGAAGGCCCTTTTAAACGTCTTATGCTCTGTGCAATTTTAAGTTGTTATTTAAGACGCCGTTTCTATCAAACAGATACGATTTTTTTGACTTTGAAATATGATAGAATAAACAAAATTACTCATTAAATTTGTTGCGCTTCTTATATTATGAAGTAACAGTTGATCGACACACAATTTTCATTATGAATCATCGAAAGACAACCTCTGCGTGTTTCTAACACATGAGTATGGTTGCGTACATTCGACCCCGTATAACCCGCCATAGACAAAAACTGCCATAGACAAAAACCTCTAAGACAATGAAGTAATGTTGTTGTATTTAAGACCCGTGTCACATAATCCATTTGTCGAGACGAAAAAAAGAAAAGCCAGATGCCTGTGAGACATCGTCAAAATTTGAAGAAAAGACACTTCTCACAATTTTCATTATGAATCATCGAAAGACAACCTCTGCGTATTTCTAACAATATGGTTCTAACAGTATAGTTGCGTACATTGTATCTAACACATGAGTATGGTTGCGTACATTCGACCCCGTATAACCCGCCATAGACAAAAACCTCTAAGACAATGAAGTAATATTGTTGTATTTACAACCCGTGTCACATAATCCATTTGTCGAGACGGAAAAAAGAAATGCCAGATGCTTGTGAGACACCATCAAAATTTGAAGAAAAGACACTTCTCGATGCATTAAGCTCGTTTGCATAGGGTCTCGAAAAAGATAGATCGTTTTGCGATTTGATGTACGCAGATTTATCCAACACTTTGTGCAAGTCTGCTTCAGCGTCTTGAACCCGTAACTTACCAACAACCTTACCAATTGTTCAAGACCCGTTCGCATTGTCAAAATATGAAAATCTTCAGAAATTTAAATCATAAAAGGATACGGAGAATTCGACCCAAACATTCAGTTTAATATAGTCTATTGATACAACAAAGAAGCATATCCTGAAAATGAAAGAATGACCCAAGATAAATCACCATTGTTTGGCACTTAAACCTATAGAGCAGAGGGAAGAGCAGGAGCTGATTCATTGAGCAAATTATCCACAATCAAGCTCACATCCTCTATACCAACACCAAGGCACAACGAATTAGCAGCAGTTCGAGGGTAACCATGCACTTGACTGGTACTTCCAAAAACTCTGACATTAGGGCCATCCCTGCATTTACCCATGCATTTGCATCCGAAGACAGCTCCTTCTATGCCAACAACTCTCTGAAATTCCTCCAATAATAGTCCAGCACCTGCTTTCTTACACTTTCCACCCATACATACTTCAATCCTTTTCGTTGATTCGTCAACTAAACTTTTCTTGCCACCCCATGATTCCGCACCTTCTATCTGCCTCAAGTTGTTCGTTATCTGAGAGCAACAGTCTTGCTCCAAACACCTTGTACTGCCAATTTCAATATCTTTTCCCCCATTCGATTCTTCATTGCTTCGAAACACAGTCTCCACTTGTGGAAGTGTTACTTGCAATGGAGTAGCAGCCACTCCTTTAATTGCTTTCATCTCCTTTTCTCTATTCCGCAAATCCTGCAGTTGTCCCAGCAAAAGCGTTGCAGCACCATCGAGCCTATCAGAATTAGAAAGCAGGAGAACGTCGCTTGATTCTCTATCACATTCACTATCGCTTGATTCAGAGGAGGAGGAGGAGGAGCTCGAAAGCATCCCACAATCAAGATTTTGCATTTTCGCTGTTCTCAACCTTTGTTTCTCTTCTTTACTTATTAGCTTTAGCTCCTTCTCTTTCAGCCGTAACTGTTCCATTTGACCTTGCAAAAGCATCATAGCGTCCTGCTCGTATCAATACACAAATTTAGATGCAAAACCAAATTTAAGAACATAATTTACTATTACTTGATTTGGAATTTACTTTTAAACGACCAAACCCTTGTTTTCCCCCTTTTGAAGGAGTATATGATTCAACTTAATGCCCCAAACCGGAATTTTGGGAGCATTGAAGGCGATACTTCGTGAACTTAGTGGTCTGGGTCCATATTATATACTACGCAATTGCCAGGTCAATTTGGACGAAAACGTAGATTTGTGTGTTCTTTTCCTTATTGCTTCAAATCTTTCTTGATCCTAAAGGGCAATTTTCCTAACATTTAGGATAAATCTCAAAGCACTAAACCAATGCCTCTAGATAAATCTCAACTTGGCAGTAGAAACGAGTACATAAAACCAACAAGCAAAAAAGCAACATCAAGCTAGACTTCGAAATTCGAAAACTACAGTAGAACAGAGGGTTACCCAAGGAAAGTAACGTAAAAGATCGACAGTACCAAAGTAATAGCTTTTCAAATAAATAAATCAATGGGGAAGGAAAGTCTGAAAATTTTACCGATATCCTATTGGCCTCAACTTGATGATCAACCGAAAGATCATCGGTCCCAGAATTCAACCAGAAACCCGAATCAGCAAACATGTTCAAATCCCTAGAAAGCCCCTTGAGCACCTTAATCCTTTTCTTCACATCCTTAACTTCCCTATCTTTCTTCTTCTTCTTCTCCATCTTCCCATCGCCACAAACTGTATCACGGCACCTGATCGCCTCTGATCTCGAGGAAGAATAGTAATTCAAATGACCCTTATCCAAAAACACAGAACTCCCAAGAGCTCGTTTTCTGCACAAATCAAAAGATGCTATTTTAATGGTTTTGCATCGAGTAAGAGGTTTCGGAACGGACTGAAAGGCTCTGGGCTGCAGGGCGCCGATAGCCTCCATAATTGAAACAATTTCTTTATCTTGAATTTATCCCAGTACCAGAAGAACGAAGAATTTTGGTCGCAGGAAAAAAAAGAAAAGACCGTTTCTTTGTGAGAGAAAATATATTCCAATCCCACGCGGAGTTGACATGTGGCGTCGATGTGCTTGTCTGTGGTTGCCACGTGCTTCCTTACGCTGACATGCGCTTGTGCAGAATGTAGGCCGTCCGATTATTGGAAGGTGTATCCTTCGGTTGTAGTAAGACATGCTGTCAGCTGAGTAGGATGCCAACTAGGCTAAATTGGTCAGGTTGGAAAGTTAGTCGTGGCGTTTTTTTTTTTTTTTGAGAAATTTAGTCGTGGCGTTTGGCGACGTTGATTATTCCGTGTCATTTTTGGGAAGTAAAAATTATATTAGTTTTATAATAAAACCCAGTTTTATAAGGGTTTTAGAATTAAACTTAGAAATATATACGACGGTTGTGAAACACATGGCAGTTTTGGTAGAACCGTCATATGTCAATCTAACGTTTGTCATACAGCGGTTTTGTCAAAACCGTCCTATGTTTTTTCTTAAAATTAATTTTTCAATTTATTCTTTTCAAAAATTAATTTTCTACTTTAATTTTACGTTTGTGTGTGTCAACGCATAATTTCTATAGAAACATCATAATTTCTCGTTACATAATTTGTTGTACAATATATTTAAATAAAATAAAAAGTCAGTATTTGTGTGTACTTTTTTTTACAATCGTGTTTATTAAAAAATACATTCCAATTTTTAAGATAAAGAGCAGCAAACACAAACATATAAAACCAAAAACAAGTAACATAAAATAAGAACGAATCAAAATGGTACAAAAGTATGTTTATATACAATATGCATCTCACAACACAAATACAATATGCATCTCAGAGGCTCCCACCTGTAACACAACGCCTCTTGTGTATAGGCAACCACTCATCAACTATGCTATGCCTAGGTGAACCTAGATCTTTTGGCAGCTGCAACGGTGGCTGCGACTGCGGTGGCGGCATATCGGGCCTCAAAGATGTAATTGGTATCTGCGTTGCTGCTTGCTCTAGGTCGCGATAAGTCAGGCAAATGGATCATCATCGAAACCGGAAGGGGCAGATAACCAGAAATGTCAAGACCGAAAGGTGGGAGTAATTGACAACATCAAGCGTTTCATCGCATCCTCGCCTGAGGCCCTAAGAATCCTTATTGTACCAAATATCCTATAGAAGACTTCGTATCTTATAATAGGTTGGATCCTAACTTTAAGCCATTGGTGTGGTCACTTGATAATAAAGTCATACCTAAAAATATACAAGAGGTACTAAGCCGACCTGAATGGAGGAACGCTGTGCATGAAGAAACGAATGCCTTAGAAAAAAAATCAAACTTGAAATCTAATATCCAGCTCGGCCTCTATAAAACCTGTTGGATTCATATGGGTATCAACAGTTAAATCTAACAATAATGGAATTGTGAATAAGTACAAAGCAAGATTATTGGCCAAATGATTCGATCAAACATATGGCATACATTATTTAGAAACCTTTGCCCCAGTTGCCAAACTTAATACCATTAGGATCATTTTCTTTATAGCAGTTAACCTCGACTGGGAATTGTATCAACTAGATATTCAAAAGGCATTCCTAAATGGAGATTTAGCGGAAGAGGTTTAATGTGCATACCACCAGGGTTCAGTGATATAACTAATCAAAATAAGGTCTTTAGGTTAACGAAATCTATATATAGACTAAAACGATCAACAAGAGCCTAGTTAAAAACGTTCACTAAAACTGTGACGGAGCTTAAGTTTACCCAAAGCCATATTGACCATACATTGTTCACTAAGATATCACCTAAGGGGGAGCTCACTATTCTGATAGTGTATGTAGATGATATCATAATAACAGAAAATGATAATCATGAGATAGATAGTATTAAAACACAACTATCAAAGCTATTTGTAATGAAAGATCTAGGAAGGGTGTACTTCTTAGGAGTGAAAATTGTTAGGAATAAAGAAAGAATGTATATATAACAGATGAAATACATCTTGGACCATCTGAAAGAAACTGGGTCTGCTCGGATGCAGGCCAACAAACACTCCTGTAGAACCTGGACATAAGCCTACAGATCAGTGGGACAATACACCTAGTAATAAACTTAGTTATCAGAAACTAGTTGGAACATTAATCTACCTATCACACACTAGGCCTGACATCTGTCATGCTACGAGTTTTGTATCTCAATTTATGCATAGTCCTACTAACGAACATCTCCAAGTTGCTTTGAGAATCTCAGGTATATTTAGAATGCACCGGGGCAAGGGTTATGTTTTAGGAAGAGTATAGACCAAAGTATTAGAGCCTTCACAGACGCTATTGGGCTGGATCCAAGGTTGATATGAGATCAACAACTGGATATGGAACCTTTCTGTGTGGAAATCCGGTCATTTGGCGAAGTAAGAAGTAACTAGTTGTATCAAGGAGCAGTGCAGAAGCAGAGTTAAGGGCACTTGCTTTAAGAATTTGTTAAGGCATTTGGATAAGAAGAGACTTGAAGATCTCGATGTAAAAACACTGTTACACATCAAAGTATTTCGGGATAGTGTATCAGTAATAAACATGGCCGAGAGCCCAGTTTAGCATGACAAGTCAAAACATGTAGAAGTCGACAGACATTTTATCCAAAAAAAGATTGAAGAAAATAAGATCAGCCTATTACACATCTCCACCAAAGATCAAGTTGCCGACATCCTAATGAAGCCATTTTCAACTAGTGTTTTTCAGTACATAGTATCTAAGCTTGGCTGTATAAATATCTACAACTATGCTTGAGAGAGATTTTAGAAATATAGGTCCAGCAGAGGTCAGTCAACCTGTGCCGAGGTGAAATATGTAGCTGCCGATGTGCTATAGTTAGCGGCTGAGGTAAAAAGGTAGTTGCAGAGGTGAAATAGGAAGCTACCGAGGTGCAATAGTTAGCAGCTGAGAAGAAGAGGTAGCTGACGAGGTAATATAGCCATCAGAGAGCTTTTGGAGTGCATCCATCATGCTGGTTTTAACGTTGTGTTCTTTCTGTAAAACCAATATTTTGGCAAACAAAATCTATTCTTTTTCTTATTCCGCTTCGTCAATTTATAGAGTACAAATTGATCTTCTCTATCAATCAAAACTACAAATTATGGTAATGATATGTAAAAGTAGGGTAATCATAGATACAAATCAAATCTAGTCAAATCAATCACAGATACATGATAACTACAAAGAATCAATCAGATAACTACAAAGAATCAATCAGACATGCACGCAATCTTTATCCAAGCCTCGTGCTCGGCCTTGTTAATCTGGTCAATTCCGTCAGTGCAGCTCAGCTCTTGACAAGGTCAGTTCATCTCGGTCTTAACAACCATCTCAAGTTGGCATGTGAAGATCAAAAATGCCCAACTTGGACAAAAGAAAGCAAAATTCTTGAATGCTGAGAGATTTGGTTAGGATGTCAGCAAGTTGATGTCAAGTCGAAACATGCAAAGGACGGATAGGCCGTCCAGAACTTCGTCCTACAGGAAATGGCAGTCAACTTCAATGTGTTTGGTGTGCTCATGTGCGACTGAATTATGCGTAAGATTGAGAGCAAATTGATTGTCGGTGTAGAGGGTAACAGGTTAATTCCGGTGAATGCCGAGGAAATGTAGAAGGTCGAGCAGCCACTTGACTTCACAAGTTGTGTAGGCCATAGCGCGATATTTAGCCCCAGTGGAGGATCCAGAGACAGTAGATTGCTTCTTTGTTTTCTGAGAAATCGGAGATGTGCCGAGCTTAATAATGTACAGCGTAAGAGATCGACGAGTGAGAGGGCAGCTGGCCCAATCCGAATCAGAGTAGGCGGTGATACGAAAATCACTAGTGGAAGGATAGAGAAGGCCTTGGACAGGATTACCTTTCAGATAATGAATAACCTTCAAAGCAGCGTTCCAATGATCCAACAGAGGAGTCTGCATAAACTGAGCTAGTGTATGAACAACATAAGATACATAGACAAGGTATCCCATGAGTCTACGATACGGAAGAAGATTATCTAAGACCGGGCTGTCAGAGGTCAGAAGGCTGTGCTGCTGCTCAAGAGACGTAGACGTAGGTTTTGCACCAAGCAAACCACAGTCAGAGAGGATGCCGAGAGCGTACTTGCGCTGGGACACAAAGAGCCCAGCTCGGCTTCGGAAAACTTCAAGAACAAGAAAATACTTCAGTGGTGCCAAGATCTTTCATATGAAAACAACAACTGAGGTACTCCTTGAGCTGGTCCACTGCACCTGAGTCATTGCCCACAATAATAAGATCGTCACATATACCAGTAGGAAGATCTGAGCTTAATCTCGGGTATAGCGAAACAGGGAATAATCAGAATGTGACTGAATAAAGTCGTAATCACGTAATGCATCAGAAAATTTCGTGAACCAACATCGCGAAACTTGCTTAACTCCATATAACGATTTGCAAAGGCGGCAGACCTGATTGGAGTCGGCGATGGCAAACCCAGTGAGACGTTTCATATAAACTTCCTCATCAAGCTCTCCATGAAGGAAAACATTGCGCATGTCCATTTGACACAGAGAAATTTTGCGCAGCAGCAAGGACTAAGAGAACTCGGACAATAACCATTTTGGCAGTGGGCGCAAATGTTTCATTATAATCAATACCTTCAACTTGGCAATTACCGTGAATGACGTGCCGAGCTTTATACCATTCAATGCTGCCGTCAGACTTATATTTGATTTTGTATATCTATTTACACCCAATAACACGTTTGCCAGGCGGAAACGGCTCAAGTATACATGTCTGATTGTCTTCAAGAGCACGAATCTCCTCATGCATGGCAGCCCGCCATCGAGGGTCCTTGACCATATGAGAATAAAATTGCGGCTCGACACTTAAACTGATAGCCGCAAGGAACGCTTGATTGGCTGCAGAAAATCTGTGAGTACTGAGATGTTATGGATAGAGTAGTGAGTCCCTGAGGAAGCGAAGGGCGTGGCGGAGTCGGCCGAGGGGATATACGATGCTGCATGAAGGGCGTAGTCTGCCAGTTTAGGAGATGGGCGCTTGATACGATGCCCGTGGCCAACAGCAGGGTCGAGGCTGAGGTCGGTAGTGAGGAAGTGCCATCATCATCTGGTGGGAAGTGGCCGAGGTTGAGGTCAGTTCAGTAGGAACGTTGATGATGAGATCATCTTCAGAAGGAGCAAGCGGCTGTTGTGCCGATAGATCAATCGCAGGTACAATAGGTGAGCTCAAGGTAATTGTTCAAGTCGGCAGGTCGGCATATGGGAAGATATTTTCGACAAAGGTAATATTGTGTGAAGTGAAAAAAGCATGGGATTGAAGATCAAAGACATTCTAACATTTGGTGGTAATAGGTTAACCCACAAAGATGCATCGACGGCTGCGACTTTGGAACTTGTCACCATGATGTTGATCATTATGCACGTAACAAAAGATCCCAAACACCCGAAGATCATTGTAGTAAGGAGGAGATCCAACAAGTTTTTCATAAGGTGTTTTGCCACCCAGGAGAGGAGTATGAGTTCGGTTAATCAGATAGGCTGCGGTCAAGACACATTCTCTCCAAAAGAAAATAGGGAGACTGGCTTGAAACCACAAGGCCCGAGCTACGTTTAGGATATGGCGGTATTTTCGCTCTACTCGGCTAGTTTTCTAGGGTGTATGCCGAATGAAGGTTTGATGAAAAATGCCGAGTTCCAAGAAAAATGATCGTAGAGGGAGAAATTTGGAGTCATTATCACTGCGAAAGGTCTTAATATGTCGATTAAATTGAGTTCGAATCATGGCGATAAATTGGAGTACCACTGTAGGTACATAGTCCTTTATTTTGAGCAAGTATACACATACAACACGTGAGTGATCATCCACAAGTGTCAAAAAGTAAGAAGCATCACAAGAGGCCTGTTCTCAATACGGTCCCCATAAGTCACAATGAATGAAATCAAAGCAACAATCTGCACTTTTATTACTCAAAGTAAATGGGCTCTTTGTTTGTTTGGCCCGAAGGTATAAATCACATGTAACGTTTGACCGTATAATCAAAGAAGATGTTTTATTATAAATCATATTTAACACACTATCATAGGGATGACCAAGGCGATTATGCCACAGAGCTGAGTCCGAGGAAGCCATGAGTGCATGTGTCCGACAAGCTGGTGGTGATCGCAGCACGTATAGCCCGTAAGTCTGCTCACCAACTCCAATCTAAGTCCTGGTATTCTGGTCTTGTATCACACAACCATCATTATAAACACAGCCATGTAATCACTGTTATGCATTAATTGGGACACATACAATAGATTGCATGTTAAGTGCGGTACAAAAAGCATGTTATCAAGAACAAAGGTATCACTGAGATGAGCCGTCCCTTTCTGTCCCATCAGGTAGCCGAACACTACATGGCTTGGTGGAAACACTGTTGTGCAAAAGCTGCAAATTGCCCTTTATGTGATGAGTTGCACCGGAATCAACAATCCAGGGAGAGTCTAAACACTTACCAATCAGACATTCGGTCTTACGAGCATTGAGTGCTTGGAGCACTATGGTGAGATCATCCACCGACAGCTCAGCCAGTGCTCCAGTCACAGCCTCGGCCGAGACTGCAGATGGTTTGGCGCTTGTCATATGGGCTGATGCACCCGTCTGCTTGGGTCGAGCAGCAGTTCCTGGTGTCGTGCCTTTGGAACAAAGAGGTCTTCTAGTTCGATCACCCGACCAGTCTGGATACCCAACAATCGAAAAACAGCCACTTACCCATGCCCCTTGTGATGGTAATGGGAGCACACAACGTCAGTTTTGAGGGTTCGACATTCCCCCCTCAATCACATATGTCTCCGACTGGTTTGACCGTCAATGCCATGGCAAAGCTGGCTGGTTCGAGTTGCTCCTCCATCAACGCCGCTTTGCCTAGACTCTCTTCTTGCAATACCGTATGATAAGTGGGATTCAAGGTTAGAAGAGAATTTTTGTCGAGAATAGATGATCGTACCGCCCGATAGATGTCATTTAAACCCATCAGAAATTGATGCACCTGGTCGGCTTCTTTGCGTCGCGCAAGGACTTTGCGAAGATTGCACGTGCACAGATCACACTTGAACATTGGAAGGTCATCATAGTCCTTCAGCTCGTCCCACAAATTCTTCAACTTGCCATAGTAAACCATGACAGGATCGTCGCCCTGAGTGCAATTTGCCAGAGCTTTATTCAGTTGCTGAACACGAGGCACATTCATCACATCGAAACGCTGCTTGATTTCATCCCACAATTCCTTAGCTACCCCGGCATAAGAAATTGTGGATCGCAAGCTTATTTCTATGGGGTTCAGCACCTAAGCCACGATCATAGAATTGACTGGTTCCCAATCCGCTGCGTCTGGGGAGTCATCATTTGGTCGCTGTACGGAGCTGTCCAGAAAGCCAAACTTTCATCGAGCAAAGAGCGATCCTCTGACCGCCCGAGCCCATTCCTCATAATTTGTTTCCGTCAACTGCATAGGAGTGATGAGTAATCCGGGGTGATCACCAGAGTGAAGATCATATGGTGATATAGTTTTCTTGGTTTGGGAGGTTCCGGTTGCCATGGTTTATACGGCCGAGAAGGTGATGTGAGTGGAAAATAAAGGTTATGGCTCTGATACCATGTAAAACCAAAATTTTGGCAAACGAAATCCATCCTTTCTCTTATTCCGCTTCGTCAATTTATATAGTACAAATTGATCTTCTCTATCAATCAAATCTACAAATTACGGTAAGTATATGTACAAGTATGGTAATGATAGATACAAATCAAATCTAGTCAAATCAATCACAGATACGTGATAACTACAAAGAATCAATCAGATATGCTCACAATCTTTATCCAAACTCCGTGGCCGGCCTGGTTAATCTGGTCAATTCCGTCAGTGTAGCTCAGCTCTTGACAAGACCGAGCTCAGCAAGATCAGTTCAGCTGCCGGGCTCAGCAAGATCAGTTCATCTGGTCATTAACACTTTCTCACATGCAAAAGAAAGAAAATGTGGTAGTTTAGAAAGCGTTTAATCAGGCTGTGTGCATCAACTTTTATATTTAACAATTGACATAAAGGCAGATAGAGAGTGGGCTTCTTTTCAAGTTCCATACAGAACAAATTAGGTTTTTTTTTTTTTTTTCCAGAAGCCGAACAACTTAGTTTTGAGTGGTTGATTATGTTGCATATGATCATGATGCAGTATTTTTTGGCTCCTAATATTCAAATTCATGATTCATCCGCTCGTTTATATTTGTTCCACCTCTTCTGGTTAAATTTCAAATTAACATGGCTACATTTGGACTCATGAGTATACTTATGCTATTCAAAATTGGACCACTTGTTAGAACCAGTTCCACAAGTTGATTTCCTTGACGTTGCTTCACATTTGGCATCTAATAAGTTACCTGATTAAATGGTTACCCATAAAGATTTCGATGGACCAGGGTAACTATCAACGATCCACCTTTTTCGTTTCTTCATAACTTAAATTACCAAAAACTAGGATGTTCAATTGTTCGTAAATAGTTTGAGTTTGGTTTTTATTTGGTTTGAGTTCGTTTATTAATTTTAATTAAACAAGCCAAATTCGAACATGTAAATTCGTTTACTAAACGAGTCAAACTGTTTGTGAACTGCTTGGTTCGTTTAAAGATTTATAACATTTTCGAGCAGAACTCAAACAAACACTTAGCTCGTTAAACCAAACGAGCCGATTCAAACTATTTGTTTACCTAAAAAATCTAAACTTGAAAACTCACTATTCGACTCGGCTTGGCTCGTTTCCAGCCCTACCAAAAACTCATCAGTAGCAACTAAAAGTGTAGAAGAAACAACAGATGCACCAAGGCTCAGTTATGATGTAAGGATAAGTTGACAAACGCACAAACACGCTTTAACAGTAACTTAGAGTTTATCTCCAACTAGTTGCAACGCATTGGACCATTTGTACTCTTGCCTTGGGAAATATTAGGTTTGAATTTGCATGCCATGCACAAAGAGCCAAGAAAAGCATGCTCTTAGATTATGGAACCTATTTGGTTTATTTCATAGGGTTAAGACCACAAAGATGGCATGCTTAGAGAAAATTTCCTCCCTTGAAATGCCTTGTTGAAACTTCCACTCTAGTTTGGAAGACGTAGGAAAAACACTGCCCTCTTCTTCAAAGAAAATCTTGTCACATTGTTAAGAGAGATTGGATCGCGATGCTTGTGAAAATATAGCCACAAACTCATGCTTCATCCTTCCTATAAATTGGCTGAGAAATGCAAAGGGCTATACACCAAGTTAGTCTTTAATCTTCCTATTTAATAATAGCCAGAACTAACCAGATTAATGGCATCAAGGATGTTTGTCCTGGCTATCACTGTGGTGATCCTGGCAGGCTCAGCACAAGCCCAGTTGGGAGGGTTAGGAGGACTTGTGGGAGGACTTGGGGGTCTCCTTGGTTTGGTAAATATCAAAGGGACTGTGTTTTGCACTCTAGATGGCAACATTGGCGTCAATGGGACTGCAACCCCAGTTTTCCCTAGTAAGTTACAGTTGGTTCATTTGAGATACAAGAAGTTTGAAATCAATCTCTATCTCTCTCTTAAATATAGATGCATTTGATCATCAATACTCCATTCTAGCATGCACAAGCAAGCATGGAAAAATAAATTATGATGATATACTACAAGCAATGTAGTTTTAAAAAGAATTAACAACAACATTATTCCATTGTCTCAAGGCTTCCGTTATGACAGGGTATGAGGGGTCGGATATACGCAACCATACTCATATGTTAGAAACACACAGAGGTTGTTTCTCGATGACCCATAATGAAAATTGCGTCGAGCTGTGTCGATCAACTGCTACTCCACAATATAAGAAGCGAAGCCAATTTAGTGAATCATTTTGCTTTATTCCATCATATTTTAAAAGGAATTAAGAAAATCACATGTTAGTCAAGAAATTGTGTCCTTGACTCTATTTGAAATGGAAAGTCTTTGACTCTATTTGAAATGGAAAGTTTTAAAAAGAAGTAAGAAAATCACTAATCATAGTTCAAATAAGGCACTTGATGTAGACAATAGTTATGAAAGATAGGTGTTATGTACCGAATATGATGATAATATTTTGTAATTGGTGTCTGTAATTTATTCAAGTCTAATAGTTTGATCTTTATGACATTTAAAAGTGAACGAATGATATTTTCCTATGTCATCTTTTCACGCAAAGTGCTAGCTACACATTTTTTTTCCTTTTTCTTTTTCGTATCTCAAATTTCTATGCAATAACCCCTAAAATTATATGTTATGCTGGTCAAAACATATGTTGATTTTCATATCCTTTTTCTTTCTCCACCCTTTTTTTAGAAAGATTAATATGTTCTGGCAGTAATTGCTATCATTTTACGATTAAAAAATAGATAAGATACTTCATTCATGTTGACGTGACATTTTCTCCCACTTTATTTTTGACTCATCTAATAAAAGAATAGCTACTATAATGACATATAATTAATTTAAGACTATAAAAAATTAGTATATATGTAAAGCAGAATGGTTTATTTTAAAACATCTAATAAAAAATAACTGAAAATGATGACCATAGTTAATTCTGAGACTATAAAAAAAAAAAAATTAGTCATAGCTATATGTAAGGGGGAAAGGTGTTTGCAGATGCATTGGTGCAGCTGAATTGCGGAGCAGGAAACGTGGTGGCGACCACCACCACCAACAGCGCCGGAATATTCGCCTTCGCTTTGGACCCAGTCCAGTCGCTGCTCTCTTCTCTGCTGACGAACTGCAGCGTAGTAGTGAAGACGCCGCTCTCCACCTGCAACGTCAGCCTGCCGTCTGTGGGAGGCCTGCAGTCCACCTTGCACTTTGTTAGCAACACCCTCTCTGGCATCCTCAGTATCCTCAACATTATCCCTGCTGGCTTCCAGTTCGTCCCTAGTATCCTCAACTAGAAATTAAGAAGTTGATATGTAATGTACGTATAATATGTATAATTATATATATATAGATGTTGTTCAGGTCTTCAATGGGATGCTTCTGAAATATAGGAGCTTGTACGTATGTATGTTGAAGATTTCTGGAAATAAATTGCCGGTATTATATTTTACACGCGATCTATGTTTCTTTTTCTTTTTTACGCACCCAAACTGAAAGGACGATGATATTCGAAATCTGATTCTAATCAAGACAAGCAATGACTTTTATGATTATGCCAGTCTAGTTTCCTGATGTGATCTATGTGATTGTGCTTGCCTTATTAATTATTATCATAAGTCCGTAGTTTATACTAATTAGTTGCTCTGATCCTTCTGGACCATGATGTGATCTATCTTATATAGTTGTCCCACATGAATCATCATGGTACTAGAGAATGATAAAACTATTAGAAGCTGTAATCTGAACAAGTGTACAGTGTGTGTTTGGCTAAATCGACAAAAAAAAATGCAAGCAAAACCGAGGCGAGTCTAAGGACTCTGTCCTTAAGACGAATTGCTCCGGTATACTGTGCCCAACCGGATGGAACAAACGTCTCCCAGGATACAACGGCAAAACAGTTCACACGAGCGGCACTGCAACGTAGGAACTCATCGAACCTGTAAGCGCTCTGACTTCACGATCACTGTAAGGAATGAATGCAATGCAGCAGTATGTATGCAAGGGGAGAAAACTGAAGAAAATTTCGGTCGATCTCAAAGGTCTGGAGAAGCAGAGCTTTGAATAGGAAATAAGGAAATAGCAGTTTTCGATCTCAGCCGTTAGATCTGGCGGTTTTCATCCACAACCGTTAGATCGACGGTTTTAAATGTAGGCCGTCGGATCTGACGGTTTTCGATCTCGGACGTTAGATGATAAACCGTAGCGGTTTATCATAAACCGTAGCAGTTTATCGTAACCGTTGATAAACCGATAAACCGTAGATCATAAACCGTTGGCAGATACGATCTCAGCCGTTGGATCATGATCCGCGTAGACAACGATCCACAACCGTTAGATCTTGCAACGGTTAAGATCAAAAAAAATTTCAACCGTTGGATCACTTAATTTATTTTTCTGGAAAAATGTAAAAGAAAATATCTCCAAAAAGATAAGAACCGGACGAGCCACGAGCCACGAGCCACGAGCCCGAGCCGAGCCAGCCGGGCGGGCGGACGGCGGCGGCGCGCGCGCGTGTGGTGAACCTTGCCTGAGCTGCGTCCTGACTCCGTCAGAAAACTTCTCATGACCAAGGGCACATCTTAGAAAGCTCCAACTTGAACTTCATATGGTGGCTCTTTCAACCCAAGTGACCAATGTGGTATTCCACTTAAAGGGTGATGTGTTCACTCCTCAAGAGGCCACATCACCACTTTTTCCAATTTCCTTCCAATTTCACTCCAACTTTGAGCATTAATTTCTCATTCACCCGGTATCGAAATCGAGTGATTCAAAAGCCTAAAGTCATCTACTTGTTACGTAGATAATTTAGAAATTATTAGTTTCTGTTTTTGATTAACGAACACTAATCATAATTAAGCTCAAAGTATGGTGGTTGTCAACTTTTGACAAACCCATTTGCCAAACCTCAATTTCTCCAACAAAAACTGCTGCCATCACCATAAAAAACACAAGCAATGACGGTAAATCAACCATCATAATCAACATAACATCAAATACTATTGAATTGACTGAATTCATAAGCTAAACAACAAACAGAATCTGAATATGAAGATTGACGTCAAATTACGCTAAGAGAAGGAAATTTATCGAACAGGAAGAAGAAGAAACTGGAGAGGAAAGAATAGTTTTTCCCCGTACAATTTAACCATGCATTATCGATTACAAGGCCTTATATAATGTTTTTAACTGAGAAATCATTAGCTACACTGTTCCATAACCGCAAACTAATGGTAACCGCCACTAACACATGAGTGTGTTGCTACTCTGCTGAGTTGGCAGGTGATTAATGATGTATCAGTTGTGATTTGTGTTTCTTCCTTGATCCAGCAGCTGTTTAGTCCACCAATCATGCATTAACTTGAGCTTGATCCGTGTATTAACTTGCTAACCAATGCCATCACGTGAAAGGGCCACGTCATCCTTTTCACTGCAGCTGCTTTGAGTTTGAGCAGCTGGTATTCCTTGCCTTTGTCCAAGTTCAGCATTAACATCCCTCCTTCAAACCTGACTTTCCAAATGCTTCACATTGGCCCATAACTAAAGTCAGATTTACCATTCTGCTGTGATCCAAAGCTTTGGTAGATGAGTCTGCCAGCTACAACTGTGTATCTATAGGCATGGGCTTAATGATTCCTGCCAAGAACTTATCCCGGACTACATGGCAATCAATTTCTATATGTTTGGTTCTCTCATAGAAGACTGGGTTTTCCACTATATAAATGACACTTTTATTATCACAGAAAAGTTATACTGGTTCCCTTTGCTTGATCTTCAAGTCCTCCATCAGATAAAGTAACCATTGCACCTCACAAGTGGTCATGGCAAGTGCTCTCTACTATGCTTCTGAAGATGATCTTGAAACAGTGGACTGTTTCTTAGCCTTCCAAGAAACCATGGCATTTCCCACAAACATGCAATATCCTGTCAGAGATCTTCTAGTTGCAAAACATCCTCCCTAGTCTGAATTACTGAATCCTTTTAACTTGAGCTCTCCTGTATTAGGCAGCATCAGTCCCTTGCGTGGTGACCCTTTAGGATATCTCAAAAATCTGTGTGTAGCTCTCAGATGGTCTCTATAGGTGAATCAAGGAATTGACCGAGTTGCTAAACTGCATAAGAAACATCTGGCCTTGTAATAGTAAGGTACAACAACTTTCCAATGATCTTCCTGTATGTGGACACTTCTGATATTAAAGGAGAATCATTATGCTCTAACTTCGAGTTCTGCTCCATTGGAGTTCTAGCTGGCCTAGACCCCAATTAACCTGTATGTTCCAACAGCTCCTGTTAAGTTGTAAAAACGTTTTGATGATGAAAAGATGTTTTGAATGAGTTAAATTTGTGTTTGATATTTGATGCAAGATGGGCAAAACACATTATGTCCAAAGATGGTTGAGATTGGAACTCACTGGTTGACATCGATCTCTCAAGCTGGGGACATCAATCGATCTATGTCACTTCAGCCCCTGACATCGACCGATCGATGTCAATCTGAGAGCATCGAACCCTCAACCACAAGGACATCGATCGATCGATGTCACTTCAGCCCCTGACATCGATCGATCGATGTTGAACAGAATACATCAATCTCTAAACCAGGTGACATCGATCGATCAATGTCACTTCAGCCCCTGACATCGATCGATCGATTTCAGGCAGTTTCAAATTCTACAATCTTCTGAGGACATCGATCTCTCCCTTCCAGGGACTTCGATCGATCGATGTCCTCCAGAATTCAAATTTTCTGAACGTTAGAACAAAATCCAAGGCAGATTTTTAAGGTTTTCTCTTTCCAATCTTCTTCAAACTTCTTGTGGACTTTAACCCAACTTATTACATGCTTCCTTGACTATTGTATACATGTCTAAGATTCTCTAGGGTGGCTATCCAAGATCAAATCACTCCATATGGTGGCTAGAGACTATTTGGGCATTATCTTGACATTTTTGAAGATGAAGACTTGGTGGAGAGCCTAAAAAACGTGGTGAACTTCATCTATAAATAGAGAAGGCTTGGATGAAGCAAATACACACTTTCAACATCATCTAGCTTCATTTTCCATTGTTGTATATTTCTCTCATACTTGTAAATTTGTTTAAAGCTTGTCTAGCTGTTCTTGATCTTCATTATTGTATATTGAGAGAAAGAGAGTCAAGCACAAGAGGAACCATAAATATTTGATCTCTTGCTTGTGCTTAGACTTGTGAGAAAGTGTGAACCTTACTATATTTCTTCAACCCACTGTGAGAAGTTCTTGAGGGAACTTTTGTTGAAGTTGTAAGGAAGCAAGAAATTGTTCTTGCTAAGAGCTGTAGTTGCTGTAGTTGCACAAGTGTGTTTTGTGCAAGAAGTTGATGTTGTTGTTGCTTACACTAAAGTGTTAGTGTAAGTATTGCTGTGGTTGTTCTTATTGTTCATAATAAGAAGAGTAGTTGTTGAAAATCCACTTTGGAAACAAAGTGATAGTAGAGTAGAATCATTTACGATTCGAACCACTCTATATCCGGTGTACTCATTCACTATTTCTCATCTCCCATTCTTGCTCTGATTTTGAATATCTTTTTGAGTTGAGCCAAACGAGAAAATTCCGCAAAAGAGCCAAACACTCTATTCACCCCCCCTCTAGAGTGTATTTCGGACCTAACAATTGGTATCAGAGCTTAACCTTGATTGCTTGGCCTATCTTTGCAAGTAGCAAGGTTAAAGATCATGGCAACCTCAACCTCAACCTCTTCATCTCCTAAGCCTACTGCACTATTTTCCAGATCAAACACTAAAGCACCTATGTTTGATGCCCAAAATTATTCCTTGTGGAAATTTCGAATGATCAATCACTTGAAAGGCTGTGGATTCGGTATATGGAGAGCCGTTGTCAAAGGAATTGAAGTTCCTATGATTACCAACTCAAATGGAGAATCAATATTCAAAGATGAGGATGACTACACCGATGAAGAAAAGATAAGATTTGCCATTAATGGGAAAGCATTTGATATTCTCTCAAGTGCTCTCACCACCACCGAGCTTATAAGACTTCAAGGTCTTGAAACAGCTCATGAGGCATAGAAAATGCTTGAAATGATACATGAAGGAACTGAGCAAGTAAGAATGGCCAAACGACTTATGCTCATGAAGGAGTATGAGATGTTCGGAATGAAAAGCGGTGAGAAGATTGAGGAGACAATCGATCGATTCACACGAATAGTGAATCAACTCTCCATGGTGGACAAGAAAATCTCAAATGAAGACCTTGTCTCAAAACTCCTCAACTCTTTGCCAAGAGAATGGACACCCAAGGTCACCGCCATCACCGAATCAAAGAATCTCAAGACTCTTACCCTTGATGAGCTATCCGGTAATCTTCTTACTCATGAAATTCTTATTGATGAACAAAATAGGAAGAACCCTATCAAGCCCACACAAACATCACACAAAGGATTAGTGGTAGAATCCGATGACTCGATGAGGAAGTTGCCCTTCTAGTAAGAAAATTTAAAAGAATGGCAACTAGAAACAAAGCACAAGCAAGAAAGTTTTTCAAGAGACCATCTAAAGAAAAGGAAGCAAGTGAAAATTGCTATAGATGTGGTCGACCCGGTCATTTCATTGCCGATTGCCACGTAAAAGAGCCGCAAAAGCAAGAAAAGAAGGTCTTTCCTCAAAAGAAGAAAGCCCTCAACGCGGAGGTAACCACGTGGGATGATCTCCTTTCGGAATCGGAAGGAGAAGAGAGTGAAGATCAAGGTGTTGGACTTGTTGCAATAGTGACAATCCAAAGATTCAACATACTTGTCTCATGGCAATTGAAGATGATCTTGAGGTAAATTCTAGTCCTTCAAATTTGCATGATGAAATAGGAGATTTGCAAGATGACTTTGAAAAATTAAATTTAAAATATAAGCATTTGAAGAAAGAGTTCAAGAAATGCATCTTAGAAAATAAGAGCTTGCATGACAAGAACATTTTAATGTTTCAAGAGCATGACATCATACTCACCATGCATAAAACAGTAGCCCTTGAAAATGTAGAAATTAGAAAAGAATGTGAGAAACTAAAGATAGACTTACAAAGACTAACAAATGGCAAAAACAATTTAGACATACTACTTGGAAATTAAAGAATTGGAAATGATAAATCCGGTTTAGGATTTAATTCATCATCTTCTAAGAAGAAGACAAATAATAGAACAACACAACGAAATTCATCACCGTCTAAATCAAAGCATGTACCCACTTGTTTTCATTGCAATAAACTAGGAAATGTGAAGAAAGCATGTAAAGTTAGATTTGGAAGCACATATGTTTAGAAGCCTAAGGGTCGACAAACTAACCTTAAAGGACCCAACTATCAAAGGATACCAATGCATACATCTTCTGGTTTTGTAGGCTCTCAAGATAAATGGAGTAGCCAAAGAAGAAGGAACCAAATGGCTTATGGACAGCGGATGTTCAACGCACATGACCAGAGACAAAACGTTGTTCACCAAGCTCAAGCTCCAAGATGATGGAATGGTGCATTTTGGCAATGGGAAAGATAAAATCCTTGGACATGGAGAAATTGGTAACTCTTCTTTTACTATTAATAATGTATTATATGTAGAAGGGCTTAAGTATAATTTGATAAGTGTTAGCCAACTATGTGATGCTAATTTTCAAATTGAATTTGTGAAAAGAAAATGTGTTGTGAAAAAGAACGATAAGATTGTTTTTGAGGCTATACGTACAAATGATGTTTACAAATTTAGCACACATGATTTGATATCACAAAATGTTTCGTGCCTAGTTGCCAAAAACGATTTGACTCAACTATGGCATAGACGACTTGGACACATTAGTTTTAAGAATTTCAAAGAGATTTGCAAAAATGAAAAAGTCCAAGGTCTTCCAAAATTAAATTTCGAAAACCATGGCTTATGTGACACTTGTCAAAAGGCAAAACTTTTTAAAACAAGTTTCAAGCCCAAAAGTGAAATCTCCACCACAAAACCTCTACAATTGCTTCATATGGATTTGTATGGGGATATTGGTACGGCAAGTCTAAGTGGAAAACATTACACCTTTGTGGTGGTAGATGACTTCTCTAGGTACACTTGGGTAATGTTCTTAGCTAAAAAGAATGATGCATGCCAAGAATTTATAAAGCTTTGTAAGAGATTAGAAAATCAAAGAGGGGACACAATTAAGGAAATTAGAAGTGATAGAGGTGGTGAGTTTGATGGAGAATTTCAAGAATTTTGTGTATCCAAGGGGTATGGACACAATTTCTTAGCTCCAAGAACTCCTCAACAAAATGGTGTTGCGGAAAGGAATAATAAAACACTTCAAGAAATGAGTAGAGCCATGCTAAACGAACTTGAGTTACCCAAATATTTTTGGGCCGAAGCGGTAAATACCGCTTGTCATGTGATCAATAGAGTTTATTTGAGACCATTTCTCAAAAAGACTCTTTATGAGCTTTGGAAAGGTAGAGTACCAAATATTGGTTATTTCAAGGTTTTTGGTTGTAAGTGCTTTATACTTAACACCAAAGATAACTTGGATAAACTCGACTTCAAAGCGGATGAAGGAATCTTTATGGGTTATGATCAAAATAGCAAGGCATTCAGAGTATATAATAAAAGAAGCATGAAAGTTGAAGAATCAATTCATGTCAAATTTAGTGAACTCAATGAGGACAAATCAAACATTAATGATGACGATGATGATGATGAAATAATTGAAGTAAGCCATATAGAGAAATTTGAGAATCCAAAAGGTAATATTGTTATTGACCTTAGGATTGATCCACTTGAATCTAAGGTTGAAAATGAAGAAGTAGGAGGAGATACCTCAAATTTACCGGATTCATATAAGCATAAGAAAGATCACCCTAAAGAGTTGATACTAGGTGAAAATAGCCAAGGCATAATGACTAGGAGAAAATTCAATGAAAATGCCTTCATTTCGCAGTAGAGCCTAAATATATAAAAGAAGCAATAAATGATGAAGATTGGGTATTAGCTATGCAAGAAGAATTAAATCAATTTGAAAGAAGTGATGTTTGGGAATTAGTTGCTAAACTTAGTGATCATCCCGTAATTGACACTAAATGGGTATTTAAAAACAAAATAGATGATAAATGAAACATCACTAGAAACAAAGCTAGGTTAGTAGCCCAAGGCTATAGGCAAGAGGAAGGCATAGACTATGATGAGACCTTTGTCCCCGTGGCTAGGTTAGAAGCTATTAGAATGTTATTAGCATATGCATGCTATAAGGATTTCAAACTATATCAAATGGATATGAAATCCGCGTTCTTGAATGGAATAATTCAAGAAGAGGTCTATGTAGCTCAACCTCCGGGGTTTGAAAATCATGATTATCCAAATCATGTTTTTAGACTCAAAAAGGCCCTTTATGGACTTAAACAAGCTCCTAGGGCTTGGTATGATAGATTAAGTAACTTCCTTCTTGAGAATGAGTTTTCAAGAGGAAAAGTCGACACTACTCTTTTTATTAAAGAACAAAGAAACCATCAATTGCTTGTTCAAATTTATGTGGATGATATTATATTTGGTGCAACTAATGATTCTCTTTGTGAGCATTTTGCAAAATTGATGGAAGGAGAATTTGAAATGAGCATGATGGGTGAACTCAACTACTTTCTTGGTCTACAAATCAAGCAAACTCAAGATGGAGTGTACATATCTCAAAAAAAGTACACAAAGGATTTGCTCAAGAAGTACAAATTCGAGGATGGAAGAAGTGTGAGCACTCCGATGAGCACAAGTACAAAGCTTGACAAAGACGAAAAAGGAAAGCCGGTTGAGGTAACAAAGTATAGGGGTATGATTGGTAGTTTACTTTATTTGACCGCTAGTAGGCCGGATATTTTGCATGCTGTGTGCTTATGTGCTAGATTTCAAAGTATGCCTAAGGAATCGCATTTAGTCGCTATTAAACGAATTTTTAGGTATTTAAAAGGAACTTTGAACTTTGGATTGTTTTATCCCAAAAATGGTTGTTTTGATCTAAGAGGATATAGTGACTCCGACTATGCCGGAAATCTTGTTGATAGGAAAAGCACCTCCGGGACATGTCAATTCCTTGGAGATTGCTTAGTTTCTTGGTTCTCCAAGAAACAAAATAGTGTGTCACTTTCCACGGCGGAATCCGAATATGTATCGGCCGCTTCGTGTTGTGCACAACTACTTTGGATTATCAACACCCTGAACGATTACAATGTTAAGTTTGATAAAGTTTCCATACTATGTGACAACACATCAGCCATAAGTATAGCACAAAATCCAGTTCATCATAGTAAGACAAAACACATTGAAGTAAGGCATCATTTTATAAGAGATTGCATCCAAAAGGGATTGGTATGCATTGAATTTGTTCCAACAAATGATCAACTAGCGGATATATTCACCAAATCCCTCCCAAATGAAACATTCGAATCAATTAGAACAAGATTAGGAATGATAAATAACGGTTAAAGGGTTAAAAATGTCAAAATTACAGAATTCTGCATACATAGATCGATCTATGTGGAAATCTCAGAGACTGATGTCTCTTAAGACATCGATCGATGTTCAGGACATCGATCGATCGAAGTTCCTGACATCGATCGATCGATGTCAGCGGGATAAGTTTTTAAAACCTGCGAACCGTCTCATTTTTATCATTTCTAACTTCGAATCCTACCTGTTTCTCCTGCGAAAACATTAGAATTCGACCCCAAATCTCAAAATCTTCAATCAAGCTTCAATTTTTCTGTCAAAGCCACCAAATTTCACATCCATCTTCCACCTCCATCACTATATTCAAGAATTTCGTGCCCTAATTCTCTCAAATGGCACCAAGAACCAAGAATCATCCAAAAAGACAAAGAACTTCACAGCAACACACTTCAACGGGTTCAAGGATAGCAGGACTACGGAAGCTACCAGAGCCATCCCAAGAACATCTAATCTGTGAGGTCAGAGAAAGCCTTGGTATTCGAAATTTCCCTTGGCTTAAAACTGGAGAATATGAGAATGCACTGGCTGCACCCCTAGGATCAGGTATATACACTCATATATCTCAAAGAGCTCAATTATTATTTGCAGAATGGGAAAGTAGCAATAGGTCTACTATTCCATTGAAACTGCTCAAAATTGAGGATATTTTGAGCAGTGCAGAATTGAAACCAATCATTGATTTATTGTATGATAAAAAATGGATGTTTTGTGGGATTCCTCTGAGATGGGTTCAATGTCTACTCGTTATACACGGATGTTTTACGCAAACCTTTGGATTGACTATCTAAATGGAAATCCGTTTTCTCTAAAATTGGTTATTGATGGTCAAGTAGTCTCATTTCACACCAAACAAATTAATGATATTCTTGGTGCACCTGATGAGGGAGTCAAAGATTTCGATCCATGGAAGTGGGATTTTCACAAATACCAAGTGACCGAGAATGAAGTCAAAACCTTTCTTGGATTCCACCCTACGAAAAACACAAATGACATGCCTTTGATTTTCCGAGTTTTGCTTGCCATAGTTACTTTCTGTGTAAATGGAAAATCGGCAAAACTTCCTAGCAACCTAGACTTCTATATTACCTACCGCATAGCCATGAGAGAGCAAGTAAACTTTGGGGAAGTATTCTTTGAAAATGTGTTGGAGGCAGTTACCAAGAAATCAAAGGCACTTCCCTATAGTAATCTGATATATAGATTATTGAGAAACGCTAATTTAGTACTGGATGACGAATACGAAGAGGCCATTACAAATAAGGATTATTACTCAAAGTATAACATCAAGCAAATTCTTAAGTCAAGAAAGGAAGCGCAACGACAGGGTGGTGCTCAAGACCCTAAGGAAGATGAAGCTGAGAATGAGCCGGTACTACCACCACACCCCACTGAGCCAACCTTTGAACCCCAATCTAACCCTCCAAGTCCTACCTCTAGAATAGACAAAGGCAAGGCTCCTATGGAAGAAGATAGTGGTTCTGAACTTCCATTTGATGCAGAGGCTGAGATCAATGATTTACATCGTTATCTCGATCAATGGGGGGAAGACTTAACAAAAGAGGCTGTTCATATAGATGATTTGGAGAAAGGCTATACGACATTCCAGGACCGCTTTAAAACGCTAGAAACAAAGGTGGACACTGAAGTCAAAACACTACAAACAGAGCTGAACGTGCAAAAGACCAAGTACCAAAAGTTGAAAACGAAGCTCAAAGCCGCTATCTCCGGATTGTGTTTCTCCTCTGATGAGGAGTAGTACTTTATGATTCCCCATTCCCTCGTACTTATGCATAGTTTTGCAAGTTTGAGTTTATCTATGTATCTCAAAACTTGATATTTCCTACTTATTTTTTTGATGCTTTCAAAAAGGGGGAGAAGAATGCTAGATGGCTTGATATGATATATTTGATGGCTTGATATAGTTTTGGCATGCTAGTTGATGACTTGATATGGTTTTGGCACAACTTGTTTTGGCTTTGTTGTTGGCATGATGGTTTGTTGGCAAGCATGATTGGGCATTAGCATGTGTATGGCATGTTTTGACATATTTGTTTGGACATGTTAGCATGATTTGGATAAGCATGGGTATTCAAATGGCTAAACTTAGATTGGTTGTTTTTCATCACATAATTTTGTTTGAGAAGTTGAATTTCGTATAGCATGGCATGAAGTCTCTTGATATGCTTTTACATATTGAAATGATGAAAATAAAAAACTTGATGCATAGTTTGAGGGGGAGCATGTTGGGTAGATTGATGTTCATATGATAAGGGAGCATGAACTAAGGGGGAGTTTTAAAAATATCAAGTTTAGTTGAAAAAGTATCATGTAAAAACATCTTTTGAATTGTGGTTTTGAAATCATCAAAAAGGGGGAGATTGTCAAGTTGTAAAAACGTTTTGATGATGAAAAGATGTTTTGAATGAGTTAAATTTGTGTTTGATATTTGATGCAAGATGGACAAAACACATTATGTCCAAAGATGGTTGAGATTGGAACTCACTGGTTGACATCGATCTCTCAAGCTGGGGACATCGATCGATCGATGTCACTTCAGCCCCTGACATCGATCGATCGATGTCAATTTGAGAGCATCGAACCCTCAACCACAAGGACATCGATCGATCGATGTCACTTCAGCCCCTGACATCGATCGATCGATGTTGAAAAGAATACATCGATCTCTAAACCAGGTGACATCGATCGATCAATGTCACCTCAGCCCCTGACATCGATCGATCGATGTCAGGCTGTTTCAAATTCTGCAATCTTCTGAGGACATCGATCTCTCCCTTCCAGGGACTTCGATCGATCGATGTCCTCCAGAATTCAAATTTTCTGAACGTTAGAACAAAATCCAAGGCAGATTTTTAAGGTTTTCTCTTTCCAATCTTCTTCAAACTTCTTGTGGATTTTAACCCAACTTATTACATGCTTCCTTGACTATTGTATACATGTCTAAGATTCTCTAGGGTGGCTATCCAAGATCAAATCACTCCATAGGGTGGCTAGAGACTATTTGGGCATTATCTTGACATTTTTGAAGATGAAGACTTGGTGGAGAGCCTAAAAAACGTGGTGAACTTCATCTTTAAATAGAGAAGGCTTGGATGAAGCAAATACACACTATCAACATCATCTAGCTTCATTTTCCATTGTTGTATATTTCTCTCATACTTGTAAATTTGTTTCAAGCTTGTCTAGCTTTTCTTTGATCTTCATTATTGTATATTGAGAGAAAGAGAGTCAAGCACAAGAGGAACCATAAATATTTGATCTCTTGCTTGTGCTTAGACTTGTGAGAAAGTGTGAACCTTACTATATTTCTTCAACCCACTGTGAGAAGTTCTTGAGGGAACTTTTGTTGAAGTTGTAAGGCAGCAAGAAATTGTTCTTGCTAAGAGCTGTAGTTGCTGTAGTTGCACAAGTGTGTTTTGTGCAAGAAGTTGTTGTTGTTGTTGCTTACACTAAAGTGTTAGTGTAAGTATTGCTGTGGTTGTTCTTATTGTTCATAATAAGAAGAGTAGTTGTTGAAAATCCACTTTGGAAACAAAGTGGTAGTAGAGTAGAATCATTTACGATTCGAACCACTCTATATCCGGTGTACTCATTCACTATTTCTCATCTCCCATTCTTGCTCTGATTTTGAATATCTTTTTGAGTTGAGCCAAACGAGAAAATTCCGCAAAAGAGCCAAACACTCTATTCACCCCCCTTCTAGAGTATATTTCGGACCTAACAATTGGTATCAGAGCTTAACCTTAATTGCTTGGCCTATCTTTGCAAGTAGCAAGGTTAAAGATCATGGCAACCTCAACCTCAACCTCTTCATCTCCTAAGCCTACTGCACTATTTTCTGGATCAAACACTAAAGCACCTATGTTTGATACCTAAAATTATTCTTTGTTGAAATTTCGAATGATCAATCACTTGAAAGGCTGTGGATTCGATATATGGAGAGCCGTTGTCAAAGGAATTGAAGTTCCTATGATTACCAACTCAAAAGGAGAATCAATATTCAAAGATGAGGATGACTACACCGATGAAGAAAAGATAAGATTTGCCATTAATGGCAAAGCATTTGATATTCTCTCAAGTGCTCTCACCACCACCGAGCTTATAAGACTTCAAGGTCTTGAAACAGCTCATGAGGCATGGAAAAGGCTTGAAATGATACATGAAGGAACTGAGCAAGTAAGAATGGCCAAACGACTTATGCTCATGAAGGAGTATGAGATGTTCGGAATGAAAAGCGGTGAGAAGATTGAGGAGACAATTGATCGATTCACATGAATAGTGAATCAACTCTCCATGGTGGACAAGAAAATCTCAAATGAAGACCTTGTCTCAAAACTCCTCAACTCTTTGCCAAGAGAATGGACACCCAAGGTCATCGCCATCACTGAATCAAATAATCTCAAGACTCTTACCCTTGATGAGCTATTCGGTAATCTTCTTACTCATGAAATTCTTATTGATGAACAAAATAGGATGAACCCTATCAAGTCCACACAAACATCACACAAAGGATTGGTGGTAGAATCCGATGACTCGGATGAGGAAGTTGCCCTTCTAGTAAGAAAATTTAGAAGAATGGTAACTAGAAACAAAGCACAAGCAAGAAAGTTTTTCAAGACACCATCTAAAGAAAAGGAAGCAAGTGAAAATTGCTATAGATGTGGTCGACCCGGTCATTTCATTGTCGATTGCAACGTAAAAGAGCCGCAAAAGCAAGAAAAGAAGGTCTTTCCTCAAAAGAAGAAAGCCCTCAATGCAGAGGTAACCACGTGGGATGATCTCCTTTCTGAATCGGAAGGAGAAGAGAGTGAAGATCAAGGTGTTAGACTTGTTGCAATATTTGACAATCCAAAGATTCAACATACTTGTCTCATGGCAATTGAAAAAAACAGGTCTAGCAGTAGTCATCTTGGCAACAGGACTGAAGGTGTCATTATAATCCACTCAAAGTTGCTATGTATAACCCTTTGCAACCAGACGGGCTTTAAAACGTTCAACACTGCCATTTGACTTTTTTTTGACCCTATAGACCCATTTACATTTAATTGGGACTTTACCTTCAGGGAGATGAACCATTGTCTAAGTATTGTTTGCTTCATGGGCAGCAAGCTCCTCCTGCATAGCAACCTGTCATTCTGGAATACTGGATGCTTGCTGAAAAGAATTGAAGTCCTGTTGCAAACTAATGTTAAAAATATAGGACTTATGCTCAGGTGTTAAGGAATCATATGGCATATAAGATTCAATGGGATATGAGACAGAAGATGGTGGAAAAGAATGCTGATGCAGAGAAGTGATGAAGTTATGGCAGTAATAATCTTGAAGATATCCTGGTGGCTTTTTGAGCCTTGTAGTTCTTGGTGTATGCTCAGGGAGTGGAGGAGATAAAGAAGAGGAAGAAGGAGTTTGGGAAGGAGAAGGTGCAGGAGGAGGTGAAGGAGGAGATGGAGATTGAGATGTCTCAGGAGAAGGAGTTGAAGTAAAGAGAACAGCTGGGCATAGAGGAAAAGGATCAATGTAAGAAGAGGTGACAGGAGGAAAAGCAGAATGATCAGAGTCAGATGGTGAGGAAGGGGAAATGAAAGAAAGATTGTGAAAGGAGAAGACATCTTCCTAGAATTGAACCTCTCTTGTAATAAAGATTGTCTTGGTATCTAAGTTCTGCAACACATAACCTTTAGAGGTTAGAGAAAGGCATAAAAACAGACATGGAAAAGCTCTGGGTTCAAAATTGGCTTTATGTGGGCTGATATTATAGGCATAGGCTAGACATCCAAACACCTTGGGGTTACTGTAGGTAGGTTGGGTATTATAAAGAAGTTCAAAAGGTGTTTTTCGTTGTAAAATTGGAGTGGGCATTATATTAACCAGATAAGCAGCATGCTCAACACAAAATCCCCAATAGACAAAGGGAGATGAGCTTGAAACCTTAATGCTCTAGCTATGTTAAGGATATGTTGTTGCTTTCTTTCCACTACCCTATTTTGTTGAAGAGTGTAGGTACAACTGGTTTGATGAAGAATTCCTTTAGATTTATAGAAACTGTCATGGTAAATTCAAGCCCATTGTCTGTTCTAAGAGTTTTAATTTGTGCCCCAAAATGAGTTGCAACAAATTGATAGAAGCTTCGTATAACAGGTCTGACTTTTGCTTTAGTTTTAAGCAAGTATAACCAAGTATAACGGCTAAAGTCATCAACAATTGTCAAGAAGTAATGTTGTCCATATATGGTTGGATGTTAATGTTGACCTCAGATGTCCATATATACAATATCAAATACATGATGAGAAACAGAAAAGGAAATTGGAAAGGGGAGCCTCTTCATTTTGGCTAATTGACAGAATGTATAGAAATCCTCACAGCTAGAGCCTACAATATTAGAATCCATCTTGTGGATTTCTTTTATTCTTGAAGAAGAAGGATGTCCAAGCTTGTAATGCCAGATCTTGGACAGGGAAATGTGAGACGCAGCAGCAGCACAAAGAGTAGGAATAAAGATGGAATCAGAAGTTGGACCAACTGACTTATGTATGCCATGCAGATAGTAAAGCCCATGACGTGGTTCAGCTAAACCAATTAATTTCCTAGATGGATGATCCTGGAGCAAACAACTTGTGCCACAGAAATGAATAAGTACATACAAGGAAACAGCCAGTTTGCTGATAGAGAGAAGATTAAAAGAGAAAGAGGGCACAAAAAGAACATCATAAAGCACAAGTCCAGAAGCAACTTGAACAACACCAATGTGTTTGGCTAGCACTGTATGAGTGTTAGGCAATCTAATAACTGTAACACGTAAAGTCTTGTAGGAAGAGAAAAGTTTCAAAGAACAAGCAATATGATTTATAGCACCTGAGTCTAAGATCCGTACATTTATATTATCAGTTGAACACTTACCTTTCTCTTGTTCAGCTTGAGCAGACAGTACTGCAGTATGAGATGCACTACCAGGAACAGGTACTGCATTTCCTGATTCTTCCTTCACATTCAGCAGGTTCAATAGTCTCATGTGTTGCTCATAGGTCAGCATAGGAGGTTGGTACAAAGGCTATGCAGACTCCTGGTTCCTGGCTTCCCCATAATCTGACACCATATCCACCATGTTCACTTGGCTCTTAGGCTTAAAACCAAGAGAGAAGCCATGCTTCCTATAGCATCTCTCCACAGTGTGTCCAATCGTTCTACAGTGTGTACACTGTGGCCTCTTATTGCTATAAGGGTAAAACCTACCACTGCCCCTTCTGTAAGTATTCCCCTGCATGCTGTTGAAGTATGCTCAAGCAACTGACTCACCATCATCATCAGCTAGGAAGGATGTAGGTGCATTAGAAAAGGCTCTTTGGCCTGTTGAATTGGTCACCTTTCTTTCATACTTGAGAGTCATAGAGGAAGCAGTACCTATGTCTGGCAAAGGTGTCATGACAAACACCTGAGACTTAACAGGTTCATAATCGTCATTGAGTCCCTTCATAAACTTGATGACATCATCACTCTGTACAAACTTCTTCATTTGATTGGTCACATTACACTTGCATCCATGATATTCACAAGCTGACATGGGCCTCAAAGCCACCATCTCCTCCCATAGGACCTTGACCTTGGTAAAATAGTCATTTACAGATGAACTCTCATGCTTCACTGCATAAAATGATTCAAGCAAATCAGACAGTCTAAAAACATTACTATGCCCATACCTTTGCGTCAGATGCTGTCAAACTTCATGAGTTGTATCATACCACATGATACTTTGAGAGATTGAGGGTGACACACTGTTCATTATCCATGAGTGCACTATTAAATTCACCTGTCTCCATGTCCCAAAATTAGGATCAGTCATAACAAGCTTTGGTATTGTTCCATCTACGAAGCCTATTTTGTTCTTGATCACAAGTGTCATTTTGAATATTCTGCTCCAGAAATAGAAATTATGAGGGTTAAGAGGTGGTGCCAGCACAATTGCTAGACTGTCATTAGGATGAAGATAAAACAGATTGGCATTGAGATTATCATTGTGATTTCCAGGATTATTTCTTTGGTTTGGTTGAAAATTATTCACAGCATGAACACTGTTGGAACTCGAAGCCATGAATACAAAACTCAATCAAAAAATAACAAGAGACAAGATCAAATTTACTCAGACATTAAGAAATTTTGGAATCTAGGAACAAAGGCGACGACTAGCTCTGATACCATGATAAAACTGCTGCGATCACCATGAAAAACACAAGCAATGACTGTAAATCAACTATGATCATCAACATAACATCAAATACTATCAACTTGACTGAATTCATAAGCTAAACAACAAACAAAATTTGAATATGAATGCGCCAAATTGCGCTAAGAAAAGGAAATTTGTCAAACATGAAGAAGAAGAAACTGGAGAGGAAATGATAGCTTTTTTCCCTACAATTTAACCGTGCATTATCGATTACAAGGCCTTATATAATGTTTTAACTGAGTAATCACTAGCTACACTATTCTATAACTGCTAACTAATGGTAACCGCCACTAGCACATGAGTGCGCTACTACTCTGTTGAGTTGGCAGCTGATTAATGATGTATCAGTTGTAATTTGTGTTTCTTCCTTGATCCAGCAGCTATTTAGTCCACCAATCATGTGTAAGTTTGAGCTTGATCTGTGTATTAACTTGCTAACTAATGCCATCACCTAAAAGGGCCACGTCATCCTCTTCACTGCAGCTGCTTTGAGTTTGAGCAGCTGGTACTCCTTGCCCTTGTCCAAGTTCAGCTTTAACAGAGAACTCAAGAAACTTGTAAATGTCTAATGCATATATTCAGGACTTCTATAAGTAGATGCACGCTAATTTAACTAGCTGGTAAAGTAGTGATATATGATTAACTCGGAATTATCGAGATCTAGATCATATTTATGAATTTTATGTAATGTTTTCGTTCTACTTTAGAACTAAAGGAACATAATCAGTCAGCAGAATTTAGAGGAAAAAAAACAAAACAAAATCTAACCAATCAGCTGTTCTGTTTTCTTTCTTCTTCTAAATTTGGTCCAGTTCAGTTCGAGCCTTCACAGTTGATAAGGTGAACATCGCACAATCCTTAAACGTCTTCGGCAGATTTGACTATTAATAGCAAACGATCACAAACCATCATGCCTCATGAGTGCAGGTTGGTGAATTTTTTTCACTAACATATAATCAAGTTATAAAATTGTATCTAATATATAGTAAAGTTTGCATAGAAAGTCAAACGATTCTAAATAGATACTTGAGTCCTCTATGCAAGAAGTTTTGGATTTAAAACTAGACTTTAACACAGAGCAAACTCTATCGGAAGCTGCCTATTTATATATCACGATCTCAGTATTTCAGAAAGATTAATCTTATGCATGTCAACCGGAGAATACATTTTAATAAACTGGATGATGTGTGACACTCGTATCCACATTAGAATTATCATAAGTCACTTAAGATAATATGAAATTCACCATGCTTAATTTTTTGTATGTTATTCTCTATATCAAGATGGACAGTCAAGTTCCCTTACCACAAAACAAATTCCGAGACAAATACACACATACAAAGTCTTACTTGAAAACCTCACAGTAATTGCAAACGTCCAGCTTTTCCTGCATGAGGAAGACCTCTAACATGATGCCTAGTCATTGCTTTTTACCATCAAAATTTTCTTCATTTCCAGAAGACAACCAAGAAGACGAAGACAAAGACGAAGCCATCGCGAAGCCCCTAAAAATCTCACCACATTTTACTCTTTCACCAAACTCTTCTCCAGTCACACTGTTCCGATGCATCGATTGCACGTTTCCATTGCCTTTTCTATGAGATTCTACTCTGCGAACACCACAATCACCAAACCCAGTGGATATCCTCTCAAACAAATCTCCTGAAAAGCTCCTGCTTCCACAACCAATTGATCTAGATCTCGAGACTTTGTTGCCAGATGGGGAAGCTTCTTTTTCATCTGGGCTTCTGTTTTCTTCATCAAAAACAACAAGCTCTTCGTTTTTTGTAGGACTGGTGGATATGTTTGCATTTTGGGTTTTCTTTCTTGCGGAGTTATTTGATGAAGATAAGGAGAGAAAGGACCAGAATCTTCTTTTTCCATGGCTGTGATGGTGTTCAGCTTCGGGGAATTGCAAACCGCGTCTGCAAATGACGGTGGATTTGCTCCTCTGGAAAACAATGTTGCCCCTGTCATCTGGATCTCCCAATGATGAATTAAGAAGAAATGTAACCAAAGCGTATAAATCATGAGTGTGCACATGCTTAACTTCAACATAATGCCGAATGCAAAGTGGTGCCACCAAAAATCCAAAAAAGCAAAAACGTATGTTTTGTTGTGTCTAAAATCAATATCAAATCTATTATCTGTGTATACATGGATAAATATGGTTTTTCAGTTGGATTTAATTTAATAAACCCCTGAATAGGACCGTTTAATCGAATCAATGGACAAAGTAACAAAATGCGGAAAATATACCTTGCTCTATTGCTGCTGTTAATCTGAACACGTACACTGCAACTGCTCCGGCTGATGAAGAATCTGGCGTGATCCAAGGATTCACGACCTCCCACCAATTGTTGATGCACCCCTTGACTGGTTTCAACAATTCACTGCTTTACCCGATGGAGAGGCTAGGCAGTGTGGGCTTTATAGAAAATTTGGCACACCCTCCCTCTCAACTGTATATGGCCGCTGATATGCCACTGAACGTGCGTCTGATTGTATATCTGAGGAGGTTAACCTCCTCCTTTATATATAGGGAGATGGAAGATTCTGACAGGTATAAGGTTTAAATTTAAATTTAAATTTAAATTTAAATCTAAATTTAAAACTCAACCTTATCTTTCTATTAAATATTATCCAATATTTAATTATTGTACCAATAATTATCTACAAGCCACACATGGGTCATCGCCCCTCGGGGACCAGATGTCGTAACTTTATGGTCGTTGCACTTTGAGCCCATCCATCGCGGTCTCTGACCATATGACTGTCTACATATTCGGGGTTTTCATTTAGACCATACTATACATCCACGAGTATACCCGATGATCACTTGACGTATGGATGTTTTACGTAACAATTAATATCATTATGTGACATATGTGACATATAATATTATCATACATAACGTCCACCTTATGATTAATTCGTATAAACTTCATCAACGTGCTGCGCATCACACGTATCTCGAATTAATCCCAACAATCTCCCACTTGAACTATGTATGTATATTAAAGATTATATGTCACCTTTTTGAGCTCATATACCTTATGTCCCTTAGTGTGTCTTTCCTTTTCTGGTCCATCAGCAAACGTTAGCAAAAGACTTAAGCCGCACGTCGCCACATTGAATTAGTGACTAGTCCCTCTTAAATCATGATACTAACATTCTACTGTATGACATGGATACTGAAATGGATATGTAGTGTGGAATTAATATGCTAGGTGATCATACATATCTAATTCCAACTTGGCCCTCTTTAGCAAGATCAATAGAATTCAGAATGTATGCCGTAACTGCTTAATGTACATTACTTCTGCAGAAAAACTTTAATATAACCGGAATGTACATTATACTGTTTGTCTGAAATAAACAACTCTATTGAACACAATAAAAACCTTACAGACTCCCACTAGGATAAAACATCCTCAACTGGACTAAGACCCATATGGCTAACATGCTTGTGAAACACAACCGGTTCCACGGCCTTAGTCAAAGGGTCGGCCACCATAAAGTCTGTACTGATATGCTCAATACTGATCAGAGCACTCTGAATTCTTTCTTTAACAGCTAGATACTTTATCTCTATGTATTTCGCTTTAGATGAACTCCGGTTGTTATTTGAGTATAGCACCGCAGCTTTACTGTCACAGTAAATCCTCATTGGAGATGAGATAGTCTCCAATACCCGCAGCCCTGTAACAAAATTGCGAAGCCATATCGCCTGATTGGATGCATGGAATGATGCAACGAATTTCGCCTCCATAGTGGAAGACGCCAATAAGGTCTGTTTCGCGCTTTTCCATGAGATCGCACCTCCGGCTAAAGTAAACACATAGCCCGAGGTCGATTTCATGCTGTCACGGCATCCAGCAAAATCGGAATCTGTATATCCAGTGATCTCTAACTCATCAGATCTCCGATACGTCAGTACGTGTTGCTTCGTTCCTTGAAAATATCTTAGCACCCTCTTTGCCGCGGTCCAGTGATCCTTGCCCGGATCAGATAGGTATCTGCCTAACATTCCCGTAATGAATGCCAAGTCTGGTCGTGTACATACTTGGGCATACATTATACTCGCTACTACCGAAGCATAGGGAGTATTCCTCATTTCCGAACGTTCAAACTTAGTCTGGGGACATTGTTTCAGACTAAACTTGTCTCCTCTTGCCACGGGGGTATTAAGTGGTTTACACTTATCCATGCTATACCGCTTCAACACCTTTTCGATGTATGCCTGTTGTGAGAGAGCTAAGATACCTTGGGTACGATTCCTCCGTATCTCAAGTCCCAACACATATGAGGCTTCACCAAGGTTTTTCATCTCGAAATGTTTTCTCAGAAAAACTTTGGTGTCGCTCAACATGTTTACATCGTTTGTTGCAAGCAATATATCATCTACGTACAAGATCAGGAATATGAACTTGCTCCCTCTGAACTTATGATACACGCATTCGTCAATTTGGTTTGCCTCAAAACCGAAGGAGGCAACCACTTTGGCAAATTTGAAGTACCATTGTTGAGACGCTTGCTTGAGCCCATAGATGGATTTCTTTAGTTGACAAACCATGCCTTTTGGATCTTCCACCTCGAATTGAGGCGGTTGAACCATGTAAATAGTCTCGTCGAGTTCTCCGTTTAAAAACGCAGTCTTAACATCCATCTGATGTAGCTCAAGATCTAAGTGTGCCACTAAAGCCATGATTATCCGAAAGGAAGCCTTCGTTGATACTGGAGAGAAGGTTTCTGTATAGTCTATGCCCTCCTTTTGGGTAAACCCTTTAGCAACAAGTCGAGCCTTATATCATTCTACGTTGCCTTTTGAATCCCGTTTGGTTTTAAATATCCATTTGCAACCAACGTGTTTCGAACCTTTAGGCAACGAGACGACATCCCATACCTTGTTGTCGTGCATAGACTTTATTTCTTCTTCCATGGCCTTTATCCACTTTTCTGAATTTCGACATTGCAATGCTTGTTGGACGTTTTTGGGGTCATCATCCAACATACCAATATCGAATTCGTGTTCTTGAAGATACACCACATAGTCACTAGGTATGGGGTTTCTCCGTTCACGAGTGGATCTCCTTAAGGGCACTTGTTCTTGGGATACTGTAGGTTCCTGAACTGCATCAGCCGGCAATTCATCGAGTTCTTCAGTAACTTCCTCAGGAACATGAACTTGTTCTTGTGGAGCGTCACTACTGGGATGAGGTACCTCAGGTGCGGGTATCGTTGATGCTATCTCCCCAAAAGATGGTTCGATTCGCATTTCTGTCGCATCTGAGTGTGCCTCATCTAACTCGATGATCTGCTGATGCAAATCATTCCCCCCGGAACCAAAGTATCCTCAAAGAACTTTATCGAATTTGTCTCGAAAAACACTTTACTTGTGGGATCGTAGAATTTATACCCTCGTGACCTTTCCGAGTAACCAACGAAATAGCAACTAACTGTTTTGGTGTCTAGCTTTCTTTCATTTGGTCTGTAAGGCTTCGCCTCTGCTGGACAGCCCCAAACCCTCATGTGGTTAAGGCTAGGCTTACGCTTAGTCCATAACTTATAAGGGGTCCTTATCGTTGCTTTAGTTGGTACTCGGTTGAGGATGTAAGCTGCGGTTTTAAGCGCTTCTCTCCAGAGGAATAATGGTAGTGTAGTTTGACTCATCATACTACGCACCATATCCATAAGTGTACGATTTCGTCTTTCAGCTACACCATTCATGTTTGGTGACCCAGGCATGGTGTACTGAGGGACGATTCTGTTTTCCTCTAGGTATTTAGCAAATGGTCCTGGACACAATTCTCCTGATCCATCATATCGACCATAGTATTTACCCCCACGGTCCGATCTGACGGCTTTAATCCTTTTGTTGAGTTGTAACTCAACTTCAGCTTTAAAGGATTTGAACATGTCTATTGCTTGCGCTTTTTCTTTAATCAAGAATATGTAGCCATATCGCGAATAGTCGTCAATAAAGGTGATAAAATAAGAGTGGCCATTTTGAGTAACCGGATGAAATGGGCCACTAATATCAGTATGAATCAACTCTAATGGACTATTTGCACGATTTGCTTCATATCTTCGGACTTTAGTTTGTTTTCCTTTAGCACAAAATACACACGACTCTAAGTCGGTTAAGTCTAAAGGATTGAGAATTTCTGTTTTGACAAGATGTTCTATTCTCTTTTTTGGACACGTGTCCTAAACGTCGATGCCAAAGTGATCAAGAATTCTCATGAGTTAATTTTGCTTTAACGTTTCGCGTTACAACATGCAAGGTTTCCTGATTTGAAGCAACATTTATTGAATAAAGTTTATCAATTTCGGACATTATACCGTGACCAATCAATCTAGAAGCATGATAAAGTTGGAAATTTCCATTTCCAAAATAACCGTAATATCCACTTTTATCCAATCGATAAAACGAAATAAGATTTCGTTTAAACGATGGCACTACAAAAGTGTCATGCAAATCTAGATAGAAACCAGATGTCAACAGCAATCTGAAATACCCGATGGCTTCAACCTTTATGCCGCTGCCATTTCCCATATAGACGTATCTTTCATCGTCTCTTGGTTTTCTATGGCTTAGGCAACCTTGCATAGTCACAGATAGGTGAGTCGTGGCTCCCGTATCGACCCACCAAGTGGCTATATCCGAAACAAAATTAACTTCAGAACAAACTAAGAATGTACCCTTTTTCTTGAGACAAGATATATAACCGGTACAATTCTTCCTTAAATGTCCTTCCTTATTGCAAAAGAAACAAGTCATGCTTTTGGGTGTGTCAGTAGTAGGCACCCCCTTTTCCTTTTGACTTGCCTTTTGCACAGTAACCATTTCCGCAGCTTTGTGTTTCTTACCACCGAACTTGGTGGCGACAGCATTCATAACTTTATGCACCCTTATGCTGTCGATTCCACGGTACTGTTTCGAGCAAAGTTTCTTCAAGAGATTGCCTGCCTCGGCTTTCTCATTCGTTACATATCTTTGCTCGAGATCGGCTAAAAATTCTTTAGCCGTCGTGGACTCAGAAACGTGTCCCCTGAAGAATTTAGGGATAGACTTTTGCATGATCATAAGACACATGCGATTTGATCGTAGCCAGCATGCCATGTGACATTTTTCCTCACTGGTACTTTCGTCTGTTAGCACAGCTAGACGATCTATCTGTAACACATTGTCTAGATCAGCAATCCCCAGAAAGATCTCAAATTGACCTTTCCATTGCTTATAGTTTGAACCGTTCGTTGTAGGAATATCTTTAATGTTAGACATTATTGCTGAAAAGCAAACAAGAAACGGACTTAAATACACAACACGTGTAATCTTTAAACTGCATAAAAACAAATATCAAAATAGAACCCCGATTCCATCTACCAATTGTCTTCCAATATTGGGGCTCTTTGGAGTCATCCCAATACCTTCCAACAATTGGGTGTAGTGGTCAATATGACGGCTCTCCATGCACGGGTTAACCACCTTCCTTTGGGCCGATGAGTTAACCTATGCATTTAAAGCTTCGCCGCCGGCCCTATTTGGGTCCACTACCATGCTCATATGTGTTTTCGACAATCACACATTCCTTTGGGCCGGTCAATGATTGCCTCCAACACATACATGCCCTTCACGATCATAACAAATATAGTGGCGATGATATGATTGTCGCACTTTGAGGGGATCATATTAAAGCCCTACATTTTCTAAGTCGCGTAACTTTATGGTTCTACATGATCCGCAGTTTACTGACTGACCCTTTTGCACATACCGTGCATACATAACACCAACATCCGTTTTGTTTTACTTAAACCAATTCGAACCAGCTTGATTCTCTTTACGGCTCAAATAAGAACCACCTTGAACCAAGCTCGATTCTCCTTACGGTTTAAGAAAGCAATATCTTTATTAATCAATTTAACAAGTGATATAACCTTATGATGGGTCACATTGAGCGTGAAGTGAACCGATTCAGTAATACCCACTTGCCATAAGGGTTTATTACCATTCCACATAATTTCCAGGCCACCGGTGGAGTCACAATGGTCTCGCTTAAGTACCGGCTTTCTTAGACAAAACTATGTGTACGACGTTTTTATCACAACTCAATGAGTCATCTATCACGAGTATAAACCACATTGATTGATAAGTGTTGGTTAATTCAGTCAACTTAATCCATCGAATTGACTTGGTTGAACTCGGTCAAACCGGGTCAAACAATATTCGGATCCTTATTGGATTAAGTTCCTTAACTTTATTTGGTTATTTATTAACATGCATAGACATGAAGGCATAAATAAATAAATAATTAACTGCATGCATATAAAGAAATACTGCAATAATAACCGGAAATTAACTTAACACTTGATTATTATTATTTTGGATTTCTTTAAAATAATAATAATAATAACAAATAATTTATTATTATTATTACTATTTTTCTTAATAAACTTTAAATAATAACAATAATAATCAAATTATTATCATTATTATTTACTTTATTTTCTTTTAAAATAACTTTAAAATAATAATAATTACTTATTATTATTACTATTTTCCTTTAATAATAATAACAATAATAATTAAATTATTATCATCATTATTATTATTTTCTTTAAAAGAAGACTTTAAAATAATAATAATAATAATAGTAATTTATTATTATTACTATTTTCCTTAATTGAAACTTTAACTTTATCCAAAATAATAATAGTTAATCAAAACAAATAAAAAAACTGAAATTAAAAGAGAATAAGGGAAGGGGGCCGCGGGTCGGGTCGGGTAGAACCCGCCCAGCCCAAACTGTTTTCCCTTCTTTTTTTTATTTGTCTGAAATCTTTGGGCCGAAGCCCTATCTGTACAGAATTAGGGCCCGATCGGTTTATGGCCGCCCGGCCCACTGTGAAATCTGAATCAGCCTTTTTTTTAACTAAACGCAATTTGGGCCGAAGCCCAATTCTGAACCGGATCCATCCGAAACCTGCCTGGCCAGAACAATCCGCCAGAAGCACCAAAAAAAACTCAGGATTTTCGGCCAGCAGGGAGGTTCAAACTGCTGACCTTCAGAAATGTGGAAGGTGCTGCTTCCACTAGGCCAACAGGCTGTTTGTTCATTAAACGGAGGCTGTTTGAAATCTATATTAAAAATCCAGGATTTTCAGAAAAACCTAATGAAATTTCGGCCGTAAGAATCAAAACTGAGGCTTTTGTTTGAACAACTGGCCAGCGCCAGCGCTCGTTTTTGGCAAAAAAAAAACAGTGAGATTTTTGTTTTAAAATAAAAAACTAAAACTTTTCTTCATAAAAACTTGTTCCGAAAAACGTTTTTGATCTGAAAAATTTCTGTTTTTCAGCATGAACAGATTAACATAATTGATTCGACTAGGTCTTCTCTGATACCACTTGTTGGATTTAATTTAATAAACCCCTGAATAGGACCGCTTAATCGAATCAATGGACAAAGTAACAAAATGCGGAAAATATACATTGCTCCATTGCTGCTGTTAATCTGAACACGTACATTGCAATTGCTCCGGCTGATGAAGAATCTGGCGTGATCCAAAGATTCACGACCTCTCACCAATTGTTGATGCACCCCTTGACTGGTTTCAACAATTCACTGCTTTACCCGATGGAGAGGCTAGGCAGTGTTGGCTTTATAGAAAATTTGGCACACCCTCCCTCTCAACTGTATATGGCCGCTGATATGCTACTGAACGTGCGTCTGATTGTATATCTGAGGAGGTTAACCTCCTCCTTTATATATAGGGAGATGGAAGAATCTGATAGGTATAAGGTTTAAATTTAAACTTAAATTTAAATCTAAATTTAAATTTAAATTTAAATCTAAATTTAAAACTCAACCTTATCTTCCTATTAAATATTATCCAATATTTAATTATTGTACCAATAATTATCTACAAGCCACACATGGCTTGTCGTCCCTCGGAGACCACATGTCGTAATTTTATGGTCGTTGCACTTTGAGCCCATCCATCGCGGTGTCTGACCATATGACTGTCTACATATTCGGAGTTTCTATTTAGACCACATTATACATCCACGAGTATACCCGATGATCACTTGACGTGTGGATGTTTTACGTAACAATTAATATCATTACGTGACATATATGACATATAATATTATCATACATAACGTCGACCTTATGATTAATTCGTATAAACTTCATCAACGTGCTGCGCATCACACGTATCTCGAATTAATCTCAACATTTTCTTCTCCTTCTTCCATTCGTAGACGATTTTATCATTGCCGTATTGCACATTTCTTCCATTCTTACGTTACTGTAGTCACGTTCAACAAGAAACAATAGACTACACCAAATATTATATCACATCAACAACAAGACATTACCCCCATTAACTTAGAAGCTCCTGTCTATGGCGAGATATGAGGGGTCTGATGTACGCAACCATACTCATGTGTTAGAAACATAGAGACTTTTTTTCCAATGGACTTTAATGAAAATTGCGTCATGATCAACTGATCACAATATAAGAATCTCAACGAATTTAGTGAATCGTTTTTCTTCATTTTATCATATTACAAAGTCAAAGAATAGTGTGTGATTCACTCTGTTAGATTATATCACATGTATAATGTATTTCATCAAACTCATCAGTAACTTTTAATAGAAAAGTTACCTCTGAGATTTGAAATTAGCATAGAAAAGTTACCTCTGCTCTTGTTTGGGACGATTTCATCTTTCTTTTTCTTCCTTAGATGACTCGATAGGAAAGGCAGTTTACTTCTCTTTGTATGATTCTGATCACATTCACAGCCATTACTCACAACTACTCCCACGTGAGAGGTTGTAGAAGAAGAACCAATATTGCTTGAAATTGAGCCAAATTCAGATCTAAAAGATGGAGAGGGAGAAGAAGAAGAAGAAGGGAAAACGGGTGCAGGAAAAGAAGAAGAGACGAGCTTTCCTAGCTTATCTTGAAGGCAAATAGCACAGATCCCACCTGGGCTGCTTCCAATGTTCTTGAAATTATGCTCTCCTGTACATTGCATCGTGGTGCTTTCTCCCATCTCTTCTTCCACCAGTTCCATAACCATTTTCCCAACAAATTCTGCAGCCCTTTATCAAAAACTCCGGTGATTTAGTGTAGAGGTGCTTTGAGAATCAATAAGCAAAAGGAGAGAGAAGTTGTAGAATGGTCAAACAGGGCCATATATAAGTCGAAAACTGTTAAATAGGGGAAAGGCTATATGTTGGATGATGATTAACAAATTTAACACGATATAGGTACATACAACATTTTATTTGCGCCATGTAAGAATTTTTTTTATATGACAAATAGGTTTTTGTATGTTCCGTTTAAGTTTATACTAAAAGACATTGTTGATTGGACTCGAACGCACACCGAAAAGTTCCTCTATAATGTATAGAAATGATGGGATTAAGGAATGGTGGGGAGATGAATCGCTGAGGAGGAGGAGAGAATCTTCAGTAGCACGTGCAACTCTGATTTTTTTTTTGAGGAATTACCGATTTCATTCATTGATGCAATCTGCCAAAGCAGCAGAGAAGACAGCAGGTGGGGGGTTTGTCCCCCAAACCTGGAGTGTACAAGACGTGTGGCCTAAACACGCTAGATTGTGGGCAGGCATATTGCCTGAGCGTTTGACAAAAGAAAAATTGACATCATTGAAACTGAAAGCTAGGTATCTAATACGAGCAACGAGATCCCCATGGATGGAAATGTCTTCATCCTCAGAATTAAGTCGATGGATGCAACTAAGACAATCAGTTTCAAGAATGACGCTGTCAAAACCAAAATCAAGCGACTTCTGGAGCCCCATATATACAGCATCCAGTTCCAGTAGACTGACGTCGAACAGTGGATCCCTTGGACCAGAAATAGCTTGCAAAATCCGACCATCACAGTTGCGGAAAATCGCACCAAATGCACATTTACCATTTTTCAAAGACGCATCAACATTCACTTTAACAAATGGGTGATCGGGAAGCTTCCATTTTATGTCCCAGTTGGGACTTGGGGAGACAGGTCGAAGAGAATTGGAGCTGAGAATGTACTCCTCGGCCTGGCATTCGGCCGTAGCAATGAGGGAGTTTATGTGGACTGCTTTACCATCGAAAATAGCAGAGCAACGGGCTTTCCATAGTTGCCAAAGGAGATTACAAAATTTGCAGAATCCATCATCACCATCCGAGTAGAAAACAGAGTAGAGCACCTGTTTAATATTGATAGCATCAGAGAAAAGCCAGCGTATGGAAGCAGAGTAGGTCATTTTAAGAGCCTTAGGGATAATGCAATTTCTGAAAGTGTGCGAGGTAGATTCCACATCCGTTCCACAAAGTTGACAGGAGGCATTAGTGATGCCACGTCTAGCAAGATTAAGAGAAGTGGGCAAACAATCATGTAGAAGCCTCCATATAAAATGTTTAACTCTAGGTTGCAATGGAGATGACCACAAAAATTTCCAAAGCCCAGATTCAATTGCCTTCGAAGACGAGGGACCAGGGATTTCAGCTAGCAAATTTTTCTTTTCAAGTGCAACAAAGTAGCCCGACTTCACAGTGTAATGCCCCTTAGGATGATGATGCCAAATCAATTGATCTTCCTCCTCATAACCAACTAAAGGAATGCTGAGAATTTTATCCATTTCAAAATCCCAGAATAAGGTGCGGATGAGGGCCTTGTCCCAAGCGCCATTTGCAAGGATTAAGTCGGAGACCATGGGAGATTCAAAAACTGTAGAAAGCGTCCGGGTTGGGACAAAGGATGGAATTGTAGGGATCCAGGGGTCCTCAAAAACCTTAATGCTTCGACCATTGCCAACTTTCCATCGGCACCCCTGTTTTAAGAGATCTCTGCCCTTAAGTATGCTCTTCCACAAGAAAGAAGACCTAGGCATATAACCAGCATCCAGAAAAGTCGAATGGGGGAAGTATTTTGAATGAATCAACTTCCCAACAACGGAGTCAGGAGATTTAAGAAGTCGCCACGCTTGTTTTGCAAGCATGGCCAGATTAAATGCCTCGAGATCACGAAAACCAAGTCCACCCCTGCTTTTCGGTTGGATACATGTCGACCAAGCTTTCCAATGGATCTTTCGCTCATTGTCCTTGGCTCCCCAAAAGAATCTTCGAATCATAGCTTCGATTTCATTGAGAAAAGTTTTGGGCAAAGCAAAGCACTGCATAATGTACGTGGGAATGACCTGGATGATGGATTTTATAAGGATTTCCTTGCCAGCAGCTGAAAGGAATCTTTCCTTCCAGCCACTCAATTTCTTCCAAACCCGGTTTCTAACATATGAGAAAACAGCCTTTTTTGATCTTCCAGTCATGTAAGGCAGGCCAAGATGATGGCCAGAACCATCTCCTTTGCTAATACCCAGAGTACAGGAAAGAGCATCCTGAACCGCAGAAGGAACGCATTTACTGAAAAAGAGAGAAGACTTCTTTTTGTTAATTTGTTGCCCCGAGGCCAGCTCGTACCTATGGATTATATCAATAAACTGAGAAGCGTTGGGGGTGGATGCTTCAAGAAAAATCAAACAATCATCAGCAAAAAGGAGGTGAGTCAAAGTAGGCCCGGCCAAACCAAAGTGAAGGCCGTTCAAAAGTCCAGTGTTGACTGAATTTTGAATCATCGCAGAAAGGCCTTCAGCACAAATAATGAACAGGAAGGGAGATAGCGGGTCACCTTGGCGCAATCCTCTCGTGGGTTTAATGGAAGCAGTTGGTGAACCATTAACTAAAACTTTATAATGCACAGAAGTCACCATTTTCATGATTAGAGTTGTAAAAGCTAGGGGAAAATCCATTTTGTTCATCACTTCCTTCAAGTAGCACCATTCAATGCGGTCGAAGGCCTTTGCCATATCCAACTTAATAGCCACGTGGTTATTACATCCCGACTAATTCCCTTTCATAGAGTGATAAGCTTCGAAAGCAGTAATAACGTTATCAGTGATGAGTCTTCCACTTACAAAAGCACTCTGAGAAGGCGAAATGAGCGATGGCAGCAGGGGCTTGAGGCGATTAACAATCATTCTCGACATGATCTTATAGATTGAGTTGCAAAGACTGATAGGTCGAAACTCGGTCATGAGTTTGGGATGCCTACATTTGGGGATAAGGCAAATAAAAGTACAAGTCAAGGGATCAAGTGGCATACCGTCGTTAAGACATCCGAGAATAATTCGGGAGAAGTCACCACCAAGCACGTCCCAGTGCTTTTGAATGAAGATCATGTGTAGCCCATCCGGGCCAGGGGCCTTGCGTCCAGGGATTTGTTTCAGTGCTTTGAAAATCTCCGCATGGTTGAAAGGAAGTAAAAGAGATGCTCTGTGTTCGGGAGTAAGTGTGGAGAAATTAAGACCATCCAAAGAAAGATCCGAAGGCATGTTACTTTGATACAGGTTGTTGAAGTAACAGAAGGCAAGATGTTTGATACCTTCATTTGTGGATACTGTGGCGCCAGAAGAGTCCAGAAGAAAGGAGATCCTATTGCGCTCCTTCCTCGCCGAAGCCTTGTGATGGAAGTAGGATGTGTTTTTGTCGTTCAAAGTGATCCAGTCCACCCGACCCCGTTGACGCCAAAACTCCTCCTGTAAGATAAGAGTGTTGTCAATTTCCTTCATAATCTGCCGTTCTTGATCGGGACGATAGTCACCGCATGCTTGTAAGTTACAGAGAGCCTTCTTGAGTTTTTCAACTTTCTTTGAGAGCGACCCAAATTTTTTCTTGCTCCATTGCAAAAGTGTAGTTCGGGTGTTAGTAACGGCATCATTTAATTCAGTCGCATCCATACAATTACTAAGGGGAGACCATGCCTCTTCGAAAACATCCTTAAATTCGTCATCACGGAGCCAAAACGGATCATATCTAGGCACATGTCCCAATCGAGGAACGTCATCTTGGTCGTGCTGACCAGCCGTAATGAAAATGGGGAGATGGTCAGAGTGGGAGGAAGACAAATGGAAAACTCGGTGGTGGCCGAAGATAGCCGACCAAGAGGGTGTAGCCACCGCACGATCAAGTCTCCGGCGAACCAAACCAGAACTACGGCCATTACTCCAAGTAAAAAGGGGCCCAATAAAGTCTAAGTCAATGAGGTTGCAGGATGTAAGCGCATCCTGGAAGGCCGCCATGGCTCTCCAGTTACGTTCAAGTCTCCCCTCAGATTCATGATTAAATAAGATTTCGTTAAAGTCCCCAGCGACAAGCCATGGAAGGGAAGAAACTTGATGCAGTCTACGAAGAAGGTCCCAAGAGTGATGCCTATCCTCTTGAGCCGGGTTGCCATAGAACCCGGTGAATCGCCAAAGGGGCAGGGACTCCAGCTGGACAGAGACATCAATGTGTCCACTGGAGTAATTCAAGAGATTAACAATATAATTATTAGTCCACAGTAATGCTAAGCCACCACTAAGACCCACAGCATCTACAACAAAAGCATTAGGATAACCAAGTCTTCTACCCATATTTACAACATAATTGTTTTTGTTTTTTGTTTCGGAAAAAAATAAAATGCAAGGTCTATGGGCCCTAACAAGGCTACTAAGAGCTCTAACTGCAGGGGCTTGGCCAATTCCCCTGCAGTTCCATGAAAGGAGATTCATCGAAATTGGCAGGGTTGCTGAGACGCAACCGCTGCCGGAACTCCGTAGGCGACCTTGCCTTTGCATTTTTTGGTGGTATCCTGAGTGTCCATCAAATCCAATTCATCAGCATGTCTTTTTGAGCAAGAGGGCTTAGAAGAGCAAACAGTGGGAGTGTTGTTGGGGCAAGCTCTTTTGGTCTGTTGCTTTTTGAATGTTTTTGGTTTGGAGTATTTTATAGACTGGTGTGGAGTAAGAGCAGTACTTTGTTTAAAACACAGAGCAGTCTGCAGTGGTAAGTTTTCTTTGCTTTGGATGGGTCCGGGCTCAATGTACATGCCGATGGGGTTGTAAATGCAGGGGGGAAAATTCGGTGTTAAATTGCTGTGGAGATTGGACAAGTCGCGTAACGGTTTCTGAGTATTGGGAGTTTTGCACGGTTGGTTCGGTACAGAGGAAGCAGGAAAGGTGGGTCTCTTAGTGCTTGGGCTTCGAGCATCAAGGATACAGGTTGGACATTCAGGTCATCACTGGGTTGCAAGGAGAGGTCACAAATGAGGTTTGAAGATGCCTTGGTCAGAAGCCATTCACCATAAGGGAGATTTTTGAGTTCAAGATCTGTAAACTCTTTCGTTCGGAGTGGGCAGAAATTGACAGTGTGGGATAGCATGCCACAATTCTTGCACATTTTTGGGAGCCTTTCATATTGAACCAGACCTCGCACAGTCGTATCAGAGAGTTGTAGGCAGTAGAAGCGCCTAATGGGCTTATCAATATCAACAGTAACACGGAACCTGAAGAATTTCTCCCCAAAATTCTTGCCACTTCGGATTTGGCCTGATTTGCATGCAGACCAATCTTTTAAAATCTGAATCCCAACTTCCTCTGAGTAGAAGTGGGAGGGGAGTTTAACAAGGTGAACCCAGAACTCTGTCGAGTCAAAGAGAGAAGGGTTCTCTTTCCAGTCGGGCCGCCATCTCTTCAAGACAATGAGATGGTTCTCAAAACACCAAGGTCCTTCATCGATTATTGATGAAGGCACACAATCCTCAGAGAAGAAAAATTAGAAGAGATTACCTGCTAAGCGAACGAGTTTAAGGTTTGTGCACTTCCAAGATTGCTGCATGGCTCCAAGCAGACCTCTGGAAGAAACCTCTCTTGATGTCAGAACCTTGCCAAGGAGGCTGTTGTTATTTTCTAACAACCCGCGCTCTACCGAAGAAGGTGGGATCTGTGAGACGGTATTTTCAGCATCAGTGAGTGAAAGGGAGTTCAGAAGATTATCAAGGTCGAAGTTTTCCATCTTGCAACCAAAATCAGAGGCCAAGAGGCGGCCTTAGCAAGAAGAAGGAGGCGGCACTTTTTTCAAGAGAGAGAAACCCTAGCAGCGGAGGGAGGTGCAACTCTGATAAGAAAAAATTAAAAAAAAAAAACACAAGTGCCAACCTGCGACACTTACTGCCCTGACATAAATATTTCACCAAATTTGTTGTAGCAAGCGAAATCTATGGCCCGAGACCTCCACTGCCTCATTTCTATGAAATTATGTGGAGGATGTAAATCAAAATATCAACGGTCTCTCTAAAGCATTGCGAGAATCCACATGTAAATTAGTCCAACAACTTTTTAACTTAATTGGACCAGATACAATATTATAGCCATTACTGTCTCAAACCAGCAACCTTGAAACCAATTGAGTCGGATACAATGTCATAGACATTTGTAACCTACATATCATTATTTTCACCAAATTTAGTCACATAGGTTGAAGATGAAAACAGATTTTACGTTACTTGTACGGTAAATGATAGACAACTAACGACATGATGTCATAGAAGTATTTATATGTTGCCCCCATGGGCATAGTCCACTGGTAAGTGGCAAAGGTGATTGGGGCTAGAACCCCGACGTCCCGAGTTCGAGTCCGTGTGGAGACAATCCTTGTTGAAATATTACAAGGGTTGCCTCTGGGCTGACTGAGTCTCGAGTGTCCTCTCCCTTTGCAGGGCTGCCGGTGGAGCACATCCCTCGATTTACATCCCACCTGGTTAAGGGGTCTCTGGTACAGGTGGAGGAGAACCCACTCCCTCATCAAAGTATTTATATGTTAACGAATAAGGTGATTTTGACTATTATAAAAGACCTACATATATCTTCAAATTTAATTGGTTAACAAAATTATTTATACTCATTCCAAAATTATATGATTTATCGAAATTTGGAAAAGCAGTTTGGAGTTTATATTTTGGCAATGTTTGCTAATCTGAGAATCCAGGTAACTATGTTTTTTCTTTAATACATGGAATATATGTCATTGAATCACTATAAATTACGATTGTATATGCAATAAACCAAACAAACAAGTATTAGCATTATACATGAAAATAAATAATAGAAATACACCACTAAGTGTAAACTTGTACTTTGTACGTTAGGGTGGAAAAGGTAAATAATGAAAAAAAGGAAAAACAATAAACGGAAAATATTGTGAAAAATGGTTAGCTACAGGGGATGATATGGTTGAATATCATGTTCCATACTCCTCAAAACGTACTACTTAGTTTTCAGTCTCCTAGTTGTATTTGAAAAAATAATATAAAAAGATTTTCTCTATTTCGGAATTGTGATATGCGTTTACGAAAAATTATATTATGTTAAATCATTAGTACTGCTACTCCATTTATATTATTTTTTATATCATAAGCTACATTATTAATTAGAATGACCTTGGAGGTTAGCCTCCCCTCTTGCTCCTTCTCCTGGACAAGGTTATTGGTAAGCCCTTTGCTACAGTCACGGTCTTCCAAAATAAATGATTTAATGAATGGTCACTAACACAGTGGGAGTTAATTCTTAGTGCAAGTCAAACCCAACAACTAAATATACGAATAAAAGATGATTGTATTACACTGTAGCTAGTAATTCTTTTTATTTCTTTATACATTGAATACATATGCATCACACCTAGTGATGAATAATAAATCACTAAATACATGAAACAAACTAAATAAACCTTCAAAACTATGGTAATTGTGGGTTTTCCTATTAAAATTGTAATAATTTTGGCTTTTTCTCCTCTTTTGAATGTACGCACGTGTCAACAGATTACCGTAGTAGATCATACTGACCACAGACGATATTACGTTGATGAGATCAATGTTGAGTTCTTTTGATGGTAAATAATACATTACTGCTACGATATTTGGAAATAAAACACTGTATTAAATGAAACTAACTTAGAATGAGCGGATTAGGCATAATGTACTATATTTGCGCCTCTCTGAGGACATGGTTCAAGATAGGAGTTCATGGAGACATATAATTAAAGTTAACGAGGTTTAGACAGGATATAGGGGCACCTTAGATTATATTTATGGACTTAGATAGTCTATGTACTTTAGGCAACTTTGTACTTTTTTATATTTGTCTTTGCCATTTATTATTTATCTTTCATTATTTGTCTATGTAGGTACATATAGAGTGCGGAGTCTGCTAGAAGCAAACTCTTTATCTTTTGGGATTGAGGTATTGTTTGCCTGCCTCTAACCCTCCCGAGACACTGACGATAGTTTTTGCTGTCGTTGAGATATACTGGGTATTTGTTGTTGTTGTATTAAATGAAAATGACTTTGTATTTATAAATATTTAAACCCAATTTTTCTTGGTTTTCAAATATCAGTTTTAACTATTTGATCTAGGTACGATTTGCAAGATATCTACCACAAGATTATTATTTAATTTGTGATGATACTCAGCTTGCCAGAAGCACTCACACACCGAATAGGAGTGAGGACATGATCCTGCATGGGCTTTCAATGGTCCAAGCATGAAAAATATGTAAAGAAAGATTTTGACATATGATGCTAATCTATTTCCTAAATTATAGCTAAAAGGATAGATATATATCCTATCATTTATGTACATGATAAAATATAATCAATAGAAAATATTTGATTAGATATCAACAATCTTATTCGATATTGTCTAACATCCCCCTCCAAGTTGGTGCGTGGGGGTTGGAAACACCCAACTTGGACATAAGAAAATGAATGTCACGCATGCCAAGTAACTTGGTAAGTATATCCGGAAGCTGATGAGTAGCAGAAACATGAAAGGGGCGAATATATAACATCCAAAATAGCATCAAGAGAAAATGACAATCGACCTTGATATACTTAGTGCGTTCATGATATACGGGGTAATGAGCCAGGTGTAATATGGACTGACTATCCATGTAGAGCGTGAAGGGAGCGTCATGCGATATGTCTAAGAAACGAAGAAGACCAAGAAGCCACTTGAGCTCGCAAGTAGTATATGTCATGGCTCGATATTCTGCTTCAGCTGAGGAACAAGAGTCAATTTTTTGTTTCTTGGTTTTGCAAGAGATCGGCACCGTCCCAAGCTTAATGAAGTATGTCACAATAGAGGGACGGGTAATCGGACAGCTTGCTCGGTCCGAGTCATAGTAGAAAGTCAAGTAGAAATCATTAGTCGAAGGGAAATGAATACTCTGATTCAGGCTACCCTTAAGATAACAAACGACTATCAGAGCAGCCTACCAATGATCAAGACAAGGAGACTGTATAAATTGAGCCAGAGTGTGGACAACGTAGGAGAGTTCAGGACGTGTGACAGATAAATAAATCAAATGGCCCACGAGCCAGCGTAGGATAACGGATCGGCCAAGAGAGAAGTGGCGGATTGATCTAAGCGATGTCGTTATTCCAATGAAATAGCGGCTGGCTTAGACGCTAGTAACCCGCAATCAGTAACAATGTCAAGAGCATACTTGCACTGAGACACAGAGATACAGGTGGGGCTGCAGGCAACCTCAAGACCAAGAAAATATTTCAATTAACCAAGATCCTTCATATGAAAGCAGGTACTGAGATATGCTTTAAACACCTCCATCGCGTGGCAATCATTGCCCATAAGAAGAAAATCATCAACATAGACTAAGATATAGAGTTAAACACAATCACAAACATAGCGAAACAAAGAATAGTCTGACTAGGACTGGACAAAACAATAAGTGCGCAATGCATAAGAGAACTTGGCAAACCAGCACCGAGGGACTTGCTTAAGTCCATATAAAGATTTTCAAAACCGAAAGGCTGAACGAGAAGTAAGTGCGGTGAACCATGGTGGAAGTTTCATATAGACTTCTTCATCAAGATGACTATAGAGGAAGGCGTTTCAGCTATTCATCTGACACATAGAGAACTGTCGTACAGCCACTAAAGCCAATAAGGCACGTACTGTAACCATCTTTTTGTGTTTAATTTTGTATATCCACTTACAACCGATAGAGTGTTTCCCAGGGGTCACGTCCTCAAAAGTCCAAGTATGATTATCCTCAAGAGCCCGTATCTCCTCTTGCATAGCCGCTCTCCAGCGAGGGTCCATGACCGCTTGCGAATAAGACTGGGGTTCTGTACTCAAAGAAATAGAAGAAAGAAAAGCCCAATGGGCAGAATAAAGTCTATGAGTAATGAGAAAATTAGTGATAGAGTAGGGAGTACCCAAGGAAATGGATGTGGTGGCCGATGTGATCGAGGGGCTATACTGAACTGTATTCATGTCAAAATCTGCAAACTTAGCCGGTAGTTTCTTACTTCGTTGCCCACGGCCGAGTGTGGGTGAAGGAGACAAGGACTGTGGGTTGGCGGGTAAAGAGTCAGGTGGCAAGGTCTCGGCAAAGGGTGATGATAGGATGTCCATAGATGGTTCAACAGGTTGAGCCATTGGAGAAATCATAGCGTGGTCATTTAGGGGTCGACTCATCATGTGGCAAAGGTTCAGAAGTTGGTGGCAAAGGTGTGTAGGAGGGATGGCTAACACTTGCAAAAGGAAAATTTGTTTCGACGAAGGTGATATTCCGGAGGTGAAGAATTCACGGTTATCTAAATCATATACGTTCCATCCTTTCTTCTCAATAGGATATCCCACATGATACATTTGTGATTGTGGGTTTGAAACTTACCATAATGCCAGTTATCATTGTGAGCATAGCATAGACTCCTGAAGACTCGAAATGGGAATAATTTGGAGGTTGGTCGAAAAATAACTCATATGGTGTTTTACCATCAAGAAAAGTGCAGGGAGTGCGATTGATTAAGTAGATTGCAGTCAACACACACACGCCTAAGAAAAATAGAGGCAAATTTGCTTGAAAACGAAGTGCGCATGCCACATTAAAAATATGTCAATGTTTGTGTTCCACTCTCCCATTTTGCTGTGGTGTGTGTCTAATGGAAGTTTGATGGATCACACCTCAACGAAGAAGGAATGCAGATGGGAGAATTCTATGCCATTATAGCTTCTGAAAATTTTAATCGTCCGACTGAATTGAGTATGTATTATACCGAAAAACTGTTTCACCAATGTAGGTACTCAATCTTTAGTTTTCAATAGATACACACAGACAGTCCGTGAACGATCATCCACAAAGGTTAGGAAATAAGAGGAATCACATGACACTTTATGCCGATAGAGTCCCCACACATTATAATGAATCAAATCAAAACACTGTTCAAGAATTGTATTACTCAAATCGAAAGGTCTTTTGGACCGTTTTGCCCCAGAACACACCTCGCAAGGAACTTCACAATATTTATTAAATGAATGAACTATATTACATATCAGACGTAAGACTCGACTAGAAGGGTATCCCAACTGGTTATGCCGTAAAATCACATCCAATTCCGTTCTAATAACGCACGTCTGGATGGCGCAGGAAACCTTCAGCAGGTATAGCCCGTCAGTCAGCTCACCCGCTCCAATCCTAGTCCTGATACTCCAGTCATGTATCACACAACCTTCATTAGTAAACTCAATAACATAGTCATCGTTGTTTAACAATTGAGAAACCGATAACAAATTGCAAGTCAAATTCGGAACAAAAAGCACTTTGTCAAGAACCAGTGTGGCATTGAGGCGTGCCGCCCCTTGTTGTAGCACCTGTGTTTCTATCTCCTCGGGCAATTGAATGGTGCAAGGTACGATAGTGGAACAATTATGCAAAAGGCTCAAATTATCCGTCATATAGTGTGAAGCTCCAGAATCGATGATCCAAGAAGAGTCAGGACACTTACCACTCATGCGTTCCACCGGTGTGTCCTTGCGAGTATTGAGATCTCGGAGCACCGAACACAATTCATCTTCGGACAGGCTAGTCAAGGCCTCCGCAACACTATTCATGGCATCAGATGTTGCCGCAGAAATTTTTGAAGGAGCAGCCGTCATGCAGTCGTGCCCGTGACCCTGGTCCGAGAGGTAGCCGCGACTGCTTGTCCTTTGGGCCGAGGTGGTCCTTTCAGTCGATCACCCCACCAATCCGGATAACCAATGATTTGAAAACATCCACTCACTTCATGTCCTTTGTGATGGCAATGTGAGCATATCACTCCGGGTTTGGACTCTTTGCGGTCTCCTCCTGACTTTGCGGCCAGTGTTAGTGCAAAGCTAGGGGGATCACACTATTCTTCCATCAGTGCCTTGGAGCTGAGACTTTCCTCTTGAATCACCATATGATAGATACGATTCAAGGTCGGTAGAAGTTCCTGATTAAGAATAGAAGGGCATACTGTTCTATAGGTTTTGTCATCAAGTCCCATAAGGAACTGATGAGCAGGGTCGGCCTCCTTTCGTTGAACAAGTGTTTGCCATAGATCACATTTGCATCCAGCACACGAACACATTGGGATGTCATCATAGTCTTTAAACTCGTCCTAGAGTTTCTTCAGCTTTTCATAATAAATCATGAATGAATCGCCATTTCTTCTGCAACTTGCGAGTGCCTTTTTCAAATGCTGCACCAGATGAGCATTCATGACAGCAAAGTGATGTTTAATCTCGCCCCATAAATCCTTGGCATTATCCGCATAGGGGGAGAGTTTTCTTGTGTAGAGAGGATTCGGCTACCATGGTTGGAATAGAATGGCTGAGAAGGTGGGCGACGACTAAAGGATGGGCAAAAAATACATTTATACATAATGTAGGTCACTGCCCCAATAAGGATAAAGGCAAGAAATACAGTCGCTGCCGTATTCCCCGCATTTCTTGCATTTATCCTTATTGGGGCAGTGGCCTACATTATGTATAAATGTACATTTATACATAATGTAGGCCACTGTCCCAATAAGGATAAAGGCAAGAAATGCGATCGCTGGCAAGATTAAGATGCCATTGTCTCTGATACCATATAAAGAAAGATTTTGGCAACCGAAAGTCTACCTTTCCCTATTCAATCACATGAATTTATAACAAATACGATTGACACGTGGTGCTAATCTATTTCTTAAAAGGATAGATACAAATCATATCATTTATGTACAAGATAAAATACTTTGTACAATTAACCAAGGGATTATACATTCATCTAAGTGATAGGAACTCTAAATTCTTCCATGCTATCCTGAAAAGAAACAAAGCCAAGTCATTCATCCCTTCTATTCTAATACATGATGGCTCATATACTACAAATCTTGAATAGGTTGGTCAACAATTTGTTCAGTATTACCAGGACCTTCTTGGCTCAAGCCAAGAAGTTCTGCCCTTATCTTAAGTTGTCATCAATCTTGGCCCAAAAATTTCCAACTCCTCCGCTGAAGAACTTATACAGCCAATTAGGGACATTGAAATTAAGAATGCAATCTTCTCCATTGGTAAGGACAAATCCCCTGGACCGGATGGATACACATCTGACTTTTTCATTGTAGCTTGGGATATTGTCGGAAAAGATGTCATGTCTGCTACCCATGAATTCTTTAGGAATGGATCCCTCCTTAAACAGTTGAATCTTGATTACCCTAATCCCCAAATCCAACAATATCTTTAGGGTGGAAGACTATAGACCTATTTCGTGTTGCAATGTTATATATAAAGCTATCTCTAAGGTTTTAGTAAAAGGTTAGTTCCCGTGATGAATCAAATTATGGATAAAGCCCAGGCTGGTTTCCTAAAAGGTAGGTCCATGGCAGAAAACATCTTCTTAGTCCAAGAACTAGTAAGAGAATATGAGAGGAAAAGGACAGCCCAAAGTATATGCTGAAAGTTGAAATTCGAAAAGCCTTTGATTCCCTCAACTGGAATTTTTTGGAAACTGTGCTCAAGAACCTAGGATTCCCAGCAATATTTGTAGGTTGGATCATACAATATGTCTCATCAGCCTCATATTCTATCCTGGTCAATGGTTCCCCCTATGTTCACTTTAAAGGAAAACGGGGTCTACGACAGGGTGATCCCCTGTCTCTGTTTCTTTTTGTAATTGCCATGGAATATTTTTCATGATCTTTAAGACAGCTCCATTTGGATCCTGCCTTCTCCTTCCATCCGAAATGTCAAGAACGGTTAATCACACATCTCTGTTTGCTGATGACTTAGTCATCTTCGCAAAAGCTGATGTTTCCTCAGTCACAAAAATCATGGAAAAACTTAAACTTTTTGGTGATTGCTCTAGTTTAACTGCCAACCTCCTTAAATCAAATCTTTTTGTTGCTGGTGTGCTTGATACTGGACATCTACAATCCATCACCAGTTTCTCCATGGGTTTTATGCCTTTTCGCTACTTAAGCATACCAATTCCGGGGTTTAGGTTGTAAACTGCTCACTACTCCCCTTACATATCGAAACTCCTGCAAAAAATAAACCTTCGGAAATCCTCAACTCTCTCCTATGCAGGTAGGTTAGAATTGATTAAGTCTGTGTTCCAAGGTATTCACTGCTTCTGGCTGAGTGCTCTCTATGTTCCCGCTTCTGTTTTATGCCAAGCTGAGCGCATCTGTATGCACTTCCTTTGGGGGGATACAAAGAATGTCCATAGGAGAGCTTTAGTGGCTTGGAATAAAATTTGTTTGCCTAAGTCAGAAGGGGGCTTGGTATTTTTGATCTTAAAACATGGAATACTGCGCTATTGGCTAAATACATGTAGAACTTACATCAAAATAAAGACACATTGTGGGTACAATGGATTAACCACAGATACAAGATCCACGACACTGTGGACTAGAGAACAAAAAAACACCGATTCGCCCCTATTAAAGAAATTGATAATCTCTGGTTCGCAGTGTCGGCTCTGTGTCATCAGCACAAAAATTGATTAAGGAATGAGTTCTAGATAATGAAATTCTTCCAAAAAAAAGCCTATGATTATTTTAGAGCCAAGGGAAATAAGGTTCCATGGCACAAAATTGTTTGTGATCCCTTACTTACCCCTAAATATGCTTTCATCCTTTGGCTGACCGCCCTAGGCAAGATTCAGACTAAGGACCATATGCCGTTTCTAGATGACATTTCATGCTCTTTTTGTAGTTCCCCAACAGAAAATCTTCAGCACCAATTCTTTCAGTGCCCGACAACAAAGCAGGTTTGGGATGAGGTTATTAACTGGAACGGAATGCCATCAAACATTAGGAACATTACTAGGCTCTTTGCATGGGCTCAGAAAAAATTAAAGAACAAGCATCCCAAATTTAAGGCCGTAAAAGTCTCCATTCCTGCAACAGTTTACTCTATATGGTAACGCAGAAATAAAAGGTTATTTGATGATAATGCTTTTTTGCCTTTGGATGTTGCAAATAGAATGTACACTCATGTTTTTAGAGTAATATAAAAAACCTATCCCCCACTAAACTCCGAACGATAGATGGGTTCCTTTGCCGACAGTTCAGTCTGCTCCACCATGGCTGAATATTTTGACTCATGAGATATTGTATTTACAGCATCCATTCGGATTTATTTTTCTTCACATATAAGCAGCATGTTGCTTTAGGTTATTAGGATTGTCTTCTTACATTTATTGTACATGGACAGCCTGTTGTCCATGGACTCGATAGTATTTTTTGTATAGTGAAATTTTGCATGGCAGCCTGTTGCTTGCAAAATCTTTACTTGTAAATTTTGCATTAGTCTCGACATTCACATGTTGTGATGTCACATAAGTCTAATGTACGGGTAGCACTCTTATTTAGGTGCTTTTTCGATGGGTCTATGGTATTTGTCATGTCATTTCTGGGTTTATGATATTTGCATTTTATCAAAAAAATAATATTTGATTAATCTTATCCAATATTTTCTAACAAAATAAGATTCTGATTTAAGAAATCACCATCATTGTCCAACCGGATACAATAATGCTAAATGGTACTTTATGGATTTTGAAAAGACTACGTGTTACACTGACACGGTACTTTAGGTGAAAATCAAAGAGATTTGATCAAATAAATCATTTAATTATTCATGTCCTAATTTACAAGATAGCTTTTTGAAAGAGGTACCTCCAATTCTTTTTTCTTTTTTCTTTTTTGGTGAGAAGAATAAGAAGGAGAACAAGGATATACTTGATGAAGACAATTTCAGCCGTCTCACTCAATTCAGTTTTCCACTTATAAAGCAAAATTTTTAAGATTTAGCAAAGAATGACAACGCAGATAATCTTCACATTAACATAGCACCTCTGCACATTTTTGTACAATTTTAACCTCAACTCCCATATTGTCTCATGTATGGGAGCCCTCATTGTCTCATGTAAGAAAAAAGAGATGTGCAATCCTTCTCCCACGGCATAGCTCAGTTGATACTCGGTTGAGATTTGTTCCAAAAGGTCAAGAGTTCAATTCCAAAGACACGCACAGTGAGGATTCGGCCTAGTTTGCAGGGGGACATCTTGTGTGGGTCACTGCGTAATTCCTCACCCAACCTAAGAAGTTGCTGAACTCCTAATTTGCATACTCCACAATGTTTTTTGAGGCTAGGGCCCATTCAGAGTCAGGGTATGTCTTTTTGATCCAAGATGTGCATTCCTCATTCTCTTCATCCTAGTATACTTGCACATCTTTGTATAATATTTTTTTCATTTTAAAAATATTGTCACAAATGATTTTTCAATATGTTATATTGAAAAGTCAACTGCGATAAGATGGAAGGAATAATATAAACTTGTTGAAGGCTTTTACCGCATGCAAATATATCAGAATAAAAAAATCTGGTTATAAAATCATCAAAGTATAACATAATTTACCAAAATCACGATAATTAGATCGTAAAATTAGAAAATTCTGATTATCGTGTTACATTTTTTAAGTTACTTATATATTGGATACAAGTAATGTCTCTAATTTATTGGACATAAGTTACTAGAAAATTCTGATTATCGTGTTACATTTTCTAAAAACACCTGGTTTCATTGTATTAATTAACGGGATAATTACTTTTGCTTTCTATGTGTTTTTGTGCATTTACCATTAGACCATTTTTAGTTTAAAATTTGACCTTCGAACATTTAAGTATTTAGGTTAGACATAAAACAAGAGTTTTCAATCAAAATAACTAAAATTTAACGCCTTTTAACTTATATAGTTTTACATATGATTTTTGACCCCTCTTCTGTTTTAAAACTTTTTATCTTGACATCTCTAATGCTTTTAAACTGAAAGTGTAATTTTTTAAATCTTTGGCCGAAAATTCTTATTTTCATGTTAGTCCAAAAACAGATGTGTAAAGATCGAACTTTAAAATAAAATGAATCTAAAGAGAATTATGTCTAAACAAAGAAGGTGTAAATATAATTCTCTTTATTCAAATGAGAATATGGTCCCTTGGTGCAATTAATACGATAAATGACATGTTTATTGGATAAATTATTTTATTTATACGTGAACATAATTTAATGTTTGTAAAGGCTTTTCATGTTATCAAAACCGGGGAAAAAAATCTTCTCTAAATTATCCTTCTAAAAGTTACTGATTCTTTTCCCTGATAAACTTTGACGCCTCTCCTTTGATCCGAATGTACCTCCCTATATATATACATATATATATATATATATATATATATATATATATATATATATATATATGTATGTATATATAGACACACACACATATGTATATATATATATATGTATGTGTATATATATATATATGTATGTATGTATGTATATATATATGTATGTATGTATGTATATATATATGTATGTATGTATATATATATGTATGTATGTATATATATATATGTATGTATGTATGTATGTATATATATATATATATCTATATATATATATATGTATATATATATATGTATATATATATATTGTCAGAATATGCATCATGTGACTAAAACAATAGAAGAAAACAGAATTATTTGGAGTAATTGTGATTGATATGGAATTAATTTTTTGGTTCCTGGTTTAAATCCATATTGTAACTATTTATCCAAACCGTAGGATGAATGACAAAGGCAAGAAACAATATTTTCTTCAAACAGTCTCTGTGCCAATGTTTAACACCTATGATTAACATGGTATCAAAGCTAGTATTCCATCCTTGAGTGGTGAAATACAAAAGCTCATTACTTACCGTAAACTTACCTGAACCCTTCTCAATGGCCGACCAAACATCCTAATCCGGAACATCCCAGTCTGGAACGGCAACCAACCCTTCAGCAGAATCATTCAATCTATCCCAAGTCTTAGAGCTCCTGCAAAAATGGACATCAAAACAACACACAGCAAAGCCTTCTGCCTCCACCGCACAACTAGCCTGAATGAAAAGCTTAATGATCATAACTATGCAGTGTGGGCACGGAAGATTAGTATGTCCGTGAATGGGAGGGGAAAGCTCAGACATACCACTCCTCCCCCTCCCCAGAAGGAAGATCCAAGTTATGAACAATGGCGGCAGGCGGACTCTGTTGTCATTACTTGGATCTTGGAGAATATTGAACCTGATATTGTCAATCAATATATTAATTATCCAACATCAGTGGACAAGATCCTTTTCAGATTTATGACCTTATTGTAAAGGCCAACAACATCAAACAAGGTTCTTAACCGTTGGAACAGATTTATAGCCAGTTACAATCAATCTGGAAGGAAATTGACCGCAGGATGCCTAATTCTATGCAATGTCCCAAAGACATGACAGCGTATAATCAAATCCAACAACAAAACAGGCTTTATCAATTTCTGCAAGCCATTAGCAATGAATGCAATGTGGAAAAATGGGATATCTTTGCAGCACCCCGCCCAGGACTAGAGTCTCGGCACGGTGCACCCCTTGTACTATGCTCGAGAAGTACAAGGCATCAATGACATTCATGTGCACGTCGGCATAACATGTATCGAAATCGCAAAAACAATATAAATTGCACAAAGCATAATCGACATGCATAAACCAGCATAACTAAACCCGAGTACATCTGAAGTGTCATCAGTACAATATGAAAATACCAGTCTGAAATAACATCAGAACTACATAGTCTAATCCGTACATCCATCACTGACGGTCTATCTCCAGCTCATCTTTCCTTGTCTCGGAACTGGCTCTTTACCCTGCGATGTGGTAAATGACAGGGTGAGCAATAACGAATCGCTCAGCATATCTATCTGCCTAGGTTCGTCATGTAGATCATGCATGTTGTACATTAAAATGCAATATGAATAGAAACATGAAATGCCATGTAATGTCAGACAAACAACGTAAAGCAGGTGAATCATAGTAATCGACTTATTGTAAGCAAATCATAATATGGACAATGACATCATGTAATCTAACATGTACTAACAGATAAGGTATTGCAGAACATAACATGGACCATGACATCACGTAAATTAACATATATCAATAGATAAGGTAAAGGAAACATAAGAGCAGGCAAACTTGGAAAATAAACCATAGGGCAAATTGTGAGATATATCTGTTGCGTTTTCTTTTCTTCTTACGCAATGTTTAATTCTTTTCTTTTGCTTAATAATCAGTTTCTCTTTCCTTGTGTCTATGTCCATCGTACATTGTACTGTCATCTTTGGTCTACTAAGGGTCAGAGCTTAGGTCCAGTAGGCTGATACGGGTAAACATGCAATGCTCATGTGATGTAAAAACCATGCATCCCTTTTAGAAAAATCTGTCACATCATGATCGTATCATAAATTATCGTATCATAAGTGGCACAACTATGCTCATAACATAACATATCTGGTAACAGCTGTGCTCATAAAATAATATATCTGGTACGAACGTACACGAGACTCACTGACTAAACTCCCCAAGTAGCCCCCAGTGCCGTCTATGAATCCCGTGGTCCAACCATAGTGTTACGTCATACTCACGTAGACTACCGGCGACTCCCCAAATAGCCATCATACCGTCTATGAATCCCGATGGTTCAACCTCGGTGTTACATCATACGTATGTAGGCTGATGGGGACACGAATGGCACAGATCCCGGGTCTCACACACGGTGTTACACTCAGCCAAACATAACATAAACTTTCCCCATGACACCTAACCTCTCACCTAGATTACGATGTCATGGAGCGGACATATCAACATAAACACTCATAAGGAGGTAACATAAGTTGCCCCTGACATCCTCACTACTACACCCGATGTCAGGCGACCTACAACATAAACATGAACTGTCGTAACAGCTTAAAAAGTCTCATATGGAGTCAATCGACGCAGGGTACGGTTCATAACTAAAATCATTTTAAAACATCTTGTGCGATTACGCACGTCAACATGTCGTGGAAAAACTCTTTTAAAACATACACATGATTATCATTTTTCATAAAAATGCATAATGAGATGAACATGTCACTTTTGAAACCTCTTCGGCGTATGCATAAAAGAATACTCGGTACTGGGCTGTTTTCGCGTGTCCAATATATTCATAGCTTACTATTAAGGTGGGCTCATTGGTTGTATCATATACTTAGGGGAACTTCCTATTAACTTCTTTCTTGGGTACTTTCATGGTTTTTCCCAACGTAACCTTCTTCTTAATGGTCACTTCCTTAATTTATTTATGTGCTTATTTCTTAATTGGTTTCCGTTAATTTTAGTTTTCTGGCTGAAAATTACACGCGCACACATTATCATACTTTTAGCACATTATAATCATATTCACCTATATATAATTATTCTCAAGTACACATTCAAATGGTCATGGCACTCTAAATAGGCCATTGGGCCGAAATCTCATGCACCGACACACACTTATATACATGAATATATGTTAGGTGCATAACTAAATTAAGTTGTTTATAGGTATATAAATCTTAATAACTCATAGAATCATCATTATTGCAATTTAAGGCCCTTTGGCCGAAACTTGTACATACATACGAATACATGTTACAACTTTGGCACCTACATGATGACAAGTTGCATGAATATAAATGAATATATATATATATATATATATATATATATATATATATATATATATATATGTGTGTGTGTGTGTGTGTAACTCATAAGGATGTCATTGTGTCACACACATGGACACTTGGCCGAAAATTTAATGCAACCACACATTGTACACCTTCCAAATTTATTAATCATAGTAGTCTACGTAAAATGCATACATATACATAAATTCTAAATCAACACATGATAACTACCCCAACTTACCCTCTTGGCCGAAATATACTCCTCACACATCCACAACTTTTTACTTCTTTTTATACATGTAACTTGGTTACATCCACATTCATAAGCACTCTCTTCCTTTTTACCATTTTCGTTCTCATGCATGTTGGTACTTAACTTAAATATGAAAAATGAACACTACGATGATGTTCAAATTGGCTACACATGCATATCTACTTAAGGCCTACATTGATCTTGAATATAACATGCAAGACATTTTTCCTCCTTCCATAATAAAAAAACGTGTATGTGTCAGATTAGTTTTATCATGACCATAAAATAATACACATGCAAGTATACTTTCTTTATATTCTTAACTTTTTGATCAAATGATCATTTTGATGTTTTTTCTGAACATGCACGATCCATCTTTAAATTTATACATTAAAGACTCCATTTTAGCATTCATGTAGGAATTAAGAAGAGAGACTTGTCTTTCCTTTGAATCTTGGTCTAGAATGGAAAGATTTCTCTTTTCCTTCCCCTTTTGGTGCACATGGCCTAATGTCCTTAAATGGAAGAAAAATGGTTAGTTTTCAAGGGTTTAAGAATTGGGAAATCTTCAAAGTCAATTTTTGAAGAGGACTTACATTTGTAAACCTTTAAGATCCTCACTTGTTTAACTTAGAGAGTTCTTTTCTCCTTTAATAAGAGACTCACGGGTGGGTGGCCTAAAGGGAATACAATGGAATCTCTTAGGAGAGTGGATGAAGAATAAAGTGTTCTAAATGAGGGTATGGTTCATACCTTATCGGATCCCTCACATGCAAGCTTGAATCATTACTTTATATTGAAGAAGTTGCCTCATTCTTGCCTTGGAGATGTCCACGGTTTGAAGGTTGTAGGGGGAATCTTGTCTCAAGTAAGAAGAGGAGGTATAGGGGGATGATTTGGTTGAAAAGGTAGATTGTAATGAGAGGAAAGGATGAAGTTGAGATATAAACTCCTTCTTCTTGAACTTAAAGACTCACGGATGGAGAAAGAAAATGAGGGAAGAAAATGTTTAGTTGGAGAAGAGAGAGTGGAGTGGAGAAGAATGGATGAGAGAAAGAAGGTGAAACGATGAATGATTGGAAGAATTGTGTAGAATGTTTTTTCTCTCCTTGTTTTCTTTGAACCTAGTAGTGGATAAGGAGAGAGGGTGGAGAAAGGAGATTGTTTGAAGTGTGAGAATGATTTTGCTTCTTGAAATGATTGAAAGGAGGGAGGATAACGTTGAGGATGAGAGATGAAGAAAAGGAAGAGATGATGTATAAGGAAAAGTTATGGAAGAATAGGCAAGTAGGGGTGAGTTGGCCGAGGTCTTCAGGAGGGAAATCGGGGTTGCTTGTCTTGGTTTTGGAAAAGAAAATGAAAGAAGTTTTTTGTGTAAGAAAAGGAAGTGTTGTAAGTGTAAAGTGATGGCAGAGTGTAGGGAAAGTTATAGAAAGAGTGTTTTCATCTTGTTTTGTTGGGGTTGCCCGTGGGGAGGGGTGGAAAAATCAAGAAAGAATTATTGGCTTTATGTGTGTTTGGGAATAGGAAGAAATAAAGGTCTAAGAAAAGGAGATAATTTATGGATTGATGGACAAAATGAAGATAACTTATCTTCCATGTGGGGGTGTGAGGTGGCGGGTAAAAAGGGGTTTTGGGGTGGAAAGACAACTTTGTTCTTTTTTCTATTTTCTTATGTCCTAGTTTTCTTGTTATGTTTATTTAATTCTAAGAAAATTTTGTGGTCTTAATTGTATGCATACTTAAATTATTTGTGTAAGTCTTGCAACTATCTAGAGCTGCGATTTAGTTGTTTTTGGTGTCAATAAAATTTTATCTCGGCCGCTTTACGCAGTGCAACTATCGCTTTCGGAGTCCGTCATAATCTCATTCATTTACTTTTACTACTAGCCTGGTGGTGTGGGTTGTAACATTCTTCCCCCTTTATTTGAATTTTCGTCCTCGAAACTTGTGAATTTAGTCGTACTCCACCGTTTAATGTCTGTCTACAGATTTCACTCCTATCATATGTTCCGAACCTTGTTCAACATCCTGATCTGGCGTTCGAACATGCTTCCCTAGAATCATATCTTAGTGGTTCTATATTGAAAATTCTTTTCATAATTGGGTTGTTGCAGCTAAATCTAGTCTTCATGCTTTTTCGGTGTTATTCAGAGCAATTTAAACTTCTGTTATGATTATTTTGAACTTCCCCGACTGAATTTAAATTCCAAACCTGATATCAACGGTTCCAATAATTTACAACTTTTACATACCTGTTTTTCATATCGGGCATCCATAGCACTCTTCTCAATGCATCTCTTCTTCTCCTTGGGCGGCAGTTTATGTTCACGTGCCCAGCCTCGCCGCATTGAAAGCAAACATCGGTTCCTATGCGGCATTCACCGGTATGCTGTCTCTGACATATTCGGTACATCGGAATCGTTGCTGCTGTCCTCCACTGCTGTTGAGACTGATCCCAATCGGATGACTGCTGGTGAGGTCGTCTGCCTGCCTGCTGAGGGTACGGACCCCATATCTGAGTCCGATCCTCCATGTCACTCTGAGTTCTCCTGTTTTTAATCTCCCGGTCTGGTACCGCAACAATGCGCTCCACCCTATAACATTTTACAGTAGTCTCTCAAAGTTGGCTGGGTGTGTACCAATTAACCAATTCCAGATCCGTGGATTTAGACCACGCTAGAACCTGACCATCTTTAGCCTATCATCACCCATCATCTCAGGAACATAGCAGCTCAAGGTGACGAATCGCCAAAAATACTCTGAAAATGATTCATCGGTCTCCTGTCTCAGGGCATCGAACTCCCTTTCTCTATGTATAATCAGTGTTGGGTAGAGATAAAAACCGCAGAACTCCTCCAAAAACTGCGCCCAAGTCACCGGTTGGGGTAGTGGCTGAATGTAATTCATCCACCAATGATTGGCTCTACCCACCAGAAAGGGCAAAACAATATGTGCCTTCACCTCTTCAGGCACATGTGCTAACTGGAAACCCCTCTCGGCGTCATCCAACCATCGTTCTGCCTTACCAGTATCTGGCTCTCCATCAAAACTGAGAACCATGGCAGTGCCCGGCTGTCCACAATAGAAGTCATTGTTCATATGAGGCCCTGACTGGGTGGATGGTGGTGGAGCCTATGCAGCTTCATTTATCTGGCGGATTCGTATCAGAGCTTTGAAAAATACCCAGAGTGACCCCGAAAATTGAGCCACCGGAGACAAAATATGTGTCAGCAGTGACAGTGTCTGCTCTGACTCCGATGATGACCCCTGTGGGGCAGGTGACAGTGTCTGGCTATCAGATTGGGATGATATCCTATTTCAAACAGTTAAATTATCGTAGTTAGTGAATATGTTACGAAACACTTTAAGTTTTAAGGGTTATGTATATTCAGAGGAAAACATGGTATTCATTATGACCCTAGGTTAATTTACTAAGTACTAAAGGAAAGATGATTATCTTGGTACCTTTTCCTAAACCATTCTAAGGGCTCTATGCTAAGGCTGTCGCACTCAATATAAGATCATATACTTAGACTCTACGATCTTTGCTTAAGTTCTACAATCATAACCTAGGTTCTATGATCACAGCTGAATACATGTCGTTGCTCACTTAATGGTGTTCGCTTTGGATCTAGAGCCTCGGCTCTGATACCACCTGTAGCGCCCCGCCCGAGACTAGCATCTCGGAACGTACATCCGCTGTACTATGCTACGAGAAGTACAAGGCGTCGATGAAATTCATGTGCAGGTCGGCATAACATGTATCGAAATCGCAGAAACAATATAAAATGCATAAAGCATAACTAAACCCGAGTACATTTGAAGTGTCATCAGTACAATATGAAAATACCAGTCTGAAATAACATCAGAACTACATAGTCTAATCTGTACATCCATCACTGACGGCCTATCTCCAACTCATCTTTCCCTGTCTCGGAACTGGCTCTTTACCCTGTGATGTGGTAAATGACAGAGTGTGCGGTAACGAATCGTTCGGCAAGTCTATCCGCCTAGGATCATCATGTGGATCATACATGGTGTACATTAAAATGCAACATGAATAGAAACATGAAATGACATGTAATGTCAGATAAACAACGTAAAGCAGGTAAATTATAATAGCCGACTTATCGTAAGCAAATCATAACATGGACAATGACATCACGTAACCTAACGTATACTGACAGATAAGGTATGGCAGAACATAACATAGACCATGACATCACATAAATTAACATGTATCAATAGAGAAGGTAAAGGAAACATAAGAGCAGGCAAACTTGGAAAATAAACCATCGGGTAAATTGTGATATATATCTGTTGCATTTTCTTTTCTTTTTATGCAATGTTTAAGCCTTTTCTTTTGCTTAATAATCAGTTTCTCTTTCCTTGTGGCTATGTCCATCGTATACTGTACTGTCACGTTTGGTCTACAAAGGTTCAGAGCTTAGGTCCAGTAGGCCGACACGGGTAAACATGCAGTATGCTCATGTGATGTAAAAACCCATGCATTCCTTTTAGAAAAATCTGTCACATCACGATCGTGTCATAAATCATCATATCATAACCGGCACAGCTGTGCTCATAACATAACATATCTTGTAACAGATGTGCTCATAACATAACATATCTGGTAAGAACGTACACGAGACTCACCGACTGAACTCCCTGAGTAGCCCCGAGCTCCGTCTATGAATCTCGTGGTCCAACCACAGTGTTACGTCATACGCACGTAGACTACCGGTGACTCCCCAAATAGCCACCATACCGTCTATGAATCCCGATGGTCCAACCTCGGTGTTACATCATACATATGTAGGCTAATGGGGATACGAATGGCACAGATCCTAGGTCCCAGACACGGTGGTACACTCATCCAAACGTAACATAACTCGTCCCCATGACACCTAACATCTCACCTAGATTACGATGTCATCAAGCGGACATATCAACATAAACACCCATAAGGAGGTGTAACATAACATAAGTTGTCGTTGACATCCTCACTACTACACTCGATGCCAGGCGGTCTACAACATAACATGAACAATCGTAATAGCATAAACAGTCTCATATGGAGTCAGTCGACGCAGGGTATGGTTCGTAACTAAAATCATTTTAAAACATCTCATGCGATAACCCACACCAACATATCGTGAAAAAACTCTTTTAAAGCGTACACATGATAATCGTTTTTCGTAAAAATGCATAATGAGATGAACATGTCACTTTTGAAACCTCTTCGGCGTGTCCATAAAAGAATACTCGGCACCGGGCTGTTTTCGCGTGTCCAATACATTCATAGCTTATTACTAAGGTTGGCTCATTGATTGTATCGTATACTTAGGGGAACTTCCTATAACTTCTTCCTTGGGTACTTTCTTGGTTTTTCCAAACATAACCTTGTTCTTAATGGTCACTTAATTTATTTATGTGCTTGTTTCTCAATTGGTTATACCCAAGCAATGTATATTTATATGTTATACTTATCTCTATACGCACATATAATATCATTAAATCCGTTAATTTTGGTTTTATGGCTGAAAATTACACACGCACATATTATCACACTTTTAGCACATTATAATCATATTCACCCATATATAATTATTCTCAAGTAAATATTCAAATGGTCATGACACTCTAAATAGGCCATTGGGCCAAAATCTCATGCACACACACACACTTATATACTTTAATATATGTTAGGTGCATAACTAAATTAAGTTGTTTATAGGTATATAAATCTTAATAACTCATAGAATCATCATTATTGCAATTTAAGGCCCTTTCGCCGAAAGTTGTACATATATACATACAAATACATGTTACAACTTTGGCACCTACACGATGACACCAAGTTGCATGAATATAAATGAATATATACATATGTTTAACTCATAAGGATGTCATTATGTCACACACATGGACACTTGGCCGAAAATTTAATGCAACCACACATTGTACACCTTCCAACTTTATTAATCATATTAGTCTATGTAAAATGCATACATATACATACATTCAAAATCAACACATGATGATAACTACCCGAACTTACCTTCTTGGCCGAAATATACTCCTTACACATGCACAACTTTTTACTTCTTTTTATACATGTAACTTAGTTACATCCACATTCATAAGCACCCTCTTCGTTTTCACCATTTTCATTCTCATGCATGTTGGTACTTAACTTAAATATGAAAAATGAACACTATGATGAAGATGTTCAAGTTGGCTACACATGCATATCTACTTAAGGCCTACATTGATCTTGAATATAACATGCAAGACATTTTCCCTCCTTCCATAATAAAAAGTGTATGTGTGAGATTAGTTTTATCATGACCATGAAATAATACACATACAAGTATACTTTATTTATATTCTTAACTCTTTCATCAAGTGATCATTTTGATGTTTTTTTAAACATGCATGATCCATCTTTAAATTTATACATTAAAGACTCCATTTTAGCATTCATGAAGGAACTAAGAAGAGAGACTTGCCTTTCCTTTGAATCTTGGTCTTAGAATGGAAAGATTTCTCTTTTCCTTCCCCTTTTGGTGCACACGGCCTAATGGCCTTAAATGGAAGAAAAATAGTTAGTTTTCAAGGGTTTAAGAATTGGGAAATCTCTAAAGTCAATTTTTGAATAGGACTTACCTTTCTAAACCTTTAAGATCCTCACTTGTTTAACTTAGAGAGTTTCTTTCTCCTTCACTATGAGACTCGTGGTTGGGTGGCCTAAAGGGAACAAAATGGAATCTCTTAAGAGAGTGGATGAAGAATAAAGTGTTCTAAATGAGAGTATGGTTCATACCTTATTGGATCCCATACATGCAAGCTTGAATCATTACTTTATATTGAAGAAGTTGCCTCATTCTTGCCTTGGAGATGTCCACGGTTTGAAGGTTGTAGGGGAAAGGGAATCTTGTCTCAAGTAAGAGGAGGAGGTATAGAGGGATGATTTGGTTGAAAAGGTAGATTGTATTGAGAGGAAGGGATGAAGTTGAGATATAAACTCCTTCTTCTTGAACTTAAGGACTCACGGATGGAGAAAGAAAATGAGGGAAGAAAATGTTTATTTGGAGAAGAGAGAGTGGAGTGGAGAAGAATGGATGAGAGAAAGAAGGTGAAACGATGAATGATTGGAAGGATTGTGTAGAAGGTTTTTATCTCCTTGTTTTCTTTGAACCTAGTAGTGGGTAAGTAGAGAGGGTGGGGAAAGGAGATTGTTTGAAGTGTGAGAATGATTTTGCTTCTTGGAATGATTGTAAGGAGGGAGGATAACATTGAGGATGAGAGATGAAGAAAAGGAAGAGATGATGTATAAGGAAAAGTTATGGAAGAATAGACAAGTAGGGGTGGGTTGGCCGAGGTCTTCAGGAGGGAAATTGGGGTAGCTTGTCTTGGTTTTGGAAAAGAAAATGAAAGAAGTTTTTTTTATAAGAAAAGGAAGTGTGTAAGTGTGAAGTGATGGTAGAGTGTAGGGAAAGTTATATAAAGAGTGTTTTCATCTTGTTTTGTTGGGGTTGCCCGTGGGGAGGGGTTGGAAAAATCAACAAAGAATTCTTGGCTTTATGTGTGGTTGGGAATAGGAAGAAATAAAGGTCTAAGAAAAGGAGATAATTTGTGGGTTGATGGGACAAAATGAAGACATCTTGTCTTCCATATGGGGGGTGTGAGGTGGCGGGTAAAAAGGGGTTTTGGGGTGGAAAGACAACTTTGCCCCTTTTTCTATTTTTTATGTCAAAGTTTTCATTTTTATGTTTATTTAATTATAAGAAAATTTTTTGGTCTTAATTGTATGCATACTTAAAATAATTTGTGTAAGTCTCGCAACTATCTAGAGTTGTGATTTAGTTGTTTTCAGTGTCAATAAAATTTTATCTCGACCGTTTTGCGCAGCGCAACTATCACTTTTGGAGTCCGTCGTAATCTCCTTCATTTGCTTTTTCTACTAGCCCGGTGGTATGGGTCGTAACAGTCTTGAAGACAGATCCTTTACCCACAATAAAGGAAGCATATTCACATATCCGGCGGGAAGCACACTGGAGGGAAATACTCAGAGAATGAAGGAAGTCATCATCGGGGAATCACCCCTCAGGCATAGGCAGTGGGCTGTTTTCATAGAACAACTGCCAAGTGACTGGAAAAAAAGAGCCACGGGCAAGGACAAAGAAAGGAGTGCGGTTAGATCTGGGGAGAGGTGCTCCTCCAACATCATCCTCTCGCCAAGAAGATGAAAAGAACCAGCTCTGGTGTATGTACTACGGAGGCAGCAAACATACGGCGGTGGATGTTTCCAGCTTATTGGCTTCCCATATTGGCGGCCAGATGTTAGAAAAAGGGGCAAGTGAGGTAGATCTGTCAAGGGCAACAGTGCTGTCGCCAGCGAAGGCAGAGAGGAAGTGAACCCCATCGAAATCTTTGGAGGCATAGCAAGCAGCGAAGGGGCGGGAAGAAACAGAGACAGAGCTTCCCAGAAAGATCCAGAAGAAGGGTTAAAATGTTGTTCGAAGGTCTTAGGGCAAATTTACCCCCAAGTCCATCCTTTTTTTTATAATAATAAGTATAATGTGTTGTCTTGTGAAAATGTGCAGGAGGAGCCAGGTGATTGTAACTCCCTTCATCTGGATGGCTTAATTCAGAAAACCCAAAATACTGTAAATTCCCTTCAAGCTACCCTCCAGCCAGCATACAAAAAGAAGTCAATAACCCACTTGTCCCATAAAATAACCGCAAAACAAAATTCCTCCTGGTTGTTCGACTGTGGTGCAACCGACACAATGTCATACGATATCCGCGACTTTCACCAAATTTCCCAACCACATAAAACAACCATCCATACAGCTAATGGTGGGACCGCACCCGTACACGGAACAGGCACCATTAACATATCTTCAACCCTAACACTCAGAAACTGCCTTTATGTTTCTACTTTACCACATAAACTATTATCAGTTAGTCATCTAACGAAAGTATTACACTACACGGTACTTATACATCCAACCTTTTGTCTCCTGCAGGATATATTGACAGGAAAGATAGTTGGGCGTGGTTCTGAATGAGATGGTCTCTACTTTGTTGACGAGGTCACCTAACATGGCATGGCAGCACTCACTCAAGGGACGGTAGACTGGCAGACATGGTTATGGCACCATAGACTTGGTCACCCATCTTTAGGATATCTTCAAATCCTACTTCCATATATTTTTAAACGGTATTCAAATTTACCTTGTGACATTTGTATTATGTCAAAAAGTCATAAACATTCGTACCCACTAAATAATACCAGAATTAATAGCCCGTTTTCATTAGTTCATTCAGACGTTTGGGGACCATCCCCGGTTTCAAGTCCTACTAGTTACCTACTTCCTATTGTTTGTTGATGATTGTACCCGCATGACCTGGGTCTACTTTCTCAAACATAAGTTTGAAGTATTCAGTAAATTTGTTTCATTTTATCATATGGTCTCTACACAATATAAAACAAAAATCCAAATCCTCCGCACTGATAATGGCAGAGAATATGTCAATAAACAGTTACAAGATTTTTTCAGTAACCATGGACTTTTACACCAGACCACATGTCCAGACACTCCTCACCAAAATAGACTAGCTGAGCGTAAAAATCGGATTCTTCTCGAGATAACTCGATCCCTTTTGCTTGAATCTCATGTTCTATCCTCTTACTGGCCTGAAGCTATAGCCACTGCAAATTATCTGTTTAATCTTTTACCTACAAAAATACTGAACCACCAAACTCCTTTGGTCTCACTTGCAAAGTACCACACAGTTCCGCTTCATCTAACTCTTCCTCCTCGAGTCATTGGGAGTACTGTCTATGTTCACATTCCAAAGCCTCAACGGCCTAAGTTGGATCCATGTGCTGTTAAGTGTGTATTTGTATGGTATGGGGTAAACCAGAAAGGGTACAGGTGCTACGATCCCAAAGCCCGACATCTATACACTACCCTTGACTGCGATTTCCTGGAGACAGAGTATTATTTCCAAACCCCGCATTGTTCTCAGAGGGAGGATCCTCAGATCAACTCAGTATACTGCTTACATAAGCCTATACTACCAGAACCCGCTGAACCAACAGAGAGGGTAGGCCAAACCACCGAGCAAGCCTCTATTGACAAAGTGGACCTTAGAACACTGAATCACGACCAGCTATCAACTCCAGACGAATATCCCCAGGTATGTTCTCCAAAAAACCATATGCTTCCTTAGAGTTTGACTCTCCAGAAAACCTTTCTGATACTTCTAACCAGCTTATTGAGCCTGCAGAACCGCGGTATGTATTACCTCTGAGAAAAAACAGAGGAGTACCGCCAGCCAGATACGAGCCTGAATACATAGCCAGGACCTCAGGGTATCCAGTCAAGGGGAGTTATAATCGACTATCCGAAACTGCCATGTGTTTCCAGACTACACTTTATACTACACAAATCCACAGAAAAGTGAAGGAGGCGGAGAAGTGTCCGAAATGGAGGGAGGCTATGCAGACCGAGATGGATGCTATTACGCGAAACAGGACATGGTAGAAGTGCATAATAGGCAAAGGAAAGAGGCCGGTGGGTTGCCACTGGGTGTTTACAGTCAAACACCAAGCAGACGGGACCATAGAAAGGTACAAAGAAAGACTGGTTGACAAAGAATACACACAGACATACGGAGCAGATTATTCAGAAACCTTTTCCCCAGTGGCAAAAATAGATATAATCCGGGTGCTATTCTCAGTCGCAGCAAATCTTGATTGGCCTCTGTATCAAATGGATGTCAAGAACGCCTTCTTACATGGAGATCTAAAGGAAGAAGTGTATATGGAGCCACCACCAGGTTTTTTAGCTGAGTTTAATCTAGGAGAAGTGTGCCGATTACGGAAAGCGTTGTATGGATTAAAGAAGTCACCAAGAGCCTAGTTCGGTCATTTCACTATGGCCATGAAAAAATATGATTATCACCAGATCAATGGAGATCATACACTATTCTTAAAACAAAAAATGAGTGGGTAGCTTGTCTGTTTATATATGTCGATGACATGATTATCACCGGAAACGATGATCAAGAAATTACAGCCTTGAAGCAGCGACTATTCTAAGAATTCGAAATGAAGGACCTGGGAATACTGAAGTATTTTCTAGGTATTGAAGTACTTCGATCAAAATTCGGAATATTAATTTCACAAAGAACGTATGTTCTGGATCTTCTAATGGAAACGGTACTGGTAGATTGCAAGCCCGCTGAGAAACCAATGATGATGAATCACACGTTAAGGATAGTTCAAGGGGAAGAACCAGCAGACAAACCCCGTTATCAACAGCTGGTGGGAAAACTAATTTATCTTTCACACACAAGACCTGACATTGCATACGCGGTTGGAGTAGTAAGTCAGTTTATGCATCATCCACAAAAACAACATATGGAAGTAGTGATGAGGATTGTAAAGTATTTAAAGGGAACCCCAGGAAGGGGAATTGTCTTCAGACAACATGGTCACCTTGAAGTACAGGTATGCACAGATGCCGATTGGGCCGGAAATCCGAATGACATGAGGTCAACGTCTAGATATTTTACCTTAGTTGGGGGAAATTTAGTTACTTGAAAGAGCAAAAAAGCAAAAGGGGGTGGCACAGTCAAGTGCAGAAGCAGAGTTTCGAGGATCGCGAGAGGACTATCTGAGGTACTATGGGTTAAGAAAATATTGAAGGAAATGGGATTTCCTCCAACAACAGTCCCGAGGCTGATTTGTGACAACAAAGCAGTGATAAGAATTTCTAAAAATCTCGTTTGGCATGACCGAACAAAACACGTGGAGGTGGACCGGCATTTCATCAAGGAGAAGCACGAAAGTCAAGAAGTGTGTCTACCGTTTGTAAGTTCGGAAGACCAACTGGCATACATACTTACAAAGACGGTGACAACTAGACGGTTTTACGATATTTAGGACAAGTTAAGCATCGAAGACCCCATGATTTAACTTGAGGGAAATGTCAGAATATGCATCACGTGACTAAAACAATAGAAGGAAGCATATTTATTTGGAGTAATTGTGATTGATATGGAATTAATTTTTGTTTTCTAGTTTAAGTCCATATTGTAACTATTTATCCAAACCGTATGATGAATGACAACGGCAAGAAACAATATTTTCTTCAAACAGTCTCTATGCCAATGTTTGACACTTATTATTAACATATATATTTTTTTAGGTGAAGGACGGGCGGTACCGTCCGGGTATTTTATTAATTATATGCCCTCACTTGTGGCGGAGTAATACCGTGGTTACATCGAGCATTTATCTAAGGTGGGAGACTCTCCCAAATTAAACAAAAAAAAATAAACGAAATACAATTAAAAACTGATAAATAGAAATAAGTAACAGACTATCTAATATAAAAAGATACAAATCTTGTATTGATCGATCATCCTTGTGGCGAAACATCTTCATTCGTTGTTGAAGAGCACAGGCGCTGTCCAGCTGTTGGAGCTACTCCATTGATAGTCCTTGCACCTCAAGAAAGCAAGCGCAGAAATCGTCACATACAAACCATATGTAAGATGTTGAAATCGCAACATTGAGAGTAGAAAGAGAACACAGTACCCAGGTTGCCCGAAACCAAGGGGGTATCGGCAACAGAATTGAGAAACTGCAATGTCCAGCAACTCCACAATCAATAGTTGGGAATGGGCAAATAGTGAGCCTCAGCATTTGAAAAATATCAAGCATTAGGTACCTAGCAAAAAGCAAAACAACGACATAAAAAATATATGATGATACATACCCGACCGCCCACATCAGTAGGATGCAGGCGGGAAAAGTATAAACTGATGATACCAGAAAAATCACCCGTCAGTCAATGACAGTCAACGTTAGAGCAAGAGTACAGAAATGACTAAAGGCCGCAGGTCGGCCTGGTGACTGACCAAATCCCACGCGGACAAGTATTCCGCCTCGGCTACAGAGGCCCCACGCCATCCCGGCTATATGGTCAGTACCCTACTGGAACTAAGGGTTCCACCTCGGCCTAAGGGATCTGAGTTCTCACAGTTCCATCTCGGCCTCGGATCTGTTCTCGACCACGGCACTGATTATTGATCTCGGCCAGATTACAACAGTCACAGAGCTGTATGCTACGTGGTCTACATGCAATAGCTACCTTTCCAGATGCTAATCATACAGAGGAAAAGTGCCAGTACAGCAATCCTTAGCAGCTGCACGGCTACCATGCAAGCGGGCCAGACGTCGTCCTCTCAACCATCTGAGACACGCAGTTCCCAGCTTCGCCAGCTATAAAAGGGCTACTCCAACAGTAAGAAGGGGGAGGCCAAAAATACAAGTCCAAATCACGAGTCAGAAAACACCCCGCTGTTCTCATCTCAGCTCGGCCTACACCTTGGCCGACCTCAAACAGGTTTCATCAAACCTATATCAGTTAAAGTTATACGCTAAAATGCCCACAACTGACTTGAGCGTCGGAGGGTTTCCCCGGGGCAGCGCTCTGGGACCCTAACGCGTTCTTTCCTTTCTCAGGTTTCCTAAGAAGACAAGTGACGGAGGGTTGACGGCCTTAACCCCGGATATTTCGACTTTTACCTTGGCGAGACAATCCGACCTCGTCATAAACGCTCCACAGCAGCTCCTTATGCACGGACATATGCAGTATGAATGTCTGTCTGCAAACTGCCCCGCACAAGTGGAGGAAGATCCGCTTGTATAGCGAAAACATGTTTTTTTCCGATGCATGATCCCATACTGCGCTAGGAAATGTGCTGCTGAGTTTACCTCCCATGGTACATATGATAAGATACGCATGTTATTGATAGAATTAGTCGCAACCGTGCAAGGTCCGGACTCAATCGCATGGCCACAGCAGCAGGCTGATGAATTATGTTCAGAAGCGCCAGGCAATCTACTTTCACTTCCAGATTTACATATCCTTCTGTGATGAAAAAAATGAGTGAGAATAACAACGCCTAAAGATCCACATGCATTGGAGGTAACTCAGGCAGCATGAAACAAATAGCTTGAACCATTTGCCCTGCGTCGTCACGTAAAATTGCTCCTCCCGTCGCTCCTCGTCTACCAACCGCCGCATCAAAATTCAGTTTTAATTTACCCGACGACGGTAACTGCCATCGAAGTAAAGACGGGATCGACTCAGCATATTTAGTCCCGGACACAGACAAACACCATGTATAAATATCTTGGCGGATTCGTTCTCGAAGCCTGGCTAGTGAAAAAGAGTCATCTCCAAACTGTATAGATGCGTAAGCCTTCCAGATTACCCAAGATGCAATTAAAGGAACCATTGCTTCCAGTTGCCCAAGCATCATTTTGTGACTAGCACGAGACCACCATCGACGTAAATATAGTTTGAACGTGTTTTCATTTGGCAGCGGCCCTTCAAAGATGTTTTCCAAATGGATCCAAACTTCTTTGATAATTGGACATTTATAAAAAAATGATTGAGATCCACTGTGGCACACCTACAAAAACTGCAACAATTCGGAGAAGACACAATCCATCTACTTAAATTTTCTGGAAGCGATAAGGCATTAAACCACAGTTGCCAAAGAAATACTCGAACCGCTGGTGATGCATTTGGCCACCAAATATATTTCACACATGAGAAATTCATACCTCTAGTTCGACAAACTTCATAAGCTATTCGTAGACTGAACTAACCGTAAACTCATCTTCCCATATCAGACCCTCGGATGATGCAATAGAATGCAAAGAGCAAAATGGATGAATGCGACATAATCTCTTCCAATCCGCTGAATCATAAATATGTGCCTGCATTCCATGGCGATGGTCATATTTTTGCTGTAAAAACTGCGCCCACAATGAGGAGGATGTTTGATATAGCCACCATAATTTGCATTCATAAGCTTTTTGTAAAGTACTTAAATTGCGAAGCCCCAAACCACCCTCCTCCTTTGGATAACATATCGCAGCCCATGCCCGCCAATGATGCCGATTCCCCCATAGAAAATTAGACATTTTCCTATTCAATTCGAATATGACACTCATTGGTAGGTTTGCCACAGCCATGACATGTAGCGACGTTGTAGAAAGGACCGACTAAATGAGCACCAATCTGCCTGCTATGCTTAATAGCCTTTGCGACCATCCCCCTAAACGCATATCGAAATGAGCCAATAGAGATGTACAATATTGTGAGCGGTTGACTCCTTTAAAAAGATAAGACCCCAAATACTTAATAGGCAACTCAATGATTCGCATATTTAATATATGCGTTATGCAGTGCAGAGAAACTCCCTCCCCATCCACCAATTGACTCATGTGATAGTTGACCAGTTGTCCCGAGGCATTTTGATATTTTTCCAGAAATAATTTAAAGCTTCTCAGATTATCAACCGAACCATTCAAGAAGACTAACAAATCATCCGCGAATCCAAGATGAGAGATTACCTACGTTCGTCTACCATGAAAGCCTCGTAAGACTTCTGACCGAAACAAAGCGGTTATACCCCGTGAAAACCCTTCTGAAGCCAAGATGAATAGAAGAGGCGACAATGAGTCACCCTGCTTAACACCTATGGACGGCGTAAAAAAAACCACATGGCTTACCATTGACCAACACTTAACAGTACGTAGCCGACAAATTATTCATAATGAGTCTGATAAATCTTTGGTGAAAACCGAAAGCCAATAGAAGCTTTTCCAAGTACTTCCAGGAAACACGATCGAACGCCTTAGTCATGTCCAGCTTAATCATAACCTGGCCCCCATGACATTTCCGATGTAATATATGGACCATTTCCTTTGCTAATAAGATCTACTCTGAAATCCCATGGCCTGACATAAATCCTGCCTGTTCCAAAGAAATTAGTCAAGGCAGCAAAAAACTTAGGCGATTTGAAATAATGCGGGTAACCACCTTAGACAGGGAATTTTTCAAACAAATGGGACGATAGTCTGCAAACGTATTCGGATTAGTAACTTTTGGAATAAAAAATATTAAAGAAGCTGCCATTGCTTTGGGCACATTAATTCCTAAGAAAAACTCCTGAACCGCCAGTAATACGTCTAACCGAATCACCTCCCAAAAGTGCCTATATAATGAACCGGGAAAGCCATCTGGGCCCGATGCACTGGATGGACTTAGCTGCCACACCGCTGCCCTTACCTCAGCCATCTGCGGCAACTCCAGTAATAGCTCATTATCCGAGGCTATCAAAACGCAAGGTATATATTGCAATATTGAGTCATATCTGTGGTCGGTTCCTCAGTAAATAAATGGCGAAAAAATCGAACCGTTTCATCTTGGATAGATTGCTCATCAAGACACATCGTACCATCCGACCTATGAATAGTAACTATGGCTTGGCGATGTCGTCTGACCTTAACACTTTGATGGTAGTAAGCTGTATTAGAATCTCCCTCTTTAAGACACTTAATATTAGCTTTCTGCTTCCAGAAGATAATGGCTCGCTGTTGTATCCTCAATAGTGTCTCTTTAGCCTGATGATAGGACTTTCTGGTGACCTCTGACGGCGAGGAATCATATGCTCTTTCCGCTCTTACTGGGTCCTCTTCTGCTGCCTACAAATCAGTGAATATATTTCCAAATACACTTCGATTCCATGCTCGGAGGTCAGACTTAAGTCGTCGCATCTTATCATAAAATCCATACATCCTGCCCACTATTGGATATGACCGCCAGTGTGTTTGAACATAACAATCGAAGTCCGCATTAGTAGTCCAAGCCTCCAGATAACGGAATAAGGCTGGTCCCCTAGGAGAGGCCGACTGACAAGTTAAGAGCAAAGGCGCATGATCTGAAATAGCTCGGTGTAGATGCTGAACCTGGCTCTTCTCAAAAATATCCAAAAATTCTGCTATGGACAAAAAACGATCTAGACGTCGCCATACTCTACCAAGGCCACATCTTTCTGACCCTGTAAACCGAGAGCCTTGAAAAAGAAAATCTAGCAACTCACCTGACTCCACAAATTGCCTAAAATCAGCAAGCGTACGAAGGGCTGGCGTAGATAGGCCTTTATGATCATCCGAAGACAAAAAGGTGTTAAAGTCGCCTCCTATTAGCCATGGCTGCGTCATCCCTTCTCGAAACCTTATCAAATCCTTCCATAGCAGCTTTCTTGCCGCCACTTTGTGTTTACCATATACTGCAGTAAAGCAGAAATCTTGCTGAGTCACTAACCAACTAAAATGCAAAGATACATTCTGTACCCCCTATCGCACTTCCAATAGCTGTATGAAAGAATTGCGCCACAAGATCCATATATTAGCATTGTCGGAAGAACAAGCATGGGAAAAACCTAACTGCAAATGATATTGCTCCAAACGCATAAGCCTGAGCTTTGGCTCCATAAGGACCAATAAGTGTAACCGATATTTTCGAATTAATGACTGAAGATGAACTATAGAGGTCTGAATACCTCTTACAGTCAAGAGTAAGACATTCATTGATCAGAGTCCAAGGCAGAAGTTGTTGAACGCAGCACTGCTGCTCGAGTCACGATAGATGTCGGTGGCGCAGCAGGCATGTCACTTCTCTTACGACACGGACGACGAGTACGAACCTCAATAAATTATCCAACGCCATTGAAACATCAGGATGTGTGACATTTGGAGTTCCATCTTCCGCAGGTGGTGTAGCTGATAACACCCTAGCCACCTCTAACACCGTCGAACGCAATTCCACTAAGTCAACCTGAGAATCATCATGTATTTCAGAGTCAGAAGAAGGTAGCAGTGCAAGGTCTACTTCCTCAATCTGAGAAGGAGCTAGTGTAGTAGACGAACAATGCAATCGCATTAAATCCGGTTTATTGGATATCTCTTCCATAAGTAGATTCTGAGCTTCTGCCACATCAGGCTGATGGGCTGCCGGAGTAGATGGAGTTGTCCTCAAGAACAACATGTTGGGCCATATTAACATTGTCGCTTGGCTGATTATCTGTGGACTGAGGGACATCATGTTCTTTCTTCCTATCAGCCTTCTTAGGAGTCCACCGTTGAGCAGGCTGAGGTGCAGAAAAATTTGGAGGTACAACTCCCGTGGTTTGAGGTGTCGGTTGATCTATGCGCTGATCCCTTTTACATGAGGACACTAAATGTCCAAGTATTCGACAAGTAGCACAGTATAGAGGCAAATTCTCGTATTCAACGATTGAAAGAACGAGTAATCATCACTCTGGATGTATAATCATTGAGGGAGTTCTTTTGAAACATCAATCTCTATGCAAATGCGCGCTATAGATGGTCGAAGCAACTGCATCATTGCGGAATCTGCTTTTAAAGGCGCACCAATCATACGCGCAATTTCAAAGATAGCCTCTGCTTTATGAAGATAAATAGGAATCCCTGGCAAAGAGACCCAGACTGGGACAATAGGCATATCAATCTTTGGATCAAAATCATAAGTCCATTTGGTAACGCGCATATGATAACCTAACATCGTCCATGTACGATGTGAGAAACAACGATAATAATCAGTTTTCGCAACAAATTGCATCAGAATATTCATGGAATCCAACAGCGTAATTTTTACCGATGCCCAGAAACCAATACAATCAAAACACTTACGTATAGCATCAAGTTTTTGGCGGCCATACCAAGAAGTACCTACCAAGCAATATTTGAATGAATCCGCCAATGTTGTATGTATGTATAAATACATATATATGTATGTATATATATGTATACATATATGTATATACGATATAAGTTATATATATATACATAATATCACAAGATGACGGCGCTCCCTTCTTCTCCAGACGTTCATGGCGACGACAGTCGTTCCTTCGCTGCCGTCGTCAATTCCATTGCCCCCTCCATCGCCATCTCCTCCAAATCCATCTCCAAGCACAAAGGCCATCCTATGATCTCATTCTCAGATGCGGAAATCGATGCCCTCGCCGAGCCTTACCGCCTCACTCTCGTCGGATCCTTTTGGTTTGGTCGGCCACCCATCAAACTCATCCGAGATATTTTTGACAGAATTGGTTTTCGTTCAGATATTAAGATCACACTTCTTGATCAATCCCATATATTGCTTAATTTCACACATGAACAGGATTATCTTTGGTGTTTTTCTCGTCGCTCTTGGACGACTGCGGGAGCACTATGAGGGTCACCAAGTGGACGGTGGATTTTGAACCTGCTACCGACATTCCTATTGTGCCAGTCTGAATTTCTTTTTTGGGACTGCCGCTGCACTTTCATCACCTATTAGCGCTTTTTGAAATAGCGTAGGTTGTTGGTCATCTGGTAAAGTTAGATGTGGCGACTGAAGATGGACTTCGGCCTCCAGTCGCACGAGTTTGTGTGGAGTTAGATGCCTCTAAAGAATTGCCAAAAAAGATATTTTTACAGGGCAAACAAAAGATAATCCATCAGCAAATCATCTACGAAGAGTTGCCTCTTTTTTGTACAGATTTCCGCCGTCTAGGTCATAAGGTTGGGGCCTGTGATGATCTCCAGCCACCTGTGCTGCAAAAGAAATCAAAACCTGCAACTAGATGGACTCCTAAGAAGTCTGCCCAGCCGATGCTTAATCCTGAAAACCCTATAACACTTCTCACAAAAGATCCCCTCTCACATGCAGATCATACAAAACCTCAGATTCCTGTAGGAAATCCACTGCCACCTGCAACTTCGAATATTGATATCACTTCTAAACATGATATAACTCTCCTCCATACAAACACAGAAGGACTGCTGTTACAAAACAAAAATACTGATAACCCTGATGCATGTCAATGCTCTGACTCAGATGTGGGTCCTCATGTGGATCAACAGCTTCTATTTGATTCTAATTTTCGCTCAGAATTCTGTCAACAGATGCGACAAGCCTCGGATTCAATTGGTAAGCGCCTTCTTCATCGTCCTGAATTGTTTACTGATGATGTAATACTACAGGAATGTTTTGCTAGTGTGTCTTCCGAAGGAGATGGTTTTATTCTAGTGGCCTCTCGTCGTCATCGCTAGACAAGAAAAGAACTGCCTCCTCGTCCGCCTTCTAATGTTCTGACACGAAGTGCAATGCATTGTGGTGCTGTCCTCGATCTTTCTCAATGAATGTTCTAATTTAGAATGTAGGAGGGATTCGCAACTCCGCTGATCGTTTATTACATTTGTTGCGAGAAAATCGTGTTGAGTTATTAGTTGTTATAGAACCAAAGCAATGACCCTCGAATGTTACATACTATCGGTTAAAGTTGGGATATAATCATGCAATTCACACTTGCGACGAAAATATATGGGTTTTCTGGCATTCGTCTACTTTTGATTGTCTGCATATTGACCATGAGGCTCAGACATCTTTACTGTAATATAAATGGCGGCAGACACAGCAGCAGTTCGGATTTCCTGTCATGTATGGCAGGCATACCATTGCAGAACGTAAATTACTTTGGGATTCTTTGATACGTCAATTTCAGACACTAGCGGTCCCATGGGTTGTTGGAAGAGACTTTAACACCTTTTTAATGCTGGAGGAGCACAGAGGTCGTCCCACTCCAACGCTTCTTTCGTTAGAGGATTTTAATGCATGTGTCCATCACTGTCAGTTGCAGGCTATTCCTACGATGGGATCTTTATTTACTTGGGCTCGAGGCCATGGCCAAGGCCGCGTATTACGCCGCCCAGATCAAATGTTATGTAGTGCCTCCTTTGCTGATTTATTTTCTGATATGGTTGTTCATTATTTGCCACGTGCCACTTCCGATCATTCTCCATTATTACTAAAGTGTTATTTATCGCGGACAACACCAGTGGTCCCATTCAGATATCTGAATACATGGTCCTTACATGAGGATTTCTATTCATTTGTGGCAGCTCAATGGCAGCAGTATCCCATGACTGGGGGAATGCGTGGATTATACAATAAACTTCGTCTGCTCAAATGTGACATTCGTCGCTGGAACCGATTTGTTTTTGGAAACATATTTAGTCAAGCTAAAGAGGAAGAGAACACTTATTCTCGAATGGAAAAGGCCTATGATGATGATCCCACCCCTGCAAATAAGACGGTATTTTCTCTTGCGCAGGCTCTTCTGGTGCGAACGCAGAAAGCACAAGCCTCATACTGGTCTCAAAAAGCAAGAGTACATTGGATGGCAGAAGGTGAGGCTAATACATCCTATTTACATGCCTTGGTCAAGGAACGACATCGACGACAGAGGATTCGTCAAATCCAAACCTCAGCTGGGGAAATGCTGCAAGAGAATGACGCGCTAGGACATGCTGCTGTAGAATATTTTCAACAACTATTCTCGAATGAGCCGGTGTCAGATGTTAATTCTTTTCTATAAAACATTCCTACATTTATTACAGCGGCTGACAATGCAAGATTGATAGTCATTCCAGACATCGATGAAGTTAAAGATGTTGTATGGAATCTAAGCCCACACAGCGCTGCTGGACCTGACGGTTTTAATGGTCATTTCTTTCGCACATGTTGGGACATCATTCGATTAGAAGTGCTATGCACCGTTCAAGAATTCTTTCTCGGAGTGCCTGCACCAAAGGTTATGATCTCTTCTTTAATTACGTTGACACCTAAGAAGGAACACCCCACTTTGTACGCTGATTTTAGGACAATATGTTTATCTAATTTCATAAGTAAAGTCGCGACTAGGGTTATTGCCTCGCAGTTGTCGGCTCTCCTTCCAAAGATCATCTCAGAGGAGAAGATAGGTTTTCTGCAAGGCCATGACATTAGTGAACATGTTCTTCTGGCAAATGAGATGGTCCATATTATTGACAGACGAACTAGAGGGGCTAATGTGATGATAAAGCTGGATATGGCTAAAGATTTTGACCAAGTTAACTGGACTTATCTTGAGTATATATTGCAAAAGTTTGGATTTCATGAGCGGTTGATTCGTATAATCATGAATAATATGCGTTACTCAAATTTCAGTAGCAATCAATGGCGCAATGTATGGTTATTTTTCACCAACAAGGGGATTGAAACAAGGTAATCCCCTATCTCCTTTATTGTTTATTATTGGCTTTAAATGATTCAGTTGAGGACTCAAGCATCTATTCAATAGTGGGGCAATACATGGATTTTCATCTAGTAGAGTTCGGCCGGTGTCTCACTTGGCTTATGCGGATGATCTTCTTATCTTCTTAAATGGCTCGACATGAAATCTTAAAGCATTTCAGAACTTTCTAGTTGCTTATCAGCAAGCGTACGGACAATTAGTGAATTATAGCAAAAGTCAGTTTGTTGCTAGTTCCTATGTTGCGGCTTCATCCTTGCGCACTATTGGTACGGCTCTTCTTATGCGGTCAACCACGCTTCCCATTAAATATTTGGGCTCTTATCTCTACCGCAGGATTAATCGTGCTCATTATTGCACTTCACTTTTGCAACATTCGATGCAAAGTTGATGGGTTGGGCGCGACATCTATTAACTCCAGGAGTTGAATTGTCTTAGTCTGCTCTGTCCTCTCAGCCCTACCTTTGCATTTGTTAGCATCGGCCAAATTTCCCAAGAGTGTAATGCATGCTATTAGCAGGAAAATAGCCCACTTTATTTGGGGCTCTCATTATCATTGGACATCATTCTCTTCGCTTTGTTTACCTGAAGGAGAAGACGGTGTTGGTATTAGAAGTATGCCATGGATACAACAGGCATATGATTGCAAGCTATGGTGGATTTATCAAACGAAAAATATGCCTTGGACAACATACATGCGACATCGTTATGGACTTCTCTCGGATTATATTCCTCGAATCTATGACTCACCAGGCTGGAAGCGAATTTGCTCCATTCATACGGTTTGTTCTCAACTTACTACCAGTGACTCTTTGCCTCAATGGTGTTCCTCCACATCTGGTATGTTTAACATTCGAAATGCATATGACGACATACGTGTGGTTCATGTGCAATTATTTTCACACAAATATATTTGGTGGCCAAGATTACCTATGTCTGCGAGTTTTTTCTGTGGCGTTTATTTCATCGAGCATTACCTTTGGAGGATAACTTAATCCGATTTACACAAATTTGCCCAACACTTTGTCCTTTTTGTCGGACGCAGTTATAGTATATGACTAGTACTCACTTCATGTTTTGATTTCATTGTCTCTTTTATATGTTTTCCTTTAATACACGTTTCACATAATTGAAAATTATTTAAGTCTAACTTAGGCATTCCTCTAATTAGATTCTTCTTAAATAATCTTTCTATGGTTGAAACTCCTATATGGCCTAGTCGTCTATGTCATAAGTTCACATCTAAGTCATGTGATACTAAACACTTAATCCTAGCATTTAATATGTTATTTAGTGATAGTGTGTAAATGTTACCATCCCTATTTCCTTTTAGTACAATTTCTCTTTTTTCATTTATTATATCACAACAATTAGGAAGAAAAGAGACATGATAACCAGAATCTATAAGTTGAGAAATACTTAATAAATTGTAAGCAAGATTGCTTACTAACAACACATTTCGTATTTGAAATGTGTTAGGGTCCCCAATTGTTCCTTTTCCAATAACCTTGCCTTGGTTGTTGTCACCGAATGTCACCTTTCCTCCATTATCGATTTGTTCCAGTTCGGTGAATAGTTTGAGGTTGCCCGTCATGTGCCTTGAACACCCGCTATCTAAAAACCACTTAGTTTTTAGATTCTTTGACTTTGCCTCCTTCTTGTACTCTTTACAATTTTCCTACAATGGAGACAAAGTTTTAGGTACCCTTTACTTGGGTCCTTGAATGTTAGAGGTTTCATCCTTGTTTATATACCCTTTGGGTATCCGAACTTGGATGTACCTTTTGGGTACATATTCGGCTTTTTCATAAGTTGAATAAAGAGGATTAACATGTATTTGACGATTCCATTTAAAAGATGTTACATTGTCATACATGTTATATCTTGGTTTATATGTTAGGAAATCAACCAAGATCACTGCCAAACGCGCAGCGGAAAACAAAAAACTTGATCTCCGATTTCCTACCAAGGATCCATGTTGTTCGTTTAATTCGACAAAAGAAATCAAAAACTACCTCCGTAGATTTGATGTCTGCAGATGGAAGAGGTGCGAAATCACAAACACCCTCTGTCGGTATCCACACGAACGCTTCCGCCCGGAGTGCTAGCTCTTCAAACGGCGCGGCTGAAGAACTCGTTTTTCTCAAAAATGATTCTAGGGTTTCGTTTTCTGTTCTTTCGTTTTCTAATTGCTTGGTGTATGAGATACGCCAAGCTTCATACATATATATAGATATCAAAATCCGATTGCAGATCGGATTTGTTAACGCTATCAAAATTCGTACCAGATACGGATTCTGTTAGGATTAGATAAAACAAATCAAAATACATATCAAATATGTATTCTCTCTGTTATTATCCGATGATATAAATATATACATAAAGAAACGAAATTAATAATAATAATAATAATTAATATCCAATATTAATATTATTAATATTAAAAAACGATAATA
>AP025050.1:12475140-12608521 GCA_036186865.1 Eustoma russellianum
ATGAGATACGCCAAGCTTCATACATATATATAGATATCAAAATCCGATTGCAGATCGGATTTGTTAACGCTATCAAAATTCGTACCAGATACGGATTCTGTTAGGATTAGATAAAACAAATCAAAATACATATCAAATATGTATTCTCTCTGTTATTATCCGATGATATAAATATATACATAAAGAAACGAAATTAATAATAATAATAATAATTAATATCCAATATTAATATTATTAATATTATTAATCTCAGCCATACGCATTCTTGTGTGTGACCCAATAGGCCCATATTAATTGGCAGTTGATTAAATCTCTATTAAACCAACAAGTCGTAATTGGCCTCTAGCAAGGCATTACAACTACCCAATTAATACGAGTAAAGTCCAACTAGCCTAATAATAGTACATGCATTAATCCCTTTGTCACACGATATCTAGTTTGAACATAAGTCATGGTCAGCGTGACAGCGTCATACTTATATAGTTCAAACATATGATTACTCGATCTCTAAGTAGACTGATAAAACAAATGATATTGATCACACTATCAATTCATTTGAGCACGGCCATGCATTTCACAGTCTCACTAATCGAGGGGCCCAAAGATATCTCTCTCAAAAGAGAGGGACAAATTCTATCTTGATTGTTCAATATCCTATACATAATTTCTATCACATTCAATCATGACCTTTATTATTATCCAGTTACGGATAATGTTTGATCATGTCAAAATATAATAGTCCTTATGTTGGAAACTATGACAATCTCAAGTCAAAGGATTAAAACATGACTATCATGAGATTTACTTATGACACTAATCCATGTAGCAATCTCATGATGGGTCTATCCAATACACTGTTCTCTAACAAGTATCTATGAGATTGATTCGTATCACCATACACATAATCATCTCATGATTATCAAATCAATACTCATACTGATTATAATTCATTTTTCCTAATATGATTCAATTTTAATCTCTAAAGAATCAAGAGTATTAGTAGACTCTTGTTTAAAATATTCTAATTGATCAGAAAGCTCCAAGTTGGACGTCTTCAACTTGTCGTTTTCTTCAATTAGTTTCTTCTTTTCTTTAGAGAACCTTTTACAATGAGCATGCATCCTTAAGAATTCTTCATACATTTCATCGAATGACATTTCATTATCAGAATCTTCATCAGATGAAGAACTTACCTCGTTGGATACAAATTTTATCTCCATAACAATAATGAATCAGGGACATATATCAAAATTGTGTAACATACTAACCAACAATAATGATAATAAAACCTCTTTTATTAATAATAAATGCATAACATAAATATCCAAATCATGGCCTAGGGCACATACACTAACATTATATGCATCATATTTTGGCCAACTATGATAATGAGTATGAGGCATATGATTTTGTTTTTTGAATGGCGCCATGTATGACTTAGTTGTACTGTATGGCAATTTAGACTTAGATGATATAAAATTAGTCTTTTTGTCTAACTTGTCATTTTCTTCTATATAGTCTAACCCCCTTTTATCATTTCTATATTTTTGTGACAAAATTAAAGTATCTAACATATTGGTTCCAGACTTAAACTGTTCCAACATTTTTTCTAAATCTATTTTAGATGTAGTAAGTTGTGCTATTTCTTTTTCACAATTAACTAACTTAGTTTTTAATATATTATTTTCAGTTTTCAATGTATTTTCATTTTTCCTATGTGACTCAATTTTAATCTTAAGAGATTCAAGAGTATTAGTAGAATCTTGTTTAAAAGATTCTAACTGATCAGAAAATTCCAAGTTGGACGTCTTCAACTTATCATTTTCTTCAGTTAGTTTCTTTTTCTCTTTAGATAGCCTTTTACAGTGAGCATGCATCTTTAAGAATTCTTCATACATTTCATCAAATGACATTTCGTTATCAGAATCTATATCAGAAGAAGATATTACCTCGCTGGATACGAATCAGACTTGAGCTTCTTCATTTTCTGATTCTGAGTCAGATGAGTCGCTCCATGTGCTTGCCTTCATTGCTCGTTTGCCTTTTCTTACATTTGGCTCCTTTGTTTTGGACCATTAAGGCTCCTTGTCTTTGACTTGCTTATTATTGTTATTATTATTTTTCTTTTCCGGACAATCGTAAGAAATGTGTCCTTTTTGACCACATTCATAGCATTTTAATTCTCTATTATTCCACTTGTTATTATTAAAATTATTTTCCTTTGGTTGAGAAGAGGATGAAGAAGACTGTTGTCTATTTCGATTAGGCCGTTTGAAAAACTTTCTAAGTTTTCTAGCTATTAATATTAAATCATCATCTAATTCACTATCACTATTACTTCCATCATTGTTTCTATGAGATGACTCAGATGATTTGAAAGCAACAGACTTACTTGACATCTTTGATAATTCAGATTTTCGTTGATTCAATTTTACCTCGTATACTTTGAGTGATCCTATTAATTCATCCATCTTAGTAATTGACTTTGTTTCTTCGATTGTCGTCACCTTTGGATCCCATTCAGCAGGAAGACTTCGCAACACCTTTTGAACCTTCTCATTGTTTGTAAAAGATTTACCTAAAGCTTCAAGTGCATTGAAGATGTTAGTAATTCTCAAATCCATATATGTTATGGATTCGTTTGGCAACATTTTGAAAGATTCAAGTTCAGTTATAAGCATGTTTATCTTCGACTCTTTTACACCACTTGTACCTTCATGTTTTAACACTAAAGACTTCCACATATCATGAGCACTAGTACAATTCGATACATAACCTGTTTTAGAAACACTAAGTCCATTCAAAAGTAATTGCATTGCTTTGGCATTCATAGACATTTTTTTTTATCTTCAGTTGACCATTCACTTTTATATTTATCTACTTCTTGTGTAACTTCATTAACTTTTTCAATTTTCGTTGGAATGTACGGCCCATCTTCAACTATAGACCATAAATCAATGTCTATAGCCATTAAGAATAGCCTCATCCTAAGTTTCCAATGAACAAAATTATTACTGTCAAAAAGAGAAGGGCGTTGGGTAGACATACCTTCTATTTCACCTTTGTAAGAAACAATAGCCATAGTATGTACCTTGGATTTGAGACAAGTAGTATATAATGAATCGTTGTTTCTTGGCCTTGTATGGTGTTGAATCTTGCTTCTTTTGAGTGGTGTTGGTCTGGCTCTGATACCAAATGTTGGACCGTGCACTTGCAATAAACACCACTAGAGGGAGGGTGAATAGTGGTTAGCGGAAATTACACTACAACCCTTTGTTAAAATCCCCTTTGAAAACAGAATCTGAGACCACCTCAGGTTCAGAACCTGTTTTTGAAAAATTCACAAATAAATGTACACAACTCAAAAAATCGTGAAACTTTCCAGAATTGAACTTCAATGTGTTAGCAAGAATCTATCCAAAAATCAGATACAAATAAGATCGTTTGGCCCTTCAAACAAATAAAAAGATTCAGATGGTCAAACAGGACAGAATTGGACAGAATGTTGCTAATGTTGCAAAATGTATTTCTTTTTGAATACTTGACCAAAAAGATTAATCTTTATATCAAAACACTCCTTAGAAAGTCTAGTTAATGTTTCCAAAAGGCCCTGACCTCAAGCAATTATGGATAAATACAGAATTCAAGTTTTCTCAAAACTGGTCAGATTGCAGCCAGATTGGAACAGTTATCTTGCAATGACTGAGAGACTAACTTTCCCTTGCTCAAATCAAGTGATTCTTATTGCAAATGAAAACTAACAGTCTGAAGTATAACTTCACCAAAAATCATGAATTTTGAAAGTGTTTACCTATTTTTTCAAAACGTGAAAAGTTATGTGAAATCTGTATTGAAAAAGGGCAGAATAAAGAAAAAATGTAAAGAAGACAAGAACACCAAGAATTTATCCTGGTTCGGTCAATGTTGTAGCGCCCCGCCCAAAACCAGAGTTCCGGTTCAGTGCACCCGCCATACTCTACTCCATAGAGTACAAGGCGTCAATACCATACATGTGTATGTCAACATGAATTGTAATCGATATAGCGGAAGCATCTTAAAACAAACCCACAACATACATAATGTTATTACAAACCGTTCAAATCCACACAACCACAAATACAGTTTCTCACGAGAACTTTATTACATCAACATAAAATAAAGCTCACACAACAGGTACATCTCTTCAGCCTAAATCTTTGCTCACGGATACTCTATCTGGGGTTCCTCCTCAATGAATACGGCATCAGGGTCCCTGTTCTCTGAAATGTTAAGAGGCAAGTATGAGCGATAACCACCGTCTTTTAATCGCTCAGCAAGTATTCTTTATAGATACTTCATGTGAATCATACATGGGTTAACAAATAGTGATAAAGTAACAACGTATATGTAATTACATCTCCATTTACAAATGGCAGCATTATATAAGAATAAAACAGAACATAAGATTTTATCTCATACCTGAGAGGTCATATCATTCTTCCTCAGCATATCCTTAGTATACCTTTCGTACTTGAATACTAATTCATCTTACACAAAAGTCATAACTTGCATTCATCACATCTATGTGCCTGATCTTTCTTAATCGTCTTAAGGCATAATGTTCGTACGAATATTCTAATCCTCATCTAAGGGACATGATCATGACATGATGCATAAAACATGACTTTTCATAAATGACTTTTCGTAAACATGACTTTTCATAATCATGACATGATTTTCATAACTTGCATAACATGACATTTTCATAACATGAAGACATAACATTTACATCTTTTGCTATAGCACTATTCATAAGAATAATAACGCACGACATACCGAATGATTCCCCATATAGTACATGTACAACATAACATCATGAACATAGGTACATGTGCTAACGGTGACGCATTATGACTGAGATCCCGTGTCCCAGACCCGGTGTTACACTCAGCCATAACGTAAACATAGGCCCCTGACATCTACCACTCCGGTCCCGATGCCAGGACAGCGCTACAACATAACATAACATGATCATAACATAACATGGGTCATTGGAATCATCCGTCTCGTGTTCATTATTCCTATGCATATGAACTTTTTAAAACATGAGATGTGACAACATACTTTGCAAATCTTGTTTTCATGCAATGTGAGACTCCATCAAATACGGGTATCTTGTCATGCTACCACTAATAACATCACTTACTTAATTTTCTTCTACATATCACAACTTAAACAAAATACCATTTTTGCCTACCATTCGGCCATCACACTAAAACAGCCCCTTTTTCTCTATTATCATCACACAATAATTGGGTAACATCTATTCCATACATGCATATCATAATTCATACTTACATGCCTACATCATGAAATTTCTTATTACTTTAACATTTTATCTTAGATTTCATAACCTATATCTTATCATAGCATACCTATATTATTATACATAACATGTAACATATCATACTCATACATTATATTTCATATTTTTCATAACATAATACATAAATTACATACTTAGCCTACTTTCATAACTTAACATATTCACCGTATATACATATATACTTGTGTAAAAATATGTGGAAAACGTTTTTGGTCACTAAGGCCTTAAGGCCGAATGTATATACTTAGTATATACATATTTAAATCATTTTATGATATATTATGTGATATCTAAAACTTATTCATTTTCATAGTTTAACATATTCATCATACATGCATATATATATACTTGTATAAAATATGGTAAAATCATTTTGTTATCAAGCCTAATAGGCCGAATATATACATATGGAATATATGTATATAAATCATTTTATGATACATTATGTAATATCCAAAACTTATTCATTTTCATATCTTAACATATTTATCATATATACGTATATATATACTTGTATACAATGAAATCAATATTTTTGTCATTTAGGCCTATGGCCGAATATATGTAGAGTATGTATATATATGTAAATCATTTTATGATATATTGTATAGTATCTAACATTTATTCATTTTCATAGTTCAACATATTCATCATATATACATATATATACTTGTACAAAATATAATGAAATCATTTTGTCATCAAATCCCTATAGGCCGAACATGTATATATACTATATATACATTTATAAAATCTTTTTTTTTACTATATAGTATGTAATACACAAATACTTATTCATTTCCTCTCTCTAAAATATATATTACACATATGCATATATACATATAGATCCGTATATGCACATACATAGATCTATACACCTATACATATGTATATATATAAACCGTATGTATATATATATACATCAATACATACTTATATATGTAGATCTATATACTTATACATATATATTTATATATCAACATACATACTTATAATATGGATATATGTATGCGTGTTTATATATAGTGTATATATATACATTTATACATCTATACATACTTATATATCAACATACATACTTAAGTAAGTGATGTTACTAGTGGTAGCATGACAAGATACCCGTATTTGATGGAGTCTCACATTGCATGAAAACAAGATTTGCAAAATATGTTGTCACATCTCATGTTTTAAAAAGTTCATATGCATAGGAATAATGAACACGAGACGGATGATTCCAATGACCCATGTTATGTTATGATCATGTTATGTTATGTTGTAGCGCTGTCCTGGCATCGGGACCGGAGTGGTAGATGTCAGGGGCCTATGTTTACGTTATGGCTGAGTGTAACACCGGGTCTGGGACACGGGATCTCAGTCATAATGCGTCACCGTTAGCACATGTACCTATGTTCATGATGTTATGTTGTACATGTACTATATGGGGAATCATTCGGTATGTCGTGCGTTATTATTCTTATGAATAGTGCTATAGCAAAAGATGTAAATGTTATGTCTTCATGTTATGAAAATGTCATGTTATGCAAGTTATGAAAATCATGTCATGATTATGAAAAGTCATGTTTACGAAAAGTCATTTATGAAAAGTCATGTTTTATGCATCATGTCATGATCATGTCCCTTAGATGAGGATTAGAATATTCGTACGAACATTATGCCTTAAGACGATTAAGAAAGATCAGGCACATAGATGTGATGAATGCAAGTTATGACTTTTGTGTAAGATGAATTAGTATTCAAGTACGAAAGGTATACTAAGGATATGCTGAGGAAGAATGATATGACCTCTCAGGTATGAGATAAAATCTTATGTTCTGTTTTATTCTTATATAATGCTGCAATTTGTAAATGGAGATGTAATTACATATACGTTGTTACTTTATCACTATTTGTTAACCCATGTATGATTCACATGAAGTATCTATAAAGAATACTTGCTGAGCGATTAAAAGACGGTGGTTATCGCTCATACTTGCCTCTTAACATTTCAGAGAACAGGGACCCTGATGCCGTATTCATTGAGGAGGAACCCCAGATAGAGTATCCGTGAGCAAAGATTTAGGCTGAAGAGATGTACCTGTTGTGTGAGCTTTATTTTATGTTGATGTAATAAAGTTCTCGTGAGAAACTGTATTTGTGGTTGTGTGGATTTGAACGGTTTGTAATAACATTATGTATGTTGTGGGTTTGTTTTAAGATGCTTCCGCTATATCGATTACAATTCATGTTGACATACACATGTATGGTATCGACGCCTTGTACTCTATGGAGTAGAGTATGGCGGGTGCACTGAACCGGAACTCTGGTTTCGGGCGGGGCGCTACAGTTGGTATCAGAGAATGGCTCTAGATCCACGGAGGGAACAGTAAAGTAAGCATTTAGAAGTTAAGTGATGATCCTAGAATTTAAGTTGTGATCTTGGACCAAGAGTGATATCCCTAGATTAGAATCCTTAGAATAGTTAGGGATAGTTAAATAACATTTAAAAGTTTTGCTTGGATTATTAAGTTCCCAAATAAAAAAAAAACTTAAAATTACAATTCTGAATTAGTCAGGAAGACAAATTAATTTCAATTGTAAATTATTACTAATGATGTTGTATTCAATAGGATGTCTCCACGACCTAGAGGAAGACCGCGTGCTGACAGACCTGTACAGTTACCTCCTCCACCACCACAGATACCCCCGCAGACAGGATCTGTTCCATTTTACACTGAACAGGTGCCTCCACCCCCACAGCAACAGGGTCAGGGAGATTTTCAGCAGGCTGTTCTGCAAGGTTTGGTACAGATAGGACAGGCGGTAGGTAACAACGGCCACCAGAATCATGCGACACCTCCACCGCCACCGCCACCACCTCCACCACAGCAGGGTACTCGTTTCTTTTACGGGGAATTAAAGAAGGCCCATATTCCTAACTTTGAAGGTGGATCTGACCCTGACATAGCTGAGAAATGGCTAAAAGAAGTACAGAATAATTTTGAGCTGATTCAAATACCAGAGGAGATAAAAGCTCAGGTTATCAAGCCTTTTCTGACTGGTGAAGCCGATGAATGGTGGACCACTAATTTGCAGCATTTGCCAGCTCCAGTTACTTGGGAACGATTTTTGAGAGAGTTCCGCAAATTCTACATTCCACCATCAGTTACCTTGAAGAAAATAGGGATGTTTGAGTCTCTAATGCAGACGTCAGGAATGACAGTGGCGGACTATGCCAACCGATTTACCGCATTGGGAAGATATGTTCCAGCAATTATGGGAGATGAACAACTGAAAATGATTAAGTTTGAAAGAGGACTGAACCCACGCATTCGCACCTGGATTGTGAATGCCATCCTGAAGGATTTTGGTGAATTGCTGGATGCCTGTTATCGAGTAGAAAGGGACATCATCAGGCGTGATTCTGACAGCCGAGGCAAAAGACCCTAAGAGTTTGGAGATGGCCAATCCAGTAAGTGGACTAAAACTGCTAAAAGAGACGGTGGACGTGCACAACAACCAAATTTTCAGCCACCGAAGCCACTACCACCCCCACAGGTAGTTGCGATACCTAAATGTGCCACTTGTCAGCGACAACATAGGGGAGACTGTTTATTGAAGACTGGAGCATGTTTCAATTGTGGAAAGACTGGACACATGATCAGAGATTTTCCTGAACCCAGGAAGGGACCTCAGAGGGCCACACCTCAGCAGAGAGATGGCCCAAGGGCCAATGCCAGAGTACATGTGATGACAGATGAGGAGGTTCTGGAAGCCCCAGACGTGGTGACAGGTATTATTCATTTTGAAAAGTTTATGATATTATATGCTTGATTTGGAATTGCATATTTGAATTATGAACTGCCTCAGGTGTCATATTAATAGACAACATACCTGCCAACGTATTATTTGATAGTGGTGCAAGCCATTCCTTTGTATCGAAAAGGTTTGCTAAGAACCTTGATAGTTGTCCGACTAGGCTGGATACGCCTTATCGCGTTCAAGCAGCTGGTGATCAAGTGATTATTTCACATCATATATATAAGAATTGCGAGATAGAAATGGGAGGACAGAAGTTCGAAGTTACACTAATTCCTATACAGATTGGGGATTTCGACCTTATTCTAGGCATGGATTGGTTGTTCAAACACCGTGCCTACATTGATTGTCGTGGTAAGCGTGTGATGATTAAGGATCCAATGCGAGAGGAAGTGATTTACCAAGGGAACTCCAAGATGAAAAAGATACCACAGAATATTTATCTGACAGCAGCAAAAGCATTTCAATCACTGAAGAAGGGTAGCGAAGGATTCCTTGTGTATGCTCTTGGCAAAGATTCCGAGACCCCATTCATTGACAGTATTCCAGTAGTCAAGGAGTTTACAGATGTATTTCCAGATGATCTACCCGGTTTGCCTCCGGACAGGGAGATTGAATTTGAGATTAATGTCGTTCCAGGAGCTGAACCAATCTCAAAGGCACCGTATAGAATGGCCCCAGCCGAATTAAAGGAATTGAAATCACAGTTGCAAGAATTGATAGATAAGGAGTTTATACGGCCAAGTGATGACAAGATTCCTAAGCATGCTATTTTTTTATGTTAAATATTTAAAGTGTGAGACAAGTTGTCTTCACCTTCTTTTTCATTTTCCTTTTTCTTTTTCTTTCATGTATGTATTTTATTTTCTTTTTATTTAAGGTAGCATAATATTGTTGTGTCATGTATTTCTTTTTGATTTAATTTTTACTAATAGTTTAAGTTGTTACTAACTAAGTTAATTTGAGCTTTTATTATGTGGATTCAAACATTTATGATATATTTCCTAATGAATCGTACACCTATGAGATTAGGTTTACGGTATTGAAGGTTGATACTACATAACGAATTTTCCGGGCTGTAACAAATGTGACCTACTCCAGTTCCAAGGAACACCTTTCCTTGGATTTCACTATAGTATGAACCAAATTACAGCAAGAACCAAGCTTGATCCTTGGGTTAAACACCAACCCTATTCAAGACTTGGATGAACACCTTTATGCAACTCTTGGTTGCAACACCTCTATCACCTATTGATGTAGCCTTATAGATTTGGCTAATCAATCTTACAAATAAGACACAAGAAGGTGTGTATAGTGTAGCTGGCAACTTTTGCCAACTAGCTTGCTTTTGGTTTGTCTTCTTGTCTCCAACTCATAAAATGAGAAAAACATCATCTCCACCTGTATAATCACATTTTGGAGGCTGTGTATATGTATACCAACTCAGATTTTTGAGGAGAAATCAACAAATAATAGTTGACAAGGTTATGTCAACATATAATATCAAAATTCTCATTTCTTCTTGACATATTGTGATGAATCTTGCACCAAGGACACCTTGTAATCTCTGAAAGATGATGATTAAGAACCTGCAATAACATATATATAAGAGTCTTCAAGAGAAAATAGAACGTGACATCGAATACCGTCACATATCCCGCTACCGTCGATAAAATCATCAAATGAGAGAATAAAATAGAAAACCACCAAATAATCTTCAAGAATATACTCAATGAACTCCAGAATGAATATAATAAGATACTCAAGAGATTCCTTGAGTAAAAATACCGAAACTGTCTTCGGAGGTAAAATGACCAAAATGCCCCTAGTGAGATAAAACTCTAGAAATGACCCCGATGGTCAGAATTAAATATAATAACACCTTCTTGATAATAAATAAGATGATAATATCTTCTTGAATCATATTCACCATGTCGAGTACCTACAAAACTCAAAATACCACTTTTGCCCTTTTTGGTAAGTTGTAGAAACTTCGAGGGCATATTAGTCACAAGATATTATCATCATAAAAATCACATAATCACAAAATGATAAACATATATAAATCATGTAAAAATAAAAACAACTATTTTATCACATTTTAGAAAAATATTTCTAACAACCCTAGACATCGTGTCATTTTTCTTCACTTATTCAACTCTTTCATTTATAACACCATATGTGACATTTTTAAGTATTCATCACTTAAAATCATGACTTTGAAAATTATCCAACCATATTTCTCAACATTCTCCCCCTTTTGGATGATTTTCAAAATAACCTAACATGATTTTAATATCACAACTTATAACCAAAAGTTTAACCAAATGTTTTCAACTATGTTTTCAACTTTTAAATAGTATGCCGCTCCCCCGCAACTCATACTCTTCCCCTTAACCTATGCTCCAAAATTTATACCAATAAAAACTTAGCATATGATTCATCATGACTTACCAACTAAAACATGACTTACCAACTAAAATCATGTTCTTATTCTATCTCCCCTTTTATTTTGCAAATCATGCAAAAGATAGAACTATACAATAGTATCGTAAGTCATCATTCCTAATTTGGCTCGTAAGTTTTCAAAAGTGGCTTGATTAAGGGGTTTGGTGAAGATGTCAGCGATTTGATGATCAGTTCTTATGTGGTTTATAACTATATCCTCATTTTGAACATGATCACGAAGAAAGTGATATCACACCTCAATGTGTTTGGCCTTAGAATGAAGCACCGGATTCCGTGAAAGATTGATGGCACTTGTGTTATCGCAGAAAATTGGAATCTTATTCATTTTAATGCCAAAATCACTAAGTTGCTGTTTAAGCCAAAGTATTTGGGTAGTACATAAACTCAAAGCGATATACTCGGCTTCAGTGGTAGAAAGAGCTACACTAGCTTGTTTTTTAAAAAACCAAGAAATCAAGTTGGTTCCTATGAATTGACAAGTACCGCTAGTGGATTTTCTATCTAATTTGCAACCACCATAATCAGCATCACTATATGCGTGTAATTCTAACTTAGCGTTTCTATCATACCACAGTCCTAAGTGAGGTGTATGCTTAAGATATCTAAAGATCTTTTTAACTGCATTGTAATGTGATACCTTAGGACAAGATTGAAACCTAGCACACATACACACACTAAACATGGTATCAGGTCTTGATGCAGTTAAGTATAATAGTGATCCAATCATAGACCTATAGAGTGTGTCATCAAAAGTTTTACCATTTTCATCCTTGTCTAGTTTGGTGCTAACACTCATGGGGGTAGGTGTTGGTTTTAATTCTTCAAAGCCAAACTTCTTAATCATATCATTGACATACTTAAGTTGGCTAATGTGAATTCCTTGAGGAGTTTGTTTGATTTGAAGTCCTAAGAAATAATTCAACTCTCCTACCATTGACATTTCAAATTCTGACTTCATACATTCTTCGGAGTCTTTTACTAAGGTAGGGTTTGTTGAACCAAAGATTATATCATCTACATAGATTTGAACTATTAACAAATCATTATCTTTTCGTCTTAGAAATAATGTGTTGTCTATTGTTCCCCTTTGATAATTATTTGCAATAAGAAAGTTCGCAAATCTATCATACCAAGCTCTTGGAGCTTGTTTCAAACCATATAGAGTTTTCATAAGCTTGTAAACATGGTTAGGATTCTTTGGATCTTCGAATCCAGGGGGTTGTTTGACAAACACCTCTTCTTGAATGTATCCATTCAAGAATGCACTCTTGACATCCATTTGGAAGAGCTTAATATTGCTTAGACTTGCAATCGCAGGTAACAATCTAATTGCTTCTAGTCGTGCAACGGGTGCAAAGGTTTCTTCATAATCTATACCTTCTTGTTGATTATAACCTTGTGCGACTAGTCTAGCTTTATTTCTTGTGATGTTTCCTTGTTCATCCATTTTGTTTCTAAATATCCATTTTGTTCCTATTATAGATTTATTTTCAGGTTTAGGCACTAAGTCTCATACATTATTTCGGATAAATTAGTTTAACTCCTCATGCATGACATCTATCCTTGATAAATCGCCTAAGGCTTCCTTAATATTTTTAGGTTCTAAGTGTGATATTAAGATATGCCCTTCAGCTTGACTTATGTTTCTACGTGTTCTAATCCCAACACTTGGATCACCAATGATTAGCTCTTTAGGGTGTTTATGTTTATCTTCTATAAGTCACCAATTCCTAAGTTGACTAGGTTCACCTTCTTCTAGTTCAAATGTTTCATTCGTGTGAACATTTTCATATACAATTGGAACATCCTGTAAGTTAGATAGATTATCTTCCAATTGTAAAATTTCTTGATTTATTTCACCTAAAGGTTCATGCACATCTTGTTCAGGGGAAGTTGGTTCTAGATGATCATGAACAGGCTCAAGTAATATATCATCATCATCAAACATATTTTCAACATTATTCTCTTGTTTCTTTTTATCACTTACATCAAAATATGCATTCTCATTGAATTTCACATGTATAGATTCAATTATTTTTCTAGATGCATGATTATAACACCTATATGCCTTTGAGTTAGTTGAATATCCAACAAATATGCATTCAATAGACTTTTGTTCAAATTTATCTAGATTATCTTTGGTATTAAGTACAAAACATTTACACCCAAATACTCTAACAAAATCTACCTTAGGTTGTCTATTATTCAATAACTCATATGGTGTTTTATTTAATTTCTTTCTAATAGAAAGCCTATTTATTATATAACATGCACAACTAACAGCTTCAGCCCACAAATACCTAGGTACTTTGTTTTCACACAACATAGTTCTAGCTATTTCTTGTAGTGTTCTATTTTTACGTTCAACAACTCCATTGAGTTGTGGTATTCTTGGTGGTGAGAATTCATGTTTTATTCCATGTAATTCACAAAACTTAATTATATCTTTGTTTTTAAATTCTCCACCTCTATCACTTCTAATTCTTTTAACATTTTCTTCATAAAGAGTTTCAAGTTGCTTAATAAGATTTTCGATTACCAATGGAGCATCGTCTTTGTGTGTTAAGAACAATGTCCATGTGTATCGTGAGTAATCATCTACTATGACACACACATAGTAGTGTCCACCTAGACTTCTTGTCCTACTTGGACCAAATAAGTCTAAGTGAAGCAGTTTTAGTACATGACTAGTACTCACTTCATGTTTTGATTTCATTGTCTCTTTTATATGTTTTCCTTTAATACATGTTTCACATAATTGAAAGTTATGTAAGTCTAACTTAGGCATTCCTCTAATTAGATTCTTCTTAGATAATCTTTCTATGGTTGAAACTCCTATATGGCCTAGTCGTCTATGCCATAAGTTCACGTCTAAGTCATGTGATACTAAACACTTAATCCTAGCATTTAATATGTTATTTAGTGATAGTGTGTAAATATTACCATCCCTATTTCCTTTTAGTACAATTTCTCCTTTTTCATTTATTATATCACAACAATTAGGAAGAAAAGAGACATGATAACCAGAATCTATAAGTTGCGAAATACTTAATAAATTGTAAGAAAGATTGCTTACTAACAACACATTTCGTATTTGAAATGTGTTAGGGTCCCCAATTGTTCCTTTTCCAATAACCTTGCCTTGGTTGTTGTCACCGAATGTCACCTTTCCTCCATTATCGATTTGTTCCAGTTCGGTAAATAGTTTGGGGTTGCCCGTCATGTGCCTTGAACACCCGCTATCTAAAAACCACTTGGTTTTTAGATTCTTTGACTTTGCCTCCTTCTTGTACTCTTTACAATTTTCCTACAATGGAGACAAAGTTTTAGGTACCCTTTACGTGGGTCCTTGAATGTTAGAGGTTCCATCCTTGTTTATATACCCTTTGGGTATCCAAACTTGGATGTACCTTTTGGGTACATATTCGGCTTTTTCATAAGTTGAATAAAGAGGATTAACATGTATTTGACGATTCCATTTAAAAGATGTTACATTGTCATACATGTTATATCTTGGTTTATATGCATCATATTTTGGCCAACTATGATAATGAGTATGAGGCATATGATTTTGTTTCTTGAATGGCGCCATGTATGTATAATCATATGATGTATGTGAATTCCTATAAGTCTTATAAGGAGGATATGTATGTTGCCTATATTTATGTTTATATGTATTATAATAAGTTGGATGTATTTGATTTTTCTTAGATACATTTTTGTACATATATGCATAATTTTTATGTGATCTAGATGAAAAGTTTTGCCTTGATGCTTTTGGAGGTGCATGTTGTATTTTTACCTTAGAATGAGTAGAGGAAGGGGTAGGCAAAATATGTACATTTGACTTAATTGTACTATATGGCAATTTAGACTTAGATGATATAAAATTAGTCTTTTTGTCTAACTTGTCATTTTCTTCTATATAGCCTAACCCCTTTTATCATTTCCATATTTTTGACGAAATTAAAGTATCTAACATATTGGTTCCAGACTTAAACTGTTCCAACATTTTTTCTAAATCTATTTTAGATGTAGTAAGTTGTGCTATTTCTTTTTCACAATTAACTAACTTAGTTTTTAATATATTATTTTCAGTTTTCAATGTATTTTCATTTTTCCTATGTGACTCAATTTTAATCTTAAGAGAATCAAGAGTATTAGTAGACTCTTGTTTAAAAGATTCTAACTGATCAGAAAATTCCAAGTTGGACGTCTTCAACTTATCATTTTCTTCAATTAGTTTCTTTTTCTCTTTAGATAGCCTTTTACAGTGAGCATGCATCTTTAAGAATTCTTCATACATTTCATCAAATGACATTTCGTTATCAGAATCTATATCAGAAGAAGATATTACCTCGCTGGATACGAAGCAGACTTGAGCTTCTTCATTTTCTGATTCTGAGTCAGATGAGTCGCTCCATGTGCTCGCCTTCATTGCTCGTTTGCCTTTTCTTACATTTGGCTCCTTTGTTTTGGACCATTGAGGCTCCTTGTCTTTGACTTGCTTATTATTGTTATTATTATTTTTCTTTTCCAGACAATCGTAAGAAATGTGTCCTTTTTGACCACATTCATAGCATTTTAATTCTCTATTATTCCACTTGTTATTATTAAAATTATTTTCATTTGGTTGAGAAGAGGATGAAGAAGACTGTTGTCTATTTCGATTAGGCCGTTTGAAAAACTTTCTAAGTTTTCTAGCTATTAATATTAAATCATCATCTAATTCACTATCACTATTACTTCCATCATTGTTTCTATGAGATGACTCAGATGATTTGAAAGCAACAGACTTACTTGACATCTTTGATAATTCAGATTTTCGTTGATTCAATTTTACCTCGTATACTTTGAGTGATCCTATTAATTCATCCATCTTAGTAATTGACTTTGTTTCTTCGATTGCCGTCACCTTTGGATCCCATTCAGCAGGAAGACTTCGCAACACCTTTTGAACCTTCTCATTGTTTGTAAAAGATTTACCTAAAGCTTCAAGTGCATTGAAGATGTTAGTAATTCTCAAATCCATAGATGTTATGGATTCATTTGGCAACATTTTGAAAGATTCAAGTTCAGTCATAAGCATGTTTATCTTCGACTCTTTTACACCACTTGTACCTTCATGTTTTAACACTAAAGACTTCCACATATCATGAGCACTAGTACAATTCGATACATAACCTGCTTCAGAAACACTAAGTCCATTCAAAAGTAATTGCATTGCTTTAGCATTCATAGACATTTTCTTTTTATCTTCAGTTGACCATTCACTTTTATATTTCTCTACTTCTTGTGTAACTTCATTAACTTTTTCAATTTTCGTTGGAATGTATGGCACATCTTCAACTATAGATCATAAATCAATGTCTATAGCCATTAAGAATAGCCTCATCCTAAGTTTCCAATGAACAAAATTATTACCGTCAAAAAGAGGAGGGCGTTGGGTAGACATACCTTTCATTTCACCTTTGTGAGAAACAATAGCCATAGTATGTACCTTGGATTTGGGACAAGTAGTATATAATGAATCGTTGTTTCTTGGCCTTGTATGGTGTTGAATCTTGCTTCTTTTGAGGGTGTTGGTCTGGCTCTAATACCAAATGTTGGACCATGCATCTGCAATAAACACCACTAGAGGGGGGTGAATAGTGGTTAGCGGAAATTACACTACAACCCTTTGTTAAAATCCCCTTTGAAAACAGAATCTGAGATCACCTCAGATTCAGAACCCGTTTTTGAAAAATTCACAAATAAATGTACACAACTCCAAAAATCATGAAACTTTCCAGAATTGAACTTCAATGTGTTAGCAAGAATCTGTCCAAAACTCAGATACAAATAAGATCGTTTGACCCTTCAAACAAATAAAAAGATTCAAATGGTCAAACAGGACAGAATTGGACAGAATGTTGCTGATTTTTCAAAATGTATTTCTCTTTGAATACTTGACCAAAAATATTAATCTTTATATCAAAACACTCCTTAGAAAGTCTAGTTAATGTTTCCAAAAGGCCCTGACCTCAAACAATTATGGATAAATACAGAATTCAAGTTTTCTCAAAACTGGTCAGATTGCAGCCAGATTGGAGCAGTTATCTTGCAATGACTGAGAGACTAACTTTCTCTTGCTCAAATCAAGTGATTCTTATTGCAAATGAACACTAACAGTCTGAAGTATAACTTCACCAAAAATCACGAATTTTGAAAGTGTTTACCTATTTTTTCAAAACGTGAAAATTTTTGTGAAATCTGTAGTGAAAAAGGGCAGAATAAAGAAAAATGTAAAGAAGACAAGAACACCAAGAATTTATCCTGGTTCGGTCAATGTGACCTACTCCAGTCCCCAAGGAACACCTTTTCTTGGATTTCACTATGGTATGAACCAAATTACAGCAAGAACCAAGCTGATCCTTGGGTTAAACACCAACCCTATTCAAGACTTGGATGAACACCTTTATGCAACTCTTGGTTGCAACACCTCTATCACCTATTGATGTAGCCTTATAGATTTGGCTAATCAATCTTAAAAATAAGACACAAGAATGTGTGTATAGTGTAGCTGGACAGCAACTAGAAATGGAACACCTTAGCTACACAAAGTATGAACGAAAATATGAAAAGCGAATAGCAAGACAACAATCTTCAGTTTTTGCTTTCAAGTGTGTGTATTCTCTTCTTCACCTTGCCTTCTATTTATAGAGTGAATTGATGGCATATTCCCTCCAACTTTTAGACCATGTGATGGCTGAGAATTTTGAATTAAAACACTTCCATAATCATCTCCAACAATCTTGTCTCCATTACATTCAAATTTGAAATTTCAAGTTGGCAACTTTTGCCAACTAGCTTGCTTTTGGTTCGTCTTCTTGTCTCCAACTCATAAAATAAGAAAAACATCATCTCCACCTGTATAATCACATTTTGGAGGTTTTGTATATGTATACCAACTCAGATTTTTGAGGAGAAATCAACAAATAATAGTTGACAAGATTATGTCAACATATAATATCAAAATTCTCATTTCTTCTTGACATATTGTGATGAATCTTGCACCAAGTACACCTTGTAATCTCTGAAAGATGATGATTAAGAACCTCCAATAACATATATATAAGAGTCTTCAAGAGAAAATAGAACGTGACATCGAATACCGTCACATATCCCGCTACCGTCGATAAAATCATCAAATGAGAGAATAAAATAGAAAACCACCAAATAATATTCAAGAATATATTAAATGAACTCCAGAATGAATATAATAAGATACTCAAGAGATTCCTTGAGTAAAAATACCAAAACTGTCTTCGGGGGTAAAATGACCAAAATGCCCCTAGTGAGATAGAACTCCAGAAATGACCCCGATGGTCAGAATTAAATATAATAACACCTTCTTGATAATAAATAAGATGATAATATCTTCTTGAATCATATTTACCATGTCGAGTACCTACAAAACTCAAAATACCACCTTTGTCCGTTTTGGTAAGTTGTAGAAACTTCGAGGGCATATTAGTCACAAGATATTATCATCATAAAAATCACATAATCACAAAATGATAAACATATATAAATCATGTAAAAATAAAAACAACTATTTTATCACATTTTAGAAAAATATTTCTAACAACCCTAGATATCGTGTCATTTTTCTTCACTTATTCAACTCTTTCATTTATAACACCATATGTGACATTTTTAAGTATTCATCACTTAAAATCATGACTTTGAAAATTATCCAAACATATTTCTCAACAGATGCTAGATATCTGTTGCCTGCAATCTTCGGACTACGAGCAACCTGGGTATGCAAATACGTTTGGTTAAGCCTCATATCTTCTTTAGTTTTTATTGTGACCATTGTGTTTAAATTGATATTTTCTTGTTGAGGAAATTCCATATGGACACTTGAACTGGAAATATCAGCTTCTCATTGGCTTGCTGTTTTAAACATCTGTTGTTTTGGCTCTCTATGGCCAAAGAAACCTCGGTACGCCTGTCCTGTCTTAATCATAAATTTATTCCTAATTTGATTAACTTACTGCCTGCTCTAATGATTTTTTTCCCTGCTTGCGAGATGCTTGGGATAACACACCAATGATGGATTGCACGCCTCTCGTGATGTTGCCCAACCGCGATCACTTTGTTCATTCACCATGCAGGAGCTACATTCACTTTGATAATGCTGCGTGTTTACATGTTTTACTTTGCTGTATTTTACTGCTTTCTAGAATTTTTTGTTCTTTTTGGGTCTTAACTTTGCTTCACTGTCCAGTTTGGGAGAGTCTCCCACCATAGATTGGAACATCATATAACCATCGTATTACTCCGCCACAAGTGATGGCTCAATTATTAATAAAATACTCGGACGGTACCGCCCGTCCTTCACCTAAAAAAATATAAGTGATATTGATATATGTTCTTATACCTTCTACTACTACCGCCCGTCCTTCGCCTAAAAATACTATAAGTGATATTTATCTATGTTATTATACCTTCTACTACTTAATTTGAGCAATATTTTGGCACTTTATCGGGTAAAAATGATTAATTTGGATATTTTTGGTCTTCGTCGAAATAATTAGAAACTATTGATTTTTAGATAAATTAACTATATATTCCGAGTTTAACTGAATTATTAATTAAATGAGGCTATTTTCTATGTTAGTTAGCTAAATAACTAAATCTTTAGTTTGTTTTATTATATTGGACTCTATGTGTTTTTTTAAAATGCAGGAAATATACCCGATAAACATCAAGATAAAGATAGAGACAAATTTCAAGAAGATATGATTAAATCAAGCAACTGATTCTGTTTAGATTTTATGGAGATATTTAATCAAATATAAAAAGAATATTAGATGAAATAGAAAACTGGGTAAATCTCTATATAATAATTATCAGCATCAGCACAAAGGAGAGGCGGAAAAGAGCTGGAGAATTTCCCAGGATAATTTCTCCACAAAAAGTCGGATATTTTTTCCCACAGAATCGGCACAATTCCCGAGACCAACTTTTCATCCATCAGAAAAGCAAAAGAAAAAGAAAACAGAAAACTGTCTCAGCCTTCGGCCAGCCAAGAGCCAGGGAAAAAGAGAAAAGCTGTCTAACGTCATCATCCTTCAGGTCCTGTCAGCGCAGCAACAGGCGTCAGCCAGTCCTGTTGTAAGCCACGCCAGTGTCCATCTGTCAAAAGTCGTCAGCCGCCTACAGCAGGTGTCAGTCGCTAGTCCCATCAGGCACGTGTTCTGAGACAGTGCAGGGTGCAATTCTATACACAGTTTCTTTTTCTACTGATTTTTTATCCAATTATACATGGATATGATAGATATTATGGATTTAATTTGTGGCTAAATTTTTATATTATTGACTAGTTTTTGTGAAAGTTGAATTGTTTTGATATTTTAATGTATTAGTTTTCACTCTTTGATTTATTTAATTTACTAGTTGAATTCCAATCGTTAATTGGTGTTGGTGTTTTTATTGCGTCAATAGATTAGCTACCTATTGATAGACCATATAATTATATTTGATGAACCGGGAGGTGAAGATTTTAATTATGATCGTGTCAACAATAACTTTGTAGTAAAATTGACAAGGAATATATTCGATTTCTATAGGGGATTTCTAGGATTCAATAATAAGAGGTTATTGAAACTAGGGAATTCCATAAATATTTAATGCGATTTATTTGATTAAAATTCGCATAGGGATATGGAATTTATCAAATTAAATTAGGTTTTTACGCCAAGACATTAGGTAAAAATTAAAATAGAGAATTTCTTCCTTAGCGGTTCGGAATAGAAAGTAGTTAATTATTTTTGGTTAAAGAGTGGATTACACTTGAGAAAATATTCAGCTTGAACAAAACTAATCAAGAAAATCTTAAAAGGGGAAAGTTAAGGTTTATTAATTTAATTAGTAGTTAGTTTATGTTTTTATTAAATTTTTATTTATTAGGTTAAATTAAGATGAAAAAATAATTTTGGTACTTAAAATTAGTTCTCGTGGGATCGACAACTCTCTTGCCTATTGTTCTATAATTGTACCTAGTGCACTTACTAGTTAGAGGTTAGAAATTACACATCAAGTTTTTGGCGCCGTTGCCGGGGACTATATTTTAATATCATATAATTATTTTTAGTCTTAAGATTAAGCCAAAATATTTTATTTATATATAAATATATAAACAAAAAAGTTTTGGTAGACCACTGTTTGTGTATATATATATATATATATTTATATATTATATATCGCCCCATAACTCTCAAGATGGAAGTTATCCTATAGATGATGTATTCATGCTTGTTCGAAATGCAAATCATAGTATTCATTCTTATGGGAATGGAAATGAAAAACAAGAGAATATTTTACTATTTTAAATAATTATTTTATACTTTATTTTTTCCGTCTGTTTCTGGTTTTTTTTAATCTGATTTTTTTCTATTTCTAGTTATTTTCGTAATTAGTTTGTTCTTTTATTCAGTTTAAGTATTTGTTTCCAGATTGTGTCAGTTTCATAAATAGTTTTCTGTTCGAGTCATTTTCTTAAATAGTTTTGGAATTAGTACTATTTTCGTTATTAGTTTTGTCATTATTATTTTCGTTATTTTGTTTTTGTCTTCTTATTTATTTTTCTTTTATTTTCTGTTTTGTTTAATAGTTTATGACTTGTAGTTCTGGTGGACAAGTGCTATTTGATCCTAATATTAAAGGTACCGCTAGAAAAAATCAGAAAAACAGTTAGGGAAGGTAAGAATAATTTAAAAATTTTAAATATCCTAGAAATTAAAGACCAATTAGAAATCGACAAAACCAAAATGGTGGGTAATAGTGACGAAGCGCCTATGTGTCTTAAAGACTATGCAACCTCCAAAGTAAAGGGGGCTTACTCTGCCATACATAAACCTACTAGAATTGCTAATAATTTTGAAATTAAACCATCTATAATTCAAATGATTCAACAATTTGTTTAATTTTATGGTTTATCGAACGAAGACCCTAATGCCCATATTTCTAATTTCTTAGAAATATGTGACACCTTTAAGCAAAATGGGGGTAGGTGATGATGCTATAAGATTAAGACTTTTTCTCTTTACCTTAAAAGATAAAGAAAAAGCATGGTTAAATTATCTCCCCTCAGGTTCTATAACTACATGTGACCAATTAACTTCTCGTTTCTTAACTAAATATTTTCCACCATCTAAAACCATTAAATTGAGAAATGGTATCACAAATTTTGTTCAATATAGTGGTGAATCATTGTATGAAGCTTAGGAAAGATTTAAAGATTATTTAAGAAGGTGTCCATACCATGAACTACCGAAATGGATGCAAGTTCAAATCTTTTATAACGGTATTGAAAGTGGCACTAGGGCAATGGTAGATGTAGCAAGTGGGGGTAGTATAATGAGAAATTCACCTGATGATGCTTGGGATCTATTCAAAGAGATGGCTGCAACGGGATGTAAATGACCAAATGAGAGAGGTAATCTTAGAAAAGGTTCTGTGCTAGAGCTAGATACTAACTCTGCTATTCTAGCACACCTTTCTTTCATCACTAAAATTTTGGGCATGGGCGGCAAAAAAACTTGTGAAAATTGTGCAGGCAATCGTATGATAGATCAATGCCCACATAATCACTTGGCCAACAAGAATAAAAAATTTTACCCGGACAACGAAGTCAATTTTGTAGGTCAAAATCGAAGGTTTAATAATCCTTATCCTAATACCTACAATTCATCGTGGAGAAATAGCGCAAACTCTTGGAATCAAACTCAAAATTCAAGGCATCCTCGTGGTTTCCCATCGACTCAAGAGAAAAAGTTATATGTTGAAGATGTCCTGGAAAAATTTATGTCAAGTTCTGAAACTAGATTTCAAAAACAAGAGTCATTGATTAGGAACCAAGAACCTTTAATCAGAAATCAAGAAGCCTCAATTAAAAATTTAGAGACTCAAATTGGTCAAATAGCAACCATGTTATCAAATAGAATTCAAGGAAGTTTGCCAAGTAATACTGAGATGAATCCTAAGGAGTTAAATGCTATGATTTTGCTGAATGGTGATGAAACAATCAACGAGACAAACTCTTTGAATGGAAATGATGATATGAAGACGAGTGAAAATAACAGCGAGAGGTCAATTTTTCTGGATACTAAAGATAACAAAGCTGCTAAAGATGAGAAAAAAGTAAAAGCTTAAATATTGAGAAAAGACGATGATATCTGCCAATGCAACAATCTGAAAAAGCCAAATAAGGAATATCAAAGGAGAATTCCACAAAACTTACATACTAATCTAAAGTAAAAGAAACTTGATCGTGAATTTGAAAAATTTATTGAAAAGTTTAAGAAATTAAATGCTAATATTCCTTTTGAAGAAGCATTAGAGAAAATACGGAGTTATAAGAATTTTTATAAAGAAATACTAGCAAACCAAGTGGAGATACAAATTCTAGAAAAAGATAATCAGATGAATGAAAATATTGAAAATATTCAAGATAAATTACCATCAAAACAAGAAGATCCTGGATGTTTTTATATTCCTTGTTCAAGTGGTAATTTTAATTTTAATGATGCCTTATGTGACCTTGGTGCTAGTCTTAATGTCATGCCTTACTCGGTATTTAAAAATTTAAAATTGAATAACTTGAAACCAACCAATTTCTCACTACGTTTTCCTGATGGATCAACCAAATGTTTAAGAGAAATGGTTGGACATGTTTTAATTCGAATTGATAAATTCATTTTTCCTGTAGATTTTGTTGTATTAGATATGGTTAATGATTCTAATTCAAATATTCTTTTTGGATGACCATTTTTAGCCACCAGTAGAAGTGTATTTGATGTTCCAAATGGAGACATAATCCTAAGGGTAGGTAATGAGGAAGTGAAGTTACATGTGTTAAAAGATTTAAAATACCCTAGGAATAATGATGCTTACTGTTCTATTAATACTATTTTTAAAGTCTCTTCTAGAAATTGCACCCCTAGAAACGAGAATTTTAGAGAAAGGAAAAATGAAATTTTTTTTCAAAATAAATTACAAGTAGTCCAAAAAGTTTTGTTAGATAAATCTATAACTTGCGTTATCAAGAAAATATTTTCCTCAGGAGATGTTGAGGTGGAATTCGAGAAGGTTAAGAAAATCAAAGTTAATGGTAGTCGTCTAAAAGGATTGAACTATAAAGCTTCTCGAATCTCAGAGTTAATTGCACCTGATATCTAATCTTTTCCATAAAGTTTTTTAAGTAGCATCTGTACTTTCATCTAATTCTCTGGACAGCCTTACTTATTGGTGAAATTAGCACCCGGTATCCGAAAACCGGGAATTAACCTCCTGTAGGCGGTTTTTACATATATTCCTTTTATTTTTCATGGTTGCCATATTTGGCGCTCAAATTTTCCCAACCATGGTTAATTTCAGATTCCTCCATTACTTCCAACCGATTCCTCCCTCCAAAATAATCATAAAACCTGCAGCCAACTCTCATTCTTTACCCTCCAAAACTTCTACAGCCTCTTTCATTCTTTATCCCCCAAATCTTTTACACAGCCTTGTTAAGTTGTAAAAACGTTTTGATGATAAAAAGATGTTTTGAATGAGTTAAATTTGTGTTTGATATTTGATGCAAGATGGGTAAATCACACTATGTCCAAAGATGGTTGAGATTGGAACTCACTGGTTGACATCGATCTCTCAAGCTGGGGACATCGATCGATCGATGTCACTTCAGCCCCTGACACCGATGGATCGATGTCGATCAGAGAGCATCGAACTCTCAACCAGAGGACATCGATCGATCGATGTCACTTCAGCCCCTGACATCGATCGATCGATGTTGATCAGAACACATCGATCTCTAAACCAAGTGACATTGATCGATCGATGTCACTTCAGTCTCTGACATCGATCGATCGATGTCAGGCAGTGTCAAAACTGCAATCTTCTGGAGGACATCGATCTCTCCCTTCCAGGCACTTCGATCGATCGATGTCTCCTAGAATTCAAATTTTCTGAACGTTGGAACAAAATCCAAGGGAGATTTATGATGTTTTCTCTTTCCAATCTTGCTCAAAATTCTTGTGGACTTTAACCCAACCTATTACATGATTCCTTAATTATTGTATACATGTCTAAGATTCTCTAGGGTGGCTATTCAAGATCAAATCACTCCATAGGGTGGCTAGAGACTATTTGGGCATTATCTTGACATTTTTGAAGATGAAGACTTGGTGGAGAGCCTAAAAAACGTGGTGAACTTTATCTATAAATAGAGGAGGCTTGGATGGAGCAAATACACACTTTCAACATCATCTAGCTTCATTTTCCATTGTTGTATAGTTCTCTCATACTTGTAAATTAGCTAAAAGCTTGTTTAGCTTTTCTTTGTTCTTCATTGTTGTATATTGAGAGAAAGTGAGTCAAGCACAAGAGGAACCATAAATATTTGATCTCTTGCTTGTGCTTAGACTTGTGAGAAAGTGTGAACCTTACTATATTTCTTCAACCCACTGTGAGAAGTTCTTGAGGGAACTTTTGTTGAAGTTGTGAGGAAGCAAGAAGTTGTTCTTGCTAAGAGCTATAGTTATTGTAGTTGCACAAGTGTGTTTTGTGCAAGAAGTTGTTGTTGTTGTGGCTTACACTAAAGTGTTAGTGTAAGTGTTGCTGTGGTTGTTCTTATTGATCATAATAAGAAGAGTAGTTGTTGAAAATCCACTTTGGAAACAAAGTGGTTGTGGAGTAGAATCATTTACGATTCGAACCACTCTATATCCGGTGTACTCATTCACTACTTCTCATCTCCCATTCTTGCTCTGATTTTGAATATCTTTTTGAGTTGAGCAAACGAGAAAATTCCGCAAAAGAGCCAAACACTCTATTCACCCTCCCTCTAGAGTGCATTTTGGACCTAACAAGCCTCTCTGCAGTTGAAGAAGAAGAGAAGAGGAAAAAAGGACAACAGAGGCTCTCAAAAAATATTCATAAAAGAAAAGATGCATAGAAGTTAAATTGAATCAGTAAAATAAATAAAGCAAAAAAGCCATACCGAATGATTCACCGAAGTTGATCCAGAGTTCGGTACGATGGACTGGTGAGTATTGGCAATTCCAAATTATTTCGAGAAAAGGGCCATAAGGAGCAGGATGTCCTTTCACGACAATCTGTTTTCCGTCAGTTGATTTTCAGACGATCAAGGTGGCTTCGGAGCGTAGTACCTGAACCATATTCGTTGAATGTGTTTTCATGAACTTGTTCTTCATCGTAGAAGTTACCAGAACCATGTAAACCTAAAAGATATGAACAGTGATGATGGCAAAAAAGATTTTGGAGCAGTTCGAAGTGGCTTTGGTCACAGAGCAATTCACATTGCAGACACTAGTTTGCATAATTGTGTGGAAAATAAGCAGTGTACCGACATAGAGTAGGCGGTCCATTTTGCCACAGATTGTCCAACCTCATGCTTGAATTGACATAATTCAAAGATGAACTGTGAGTGATTCTGATGATTACCTCATTCTCTTCTTCTTCAGTTGCAGAGAGGCTGTGTAGAAGATTTGGGGCATAAAGAATGATAGAGGTTGTAGAAGTTTTGGGGGGGGGTAAAGAATGAGCGTTGTGTAGCGCCCCACGATACACCCGCCGTACTCTGCTACGAGAAGTACAAGGCATCGATATCATTCATGCACATATCGTCATAACATGTATCGATGAGCGAAAGCAAAGTAACATAAGTAGAAATAAACATCGATATGAGTACATCCTAATACATCCGAGTAAGTGTCATCAGTACATCATGAGTACAAAATATCATAGTACAAAGCTGAATATCCAAAATACAAAAGAGGCCACTGCTGGCTACTAGTCAGCTCTCCACACCTAGTCTCGAGACTCATCCTCTACGAACTCTGTCTCAGGGTCCTGTGGGTCTGCATGGTAATATAAAGGGGTGAGCAATAACGAATCGCGCAGCAAGTATTTCCGCCTAGATTCGTCAAGTGGATCATGCATAGGGACCGGGGTAATGGGTAATACAGTGAAGTATAACTCAAATATCCAACGTACCATATGAATGGAGATAACGGTAAAAAAATCAACAAAATTCAACAGTACAGTAAATCTGACACATATCATATAATAGAAGTCTATCATAGATAAAGAGCATCATAAAGTAAACAGACTCTTCTGCTAATCATTTTTGTTTTAGCATATAGTCAGTATCGTTCTTGTGTACAATCTCTTCGGCTTGTTTCTTATTGTTCTTTAATCATACTTGGTCTCGTAATATGAGAGTCATAACTTCGGGGCACTACAGGGTGCAAGAGACATGATCGTGATGTATGCATTGTAAAACATTTGAAAAACATTTCCTTTCATACATACATAAACATGACATGACATGATTGGCTATAGCACTTTTCGAAACATAAGAATGGTACCCATGACATATTGAATGATTCTCCGAGTAGCCACGAGTACCGTCTATAAATCCTGATAGTCCAACCATAGTGTTACATCATACATATATAGGACTAACGGTGGCGCGTCATAGCAGAGAGCCCGAGTCTCGGACGCGGTGTTACACTTTGCAACAACGTATTTTTCCCCTGACATCCTCCCCCAGGACCAGACATCAGGCAGCTCTCCATACAAAAAATCGTAGACATAACTGAAAGGCAAAGAACCCTTGTCCCAGACAAGGTGTTACACTCAACCACAGATACATACATAAGTCATGTGGAATCATTCTTCTCACAGTACAATTCCTTAGATCATGAAAACTTTAAAACATTTCTTGCAGACATCATTTCATACACATGTTCTTATAAAAACTCATTGTGTTGAAAAAAAATCATGAGGACAACATGCATGAGGGGATGCTTAACATAGGTCTCTTTTCTGGAATTAGCTTCATGGTCATTCTTGATTGGAATTAGTACTTAATTGTTCATAAGTGTGCTTACTTAATATTTATTCAATTAAATTATCCTCCTTGGCCAATTTGTCCCTTTTGGGCCGTGTGGTATGCACAATTTAATTTCTTTGATTTGAGAAGTTAGGCATTTATGCTATTTGCACAGGTAATACTTATATTTGGTTAAGTGCGTACATGTACGTATAATTTCATTTTGAATGTACCCGTATGGCCTGATGGCCTAAAGTTGGTATATGTTCCTTCCTCAATTCCTCATTTTGTTTAGTGTCATATTTATGCTTATAGTATAAATAATTTATTTCACGTACTCTATACATATTATTACATGATTATTCTTGAATGAGTTTAATCCATGTTAAGGCATTAAATTGGCCTATAGGCCGAAAGTTAGCCTTCATATACATTTTGATTTCCCAAATTTCCATGTAATACCCAAGTGTGGTAATTTTCACATATTATGCCTAGATTACATATAGCTATATAGGTATTTCCATACATGTGTAAATCATCATGTAAATACCAATTATGGCCCTACGGGTGAAACTTATCCTACACAAATGCTTGAAATTTCATCTTTTGTGCAATTGTCACATCCATGGTAATTCTCCTTTTGTTTATGCATTACAAATATACATATTCACATACATGCATCCAAATAATAATTTATACACCAGGATGGCATTGCTTTGGCCTAATGGCCGATTGTAGGGGGTATACAAATATGGATTTTTCAATGTGTAAAGTGCATGCATGATGCCAAGATGATGACATCTATTTTTTTATATCTTACTTACCATAGGTATTTTGATGATGTTTCATGATGTACATCAACATCCTTATTTTAACATGCTCAAATCACATCATACAAATATATTTATGATCACAAAGATTATGTTTATGATGATGATCATGCTAAAAATGACATGCAAGCACATAAGGTGTAACATCCATATAATCACACCTCCTTAGGACATGATCATCAAGATACACATCAGGATGATGGTGATGATTTCATGGCCTATGTTGGAGGCTCATAAACCGTCCCCTCTAATAAGGAAAAGGGTGATTCTATGATGTTGATGATCAAAGATGACATATTTTAGGACATGCATTGTGAAATGGTTTGTTTTGTTTTCCATCATTGTACTATACTATGACCATAATTATGTGAATCACTTCTCTTATATATGAACATAAAGAAAATGATATAATTCTTCACATGCATGTATGAAGATGATGATTGATGAAGCTTTTTGTTACGACCCGAGATTCCGGGCTAGTGGAAATGATGAAAATAGAACGCAAATACGATGTTGATGAAATTGCAGTGGAATTTTAAATTTTTATTTAGAATTAATAAAGACATCGACATTAAATATCGGGGTTAGAAACACACATAAAAAATAACCTTAAGATAAGTTAACAGATATAACGAGACTGGTTGGGACTAGAAAATGACCGTATAGGACATACAAGGTATTTAAATAAATTAGTCGGTAGCAACATAAGTCGATAGAGATAAATCAAAACGAATAAAAATACCCGATACGATAACTATAATACACACTAGTATCATATTTTCTTTCACTTTATCCTACATGGTAACAAAAGACAAACCCTCTCCCTATTTTTTTCTCCATGGCCGCCCCACCCCCTACACAAGTGGGAAGAATCTTCTACTTTCTTCACATGGCAAACCATGTCAACCTTTACTACACACCTCACTTTCTTTCACTTTTCTTCCACTATTCCAACATGCCCACAAAACAAATAATTCTTTAACCCCTCCCCCATACCCTCAGCCGAAAGTTGGCTCTCAAAGGGGACAAATTTTGTTCCACTTTTTCTTCTTTACACTAACCTATTACACCACTACTCACTTTCTTCCATCTTCTCTTTCCATTATTCAACAAAACAACTTTCTTCCACCTCTCCACAACCTCAGCCGAGAATCACCAAGACAAGGAGGAGAATTACTTCTCATTTTAACCTCCTTCTTGGCTGAAAGTTTTGTCTGCAACAAAGAGAAGATTTTCTTCTCCTTTCTTCACACCAACATCACTCAAATCAAGTACCATAAACACTCCATCAACTAAGAAAGATTCAAGAAGGTTATAGCATCTAGAATCAAAGGAAACCAAGGTATGAACTTTATAAAGTTTAAATTTGATTCTTCCATATAATTAGTTTCATAAGTTGTACACTAACTCTCCTTTTTGGGCATCATAACCGTATACACCAAGGAGAAGGAGGAGAAATGTGTTCTTCAAATCCAAGTGAATGAATCACCATCTAAGAGTAAGAAAGTAAATCAAGGCAAGTATTCTTTCTAGATCCTACATGGTTTTACAAATATTAAGTATTTATGTTCATATCAAAGTTGGATCATCATGTAGTATGTTCAAGATTCTCTTCTCAAGAAAGTATAGATCTATATTTGAATAATAAGTATATACATATACACTATATACACACGCACACTATATACATATATATACACTATATATAAACACGCATATACATATACATATTATAAAGTATGTATGTTGATATATATTTATATATGTATAAGTGTATAGATCTACATATATGTATGTATAGATGAGTAGATGCATATATATATAAATACACGGGTTTGTATAAAAGCATATATGTGTATATATGCGCTTTTATATATATGTATGTATAGATGTATAAATGTATATATTTATACATGCGGTTTTGAGTATAAATGTATATATGTATACAATCGGTTTTTGATGTATAAATGTATATATATACATTCGGTTTTTATATATATATGTATGTATAGATGTATAGATCTATATATGTACATATACGGATCTATATGTATATATGTATATGTGTAATATATGTTCAAGACTTAAAAATGAATAAGTTTATGTGTGTGTATATATATATCTCACTGTTTTATGTATATATATAGATATATACGTATATACGTCAGTTATATATGTGTATGCAACATATACAATTCGGCCTTAAAGCCATCTCAAGGTTAAAGTATGATTTTGTATGTTTTATGTGTATATATGTGTAATATATATTTTAAAGAGAGAAAATGAATAAGTATTTGTGTATTACATACTATATAGTAAAAGGATTTTATAAATGTATATATTATATATATATATTCGGCCAATAGGCCTAAATGACAAAAATGATTTCATTATATTTTTATACAAGTATATATATATATATATATGATGAATATGTTAAGATATGAAAGTGAATAAGTTTTGAAAATTATACAATATATCATAAAATGATTTATATATATATATACTATGTATATATATATTCGGCCATTAGGCCTTAGTGACAAATATAATGATTTCATTATATTTTTACAAAAATACATATGTATATATGATGAATATGTTAAGTTATGAAAGTAAGTTAAGTATGGAAATTATGTATTAAGTTATGAAAAGTATGAAATCATAGATGAAATGTAAAGTAATTAGAAATTTTCATGATGTAGGCATTTAAGTTATGAAATATGATAATATATATTTTATTGTGCCTATACACACTTAAAGAACATTCATATGTACTAAAGTATATATTGTACATACATGGAATTATATACATGTTGAATATGATGTTATGACAAATCATTTTATTTCATGTTAATTGTATTCTTATGTGTTATAAATTAATATGTGTAAGTTAAGATATAAGTTATGAAATCCCTAGATGATATGTTGACGGAAATAGGAAGTTTATGCCCTATGTACTTAAGTTATGATTTATGAAGTCTATGTGTTGACTTAATATTAAGAGAAGGAGGGTTATGGTATTTCTTTAAGTTATGATAATTAGACTGTAAGTATGTAAGTGATGTTATTAGTGGTAGTATGACAAGATACCTTTATTTGACCGAGTCTCACGTTGCATGAAAACAAGATTTGCAAAGTTATGTTGTCACATCTCATGTTTTGAAAAATCATATGCATGTGAATAATAAACGCGAGACGATTGATTCCATCAATACACGATATGTTATGTTATGTTATGTTCATGATTACGATCATGTTATGTTTGCCAGTGTGACATTGGTACCGGAGTGGTAGATGTCAGGGGCATATGATTACGTATGTGGCTGAGTGCAACATCGGGTCTGAGACACGGGATCTCTGTCATAGCGCGTCACCGTTGGTACATGTACATATGTTATGATGTTTATGTCGTACATGTATTATATGGGGAATCAATCGGTATGTCGTGTATTATTATTCTTATGAAAAGTGCTATAGCCAATGATGAAAATGTTATGTCTTCATGTTATGAAAATGTCATGTCATGCAAGTTATGAATATGTCATTTTACGCAAGTTATGAAAATCATGTCAAGTTATGAAATGTCACGTTTATGAAAAGTCATGATTACGAAAAAGTCATGTTTATGAAAAGTCGTTTATGAAAAGTCATGTTTTATGCATCACGTCATGACCATGTTACCTTAGAGTTATGATTAAGAATTCTTTAAGTATATGACAGCACTACAGTGAACAATGTAGTGTTAAGTGTGAAATTGTAGTACATGTAAGGTAGGCAAAGATGGTATAAGTATGGATTAGGGGTTAAGTATGGATGTAGTATGATGTTTCGGATTAAGCAGAATGAGATGCTGTTATGCTATGTATGCTTTGAAATCTTCTTTATTTACCTGCTTCCAGTTTACAGCAGTTTATTGATATGATATGATACTGTACTTGTTAAAAAGGAGACGTGCTTATTATACTCAAAATGTATGGTATTATGATTTGTTACCCCGTCTCCCCATGTATGATCCACATATCGTATCTGGTAAGACTACTTGCTGAGCGATTAAAAATCGGTGGCTATCGCTCATACTTGCCTCATTTATAATTTTCCAGATAACAGGTATCAATATACAGGCTCGTTGAAGACATGCTAGATAGACCATTGATAACGAAGAGCATACTGAGAGATTATTTCGAAGGCATTAAGTTTCGGATTATGATGTATGATATATTATTTCAGTATTCTGTATATGATGATTGTACAGATTATGATGTAGTACAGTGCATGTCGATGAAGATTTGTTTATGTTATGTTGCTTCCGCTTATCGATTCATTATTCATGTCGACATATACATGTATAGTATCGACACTTTGTACTCTATGGAGTAGAGTACGGCGGGTGCACTGAGCTGGAACCCTGGTTTCGGGCGGGGCGCTACATTTTTAGTACACTTTCTAGTATAATATACTCATGTTCCTACAATTTGCATCAAAGTAATGAATGAATGGTAAAGTTCAATTCTTCTTGCCATGCACGCCCTCAAAGGGTTTTTTATGCCTCATTTATCCCATGCATGTTACATTTAAGTATCATCCTAGTTAAATTTGATAAATCCATTCAAGAAAGGTACACATTCATACAGAAATTGAACATGCAAACATCCTTTTTGTCAATTGGTGTTAGAGACTTCACTTTAGTTGTTTCATGCATGATCCATTTCTTAATTGTGAACATAATAAACTTCATTTTTAATTTCTTTGAAGGAGTAAGGAAGAATACTTGCCTTGGGATACTTGAATCTTACACTTAAGAGTGAAAGATTTCTTCTTCCCCTTGGTGTAAGGGTGTACGGCCTAGATGACCAAAAAGATAAAAGGATTAGTCATTATTTGAAGAAAGAGAGGTTATGAAGACTTAAGGACTCAATCTAAACAAATCTTACCTTAGATGGTTTGAAGCTTCACACTTTGTTCAACCTAGCAACTTCTTATACCGCCTTATTGAAACCTACGAGTTGGAGGCCTAGAGGGAAGACATGGGTAGCCTTTGTGAGGAGATGATGATAAGGGAAAAGGATATAAAGAATGAAGAGGATGTTCTTACCTTTCAGGTTCCTAAAGTGGAGCTTGATGATTGCTTGCAAATGGAAGAACTTCCTTCCTCTTTTGGTTAAGTACCCACGGTTGAAGGGTGGAGTAGAGAGTGGAAGAAATTTGGTTGCTAAGAGTTAGGAAGAGTGGAAAAGAAATTGTAGAGAGTGAAAGGTTTTTGTTGTAAAATGAGAGGAGGAGCGGAAAATTGGTCTTAAAATATAGAATTCCCTTTCTTGTCCTATGCTTGGCCAAAATGTGCATAGAGGAAGGCAATTGATAGGAATTCTTGGTTTAAGTGGTTAGTGGGAAAGAAAAGATTATGCATGAAATCCTAGAGGGTAGAAGTCTTTCTTGTGTAAGAATTTGCAATGATGACGGTAAAGTTAAACAAAAGATTTTGGAGAAAATTGGAAAAAATAATAAGAGGAGGCTGGGTATGGGGTGACCGGGTGCAAAGAGGGTGCAAGTGAGGAGAAAAGGTTTTTGCGTGAAATTCCATTTGTGTGTGGTCTTGTTGTGTAAGAAAAGTGATAATGATGATAGAATTTAGGAAATGAGTAAAAATATGAAATTATCTTGAGGAATTTTAAAGATGGCCAAATTTGGGGAATAAGGAAGGAATAATTATGCCTTGTCAAAGCTAATGGAAAATAAAAAGGAGTTGCATGAAAGTTAATTGGAGATTTCTCTTATATGGTATAAGGAAAGGTGATGAGAAAGGGGATGTTTGTTGTAGGACAGGTTGTTTTTCTAGGCATGTGAGGGCGATTGAGGGTGAATATTGAATACCAGGTGCAATTAACTATCGAATATCAAATAAAAGGATAATTCATTTTTATGATCCATTGTGAAAAGAGAACTTAGGGAAGTCTAGCTGTAGACTATAAATTCAGAACTACTATTGTGTATTTTTTTTGTTTAATTTTGTTGTGTTAGTGTCAAAAGTTTGTAAGTTTTTTATTGAATTATATTCAGAGGCTGTTGAGCAATGAATTCTTTCAAGTTTTTCTTGCAAGCTTTAGTCTTAGTTATTTCTTTAGAGTCGTTTTTTCGTTTTGTATGCTCTGCTTTTGTTGTTGTTTTGTAGGATTTGGAGCGAAAAGAACCATGGAAGAAGGAACTGTCGGTATAATATCTTGCTTGTGTTTATCGCATCACTGAAAGGCTGCTTATGGATTAAATTAGCTGAGTCTATTACCCCTATTCTTATTTTCACATTCTTTTGACATTCAGGACAATGTTAATTGCTAAGTGGGAGGTAGGAACCTTAATTTTCGAAATGCTTAATTACTTTAAACAAAAGCTGATTTTCATTGAGTTTTAAAGAAGTGCTCAAAATGGACGTAAATTTTAAAATTTTTGATATTCTATGAATATGTGGCGATGATTATTTTACATAAGTAGTTACAAAGAACATGAGAGATGCTTTTTGAATGATGTAATGGTTCAATGTTAATTATATTTTATTCCATGTAATTTGAGAAATTTTGAGCACGTATATCCATGATCTTGTGATTTGTGGATAATAGTGAAGAATTATGCTTATTCATGCATCTTGTGCTTTCTAGAACTTATTTTATTGCTCCTCGAAGCAAAATTTATAGATGATTTCAAGTTGACTTAGAGATAACAGTCATAGGCGTTCTTTGGACAGTTTGAGCCTTTATAGCCATCCCTACAATCATTTTATCCCTAGTACCCTTTTTGAGCCTAATTCTTAAGAATGGTGATACCCTATTCGATTTTTTTGTCGTTAAACCTCATTACCTTTCCATTTTAGCCTACTTGATAAAAATATCATATCCTTTTTGTCCCTATTTAAGAGAGCTTATACGGAATTTCTATTACATTTGGGATGAAGGTAGTAGGTTACATTGATGAGATGAGGTTGAAAGAGGGTACAAATATGTCGTTATAAAAAAATGGTGATGGAAGAAGGCAAGAAAAAAAAGTTCAAAGAATGTTGAGAAAAAGAAAGGAAAAAGGGCCAAAAAGAAAAAAAGTATGGCCGATAAAAATCACAGAATTGATTTTGGTGATTCGTTCTCAAAAGAAATAGAGAGGGTTTTTAAATTGTAAGAAGAGTTTGTTTCATGTGCATGCCATTTTTTGCAAGCTCTCTTAAATTATTTTTATTTGAATCCACTATCCTTCGTTTGAAACCAAGTCCCTAGCCTTACATTACAAGCTTAAAAGTCCTACTTGATCTTTGTTAAATTGAGTCATCTACATTAGCGGAGAGCGAGTAAGAAGAGTAAGCCTATGAGATGTTTATAAGTCATAATTTGCATAATTTAAACTAATTGTCTATGAAAAACTCGAGATTCGCTATTCACACACACCTCGATTGCGTGGAATAAATATGGTTGATATATGGATTATGAAATTGTTTGATTCGTTATCTTGATTGGACTTTTTGGCCATTTATGTGAATAATTGTTTATACATATTTTTAGAAGAAAGATGAGTATATTTTCATAATAATTATTTTATTTGCTCGAGGACGATCAAAGGATAAGTGGGGGTAGTTGATATAAGTGATATTTATCTATGTTCTTATACCTTATACTACTTAATTTGAGCAATATTTTGGCACTTTATCGGGTGAAAATGATTAATTAGGATATTTTTAGTGTTCGTCGAAATAATTAGAAACTATTGATTTTTAGCTAAATTAACTACATATTTTGAGTTTAACTGAATTATTAATTAAATGAGACTATTTTCTATGTTATTTAGCTAAATAAACAAATCTTTAGTTTATTTTATTATATTGGATTACATGTGTTTTTTATTTTAAATGCAGAAAATATACCCGATAAACATCAAGATAAAGATGGAGACAAGTTTCAAGAAGATATAATTAAATCAAGCAACTGATTCTGTTCAGATTTTATGGATATATCTAATCAAATATAAAAAGAATCTGAGATGAAATAGAAAACTGGTTAAATCTCTATATAATTATCAGCATCTGCACAAAAGAGAGGCGAAAAAGAGCTAGAGAATGTCCTAGGATAATTTCCCAAAAACAGCCGGATATTTTATCCCACAGAACCGGCACAATTCCCGAAGCCAACATTTCATCCATCATAAAAGCAAAAGAAAAAGAAAACGGAAACTACCCCAGTCGTCGGCCAGCCATGAGCTAGGGAAAAAGAAAAAAAAGCACCCGTTTGACCTCAGCATCCGTCAGGTCCTGTCAGCGCAGCAACATGCGTCAACCAGTCCTGTTGTCAGCCACATCAGTGTCCATTTGTCAGAAGTCATCAGACGCCTGCGCCAGGTGTCAGTTGCCAGTCCCATCAGGCGCGTGTTCCCAGATAGTATAGGGTGCAATTCTATACACAGTTTCTTTTTCTACCGCTCTTTTATACAATTATACATGGATATGATGGATATTATAGATTTAATTTTTGGCTAAATTTTATTTCCTTGACTAGTTTTTGTGAAAGTTAAATTGTTTTGATATTTTAATGTATTAGTTTTCCCTCTTTGATTTATTTAATTTACTAGTTGAATTCCAATCGTTAACTATTGTTGGTGTTTTTATTGCGTCAATAGATTAGCTACTTATTGATAGAACATATAATTAAATTTGATGAACCGGGAGGTGAAGATTTTAATTACGATCGTGTCAACAATAGCTTTATAGTAAAATTGACTATGGATAGATTCGAGTTCTATAGGAGGATTTCTAGGATTCAATATTCAGAGATTATTAAACTAGGGAATTCCATAAATATTTAATGCGATTTATTTGATTAAAATTCACATAGGTATATGGAGTTTATCAAATTAAATTAGGTTTGTACGCCAAGACATTGGGTAAAAATTAAAATAGGCATTTTCTTCCTTAGCGGTTCGGAACAGAAACTAGTTACTTATTTTGTGTTAAAGGGTGGATTACACTTGAGAAAATACTCAACTTGAACAAAACTAGTCAATAAAATCTTAAAAGGGGAAAAGTTAAGGTTTATTAATTTAATTAGTAGTTAGTTTCTGTTTTTATTAAATTTTTATTCATTAGGTTCAAATTAAGGTGAAAAAATAATTTTGGTACTTAAAATTAGTCTTCGTGGGATCGACAAATCTCTTGCCTAGTTATGTACTATTGTACCTAGTGCACTTGCTAGTTAGAGGTTAGAAATTACACATCAATATATATATATATATATATATATATGTGTATATATGTATGTATATATAGAAAATACGGGTGCATAAATTTACTTTATAAATTTCTTATAATTAAAGTTACATAGTCTTCCACGACTGCTTTGTTATATATTAATTCCTCTCTGGATTATATTTGAAGCACACAAAGGCAGAAAACAACACCAAAAAAGAAAAAATAAAAAAAAGAAAAAAGCAGGGAACGCCATTTATTAGTTATTACAAATGACAAAGAAACTAATTATTTGTTGAATACACTTTTCATCTCTAACTATATCATATTAGTTTGACTTGAATCTAATTTAAAAAATTGAGCTATTTTGATAGTTATTACCGTTATTTTCTTAGTCGATTAATAAACTAGAAACATTATCTATTAAATGATTTTGATAGTTTTAGACACACGACATATTTATCTTTAAAATGCGGAAGAAATCGCTTTAGTTATATCGAGCTTTATATGGAATATGTTCATAATTCAAAATAAAAATTATGTCTTTTTTTTTGGCAGAAAGGATCCTTTTCATTACTTGAATAAACAAATCTGAATACAGCAACGTACAAATATGCAACTACCACTACTCTAACAGTACATTAATATGCTACATCTACACTATATCGATTGTTATTTACATAATCCAACAGTTTTACTTGCAAAAGGACAATATCACAGACACGATGAGCCGGTGGGAGTTGTTGGACAACGCCATGCAATATCTTATTGCGCCAATGCCAAATATGATATACTGCTTCTCTGAAAACATATCTACACTCCAGCTCCACCGCACCATGTCGCAATGATCTACCAAGATTAGCATCAACCCATTCTGCTACCAAACATGGTCGGAAGAAATTGTCCCATTCTTCACGAGATAGCAAAATTTTCCAGAACGATCTCACCCATGCACAGTCACGTAAAGCATGTAAAACATCCTCCTTTACCCTACCACATGTTGCACAGGAGTCATTATCACTCATATGGCGACGAAATAGATAGTCACCTGTTGGCAAAAAATTCCTGCGCAACCGCCATAGAAATAAATTAAGACGCCCTGGCCCTTTCATTGCCCAAATGAGATTCCACTTATTTTCAATAGGTGGGAGTGTAGGTACTATTTGTAAATCATAAGCACTCGCCACTGAGAAAACACTGGCCGACCTCCCCTTCCATCGGACCTGCCCATGCACACTATCGTGTAATGTATTCGATGACTCCAAGCCTGCTTTAAGAAGAGCCACCGTGCTCTGAATATGACGCCAAACCAATGAAGAACTCGGCTGAACACGACTAGATAAGAGGTCGCCATATTTGGCTTTAAGGACTTGGACCCAAAACAAGTCTGGTTGAGTTAAAATTTGCCACCCCAACTTGGCTAGCATAGCTAAATTCATGTCTTCACCTAGACTGATCATGGTTTCCTCAAACCAGAGAATACATCATTTCCGATTTCATATCTCCAAATGAGTTTCTTCTTTTCGTTAGCGGGCGTTTGGTACGCACTTGGATATCAAAATCGTAATCGCAATCGGAATGAGTATGACAATATATGGATATCGGAACGGAATGGGTATGACAATATGTGGGTTTAACTGTATATAGTTTGAGCGTAAAAGTCATATTTGTTTCGTATTAAAGTGAGAATGGGTATGAGCGTAAAAGTCATATTTGTTTCGTATTAAAGTGAGAATGGATATGATTGTCATTAAGTGTTTGGAACGTATTAGAATTTAAATGAGTGTCGAAGGTACGCGGTCGGAAAATTAGCCGAAAAAATTTGGCCTGCTGAAATAGTGACCGGACGCCGGTGGCCGGCGGCACCCAATGGCGTTGACCGGCCTGTTTGACCATTGGGGGTGGGTGGGGCAACCGGAGTAGGTTGAAGGTGGTCAAACTCGAAACTCATACCTCATATTATATCCCATATTGAAAGACTCATATTGAAAGATAAGAGTAGTTAGTATTTCAAAAAACCATATTTATTATCAAATATTTAGATACTAATCCGAAACTTATACCTCTAATTTTAACAATCAAACAACTTGTATTGGTTTGGAGACCTTCAAAACCCATACTCTTAGCCAATAACCTCTTACCAAACATCCTCTTATTTCTATAATTGTCTATTTGAAGACGTGATGAAATTGGAACCACAGAGTTAAGAGGACTCGCAAAACTTATTTTATAATTAGAAGACAAACAGCTACTTTTCCCCATTTTATTTTTAACTTATTTCTATAATATGTAAAGGTGCGCTTCATGTATATCGTCTCTTTCCCGCCCATTTTCCAAAACATGTCCATAGCCGCCGCTGCGAAAACTTCCTCCGCCACGCTCCACCGTCCATCACCGCTCACCGACACCGAAATTGTCCTCATAGCCCAGCAGCATAGACGCCGAAACTACAGTTATTCTTCCCAAACCACCGCAACGCCCCTCCAACTCCCTCCATTTCTTCAATCGGAGTCTTCCCACCAGACCCTCCTCTCCTACCTCAAATCACGCGCCACCAAATCTCCTAACCCCTCCGCCGCCGTCTTTGAGTACGTCTCCGCCTTAGTCTCTCTCAGCTCTCTCCACCCTTCACTTTCTTCTTTATTACCTTCTCTTATACCCTATTACGCTTCCCTCTTCACTTCCAACAATATCCCACATGATAAGAACTCCTTTTCCACTATCCAGCTCTTCGCCACTTGCCTCGATGATATCTCAACCAACGATTTACCGCCAGTTGTCGAACTGATTGTTTCTTATATCCCAGAAATAAGTGATTCTGAAGATGCCCAGTTGCTGATTATTCTCCCTAAGTGCTTAGAATTAATTAGAACTTCAAATGAGATTGAAAAACCAAATGATTATGTGAACTCAATAATGGATAAAATCGTCAATTGCGACTGGAGTAAGGTTTTGTTGTGCAAGATAGTTGAAGTCTTCCGGGATTTTTGGTTTATTGATCAGGGGAGGAAAAGGGAGTTTTTGGAGAAGGTTTTTAAAAGGATGTGGTACGTGGACTTGCAAGACTTGCCTAGTTTGGTGTACCAATTGTTAGTTTTGGCCTCAAAAGGTTTTAGTAAGAAAGAAGTGATTGAAGGAATAGTGATGTATTTTGGGGATAAAGAGCAGGGGAAGGTGGGCTTGATTGTGAAACAAATTGAAGGGACTGTGTTGCTTCAGGTGAATTTTGCAGTGAAGCAGGACCCTTCTTTAGGACAGGAAGTTCTGGGGCTTCTAAAGTCGGACCTTAGGGCATTTAATCATTTCACAACTGCTGTTTTGTTATCGGTTGCTAGAGTTAGGAGGTTTGCTGAGACTGCTGTTGGCGTTTTGAAAGCAGCGGTTTTCTCAGCTTATAAAGATTACAAGCTTGCCAAGTAGGTCTTTTCGCATGATCCAGTATGCTATATTTTCAGTTTGTGTTGCATATGTAAAGCGGCTATACTTCCATGAACAGATATACCTGAAGTTTCAGAACATTTTACACAAAGATTGTTACCATTATCATTATACAATTGAATTTAGTGGAGCTCGCGAGCTGTTTTACCATTCATTGGTTAAATTTGTTGTAGTTACAGCTTGCTCATTTTTGTTATTCCTAAATTCTGATTATGATACACTGCTGACTGCCACTGTATGGTCAGACATGGAATTGATTTGACAGTATTATCTTGCTCTTTTTTATGAAAATTTATATTTCACGTGCTCATCATCGTTAGTCAAAGGCCTTTTGGATTTCTGTGAGCACAAAATGGACAATTTTGTCCTTATATGCTTGACCAGGTGATTAAAGAGGAAAATATGGTTGAGAACTAATTTGTCCTGTCAAGTACGTGAAAATTCAAAAGGTGTGTGGTTATAAATCAAGGGTGCATGGACACACTGATTGTATCTTTTTTGCGTGGATAACTCTTGAAATCTCAAAACAAGAGAAAAAAGTAACCTTATGCTAGAGTCTATACCACATATGCTGCATTCACTGGGACAGGGATGTTTTGCTTTTTTATTCATGGTTTACCTGTTTATCTATTTTGCTGATTTTCAGTCTTATCAAACCTTGGTTGCTCTCTTTCTTCTATTATAGAGATTGCAAGTGGCTTCCAGAAGAGTTGAAGGAAGAGTATCTGAGGATTGCTAGAACAATGGAAAAATGCATAATTCGAGCTGTAATTCACTTTTGCCTTCCATTATCTATTTAACATTTCATTACTTATATTGGTTATTACTGATATTGAAAGAATATATAAGTCAAACTTTTCAACAGTAGACATTTCTACTGACTAATCATATACCTTTGTTTGTTCACTGATTCAATCTGTGATTGATCATCTCATGCCGAGGTTATCTGTTTTCTCATATGTTACTTGTTGCCTGGCTAAAAATGATCAACAATGTATGCCATGTTGCTTAGTATTGGTTTTGATGTCTGCTGATCTAATGGCATCCAGTTTATCTTGTTTTACATTTATCTAAGGTCAATGAGAGCAATCACGGGAGACAACATACAATTCCTAGCATTGTGCAGCTGGCATTTGGATTGCTTGAAGGCGTTCAAGAGGGAGGCAAGAAAGACGTTTTCAAGTCTGATGGCCTACTTGGTATTGAAGAACTGGGTAGTCAGATGCTGAGATGTTTATTTGAAATTCACAACATGGCAAGAAAGGATGTCAGTAACTGAATTCTCTATGAACTGAATAATCTCCAGTAATATCAAATGCATCAAATGCTGTCAGTAACTGAATTCTCTATGAACTGAATAATCTCCAGTAATATCAAATGCATCAAATGCTATCACAAGGACTTCGTTTCGCAATACTTCGTTTCTTTCTGATTCATAGATCGAAGATAATTCGATGCTGCTACCGCTAACTTTTTCTTTTTAAAAAATGAATATTGTGATATTCTCTAAGTCGCAATTCTGCAGGAAGATAAGCAATCAACGTAATGAATAGTTTAATAAACATTACAGTGGTTAAGGGTTCTTCAAATTTTTTTTGTATGCCATGTTAATTGTAGAATGCATCCCCTCATTAACTGATGTAAGTTAGTTATATTGCCAAGGTGATTGAGCAGTGCAAGTTCCACATCCTTTCTTCGAAGCCGGAGCATGCCTTGTCCATTTTAAGGTACAGGGGACTGCTGGACTGGAACATATTTGTGTTGCTGAACTTCTGATAGGTGCTTGTTTACTTAATAATTTCAACCCTTTTGTAGATTACTTGGACATTTCACTCTGACGCATCCATACCCAATGTTGGATCATGTTGCGCATCTGAAGGAGTTGTTGGATTATTTCACCTTTATTCATGCCAGAATTTCCTCACACCTTGTATCTACTTTGTTACCTCTTACTAGATTCAGCTCTGATTTTCAGGTATGCATCTTTAACATCTATGTTTCAATGAAGTTCTTACTCATTTTAGAGAATAAGAGAGCAAATATTATTACATATTAGTACATGAACTGTTACACTCACATCGCTTTCTGCTCTAGACTACTTGTATTGCTGCAAACTTATTCTATCACTTCCCTATTTCAGTTGTACAAATTCCTTTTCTTTGGAATGTTACTAAAACAAAAAGCAGGACTAATTTCTTTTTCAATGTTTGATTTCTGCAATGAAGTTTAGATTTTGAGTTGATCAACTGGATATGGTAGGGAGTCTTACCTTTGTTCTTTTCCCCCCCACTTCAATTCAACAACACAGGGCTATGCTCTATTGGTTTTAAGGAAGGCTATGTTTAGACGAGAAGATTCAGTCCGTGTTGCAGCAATCAATTCAATTATAAAGATGATGTTGGCAGAAAACCAACTAAAAGGAGACGGACAATTTTCATGTCAAGACTCGAGCAGCCAAGCCAGTTGCAGCCAGAAGGCTGAGGTTTCCTGTGCAAATTGGGCTAGTCTCTTCCAGGAGTTCAGTGGTTTATTCCAGCGATGCCTACACCAGCATGTAAATACAAGTCTTTGTTTTAAATTCCCCCCCTCTTTTTGTGTTTTATGTTCTATATTTCCCCAAATTTTTGGTAGCTTAGAGGTCCTTAAGTTTTATCTTTGTGCCATCGTTTATTTTCTTATCCTGTTCGACACTGTGCCAGGCAAACGTAAGAACAGCCCTGTATCATGGACTACTGAAGCTTGTTTTGGTAGAACCATCAGCTGCTGGATCTGTTTCTGAATTCCTGTTGCCTCACTTTTTACAGTTTTATGCTGAGGTACTTGTCCATGAAATTCTGCATGGGAGGTTTAAGAAGAGAATATACCTTCAGCACTTGCTTGAATACGAATGCAAGTAGAGTTCATCACTTATGCATAAGCATGGTGCTTTAGATTGTGATCTTATCATTTCAGGATGCAGATGTTCCGTTGGACATCAGTCGCTGCGTAAAATTTGATGATAGCAAAGGTTATATTGAAGAGCCATTGGACTCTCTTCTCTCTTGCGTCTCTTGGGTCCTTCTACTTCAGCCTCCTGGTAAACCTGAGCGTCCACCAGATACATGGGCTAGCTTTGGATTCTCTCTGACACAGGAGAATGAGGTAGATACTTCATGTTCATATAATGTGGTTAACCAGTGACTTCTATTTATAAAATTTTCCCTCTTCAAATGGTGCAGTCTGGAAGACCATTCTCAGGGGAGTCCTTGTCTATTGCTATGTCAAAAATACGAAAATTTTTGAGAAATGCAAATTTGGAAGGTATGGCAAGGTTCCTTTGGATGCTCACATTCAAATTAGGATAAGTTGCTGATACGCTACCTTATCTATTAGCTATTGTCTTCTATTTATTAGGACAACTGAGAAACAGATCTTGTTATTTAGGGAGTCTGGATTTGATTTTGATAGTCGCATTATTAAATATTTCATAACTTATTGAGGATATGAACCCATTGTCAGAAACTTTTATTTGGTGTTCATTTGTATGTCAGATCAGACTTGGTTGGGAACGCTCAAGCTACAGACTTGACAACTATAGAAGAAGAAAAAGAAGAAAAAAGTCGATTAAGTGCCATCATTTTTCTAGGAATTAGTGAAGTGATGCTAAATAATATTGTTACCGAGTTGGGAAAAGCAACTAATGTGAAGAAGGTGGAGTTGGAAAATGAGCTGTATGACTATCTCACTGTTCATGACGTCTTGGAGAAGGCTGCACGTTCTTCCAGGCATGTTTCTGGTGTAAGAGGAAGTACTGTGCAATCTACAGCCAAAGATACTTTTGAGAAGCTTGAAGCGAGCAGTTCCAGATATCCTCGTGAAAGAGTTTCTTTGTTGGCTACTTCTAGCATTTGCTGGCTATTGGAAACAGCACTACAACCATGCGAATCTAAAGGCTATAACGTCAGCACAACTTCCCAGAACCATTCCCAGTCATCCAGTCGAGCTCCGGCTAGGCAATCTAAAATTATTCCTGTCATGCTGAATGTTTGCACACAGATACTGGCATCTTTATCTTACATGGAAAGAGATGATCCGCTGAATAAGTTCATCTATGGAAACATTGAGTCACTGGGGCCTCCTTTGATGAAGCTAGTTTGGTGGCTTAAATCTGGTTTGAACTGTCGGACAGATCAAAAGAAGGGGAGAAAAAATGTTGATTTCAGAAGGGAGCATATTCATTTAGCTCTTGTGTGCTTAAAAAAATTGGTTGCGTTATGCTCTCATAGCCATGAATTGGGTAGGCTAATAAGAATGTTAGTGTCCACAGCTGACATTGACCAGGAAGTGAGGGAGATTCCAGACTCCGATGGCAAGAGTTATAGATACACAGTTGGTGCAGAAGATCAAACTTTAAGCAGCAATGAAGTGTTCATCATCCATATAATGAAGCCATTGCTCCTAGACCTTCTGAAAGTTTCTTTCTACCGTGAAATTGAGGTATGCACCGTAAATGTTGACTGTTCAAGGCTGGTCTTGCATCGGTATATCATAAAGTTATAACCATTTTCCTCTTTTAACAATGTTCATTTCCAACCTTAATGATTGGTTTCTTTATAAGTCAAAGAACATGCCTTATATGCCTTATGTTGACCATAATTCTTAGTAACTCAAAATACAGGTAGGAATGCTTCATTTCTTTTTAAAATGGATGTATGCTCATCCAATTGCCTGCATATATTCTCATTGATTTATTGCTTTTATTGTCAGGCTGTCTGTGATATAGTGATGATGACTGCTGACCTAATGGTAGCTGAAGGTGATAAACTCTCAGGAGCCTGGGCAGTACAAATCTGCCAAAGCTGTCACGTTAAAAATCCCAAAATTGCAAACTGCTTAGTTTCTCTTGCTATATATTTTAGTCCAGCCCCAGAAGACTTAGAAATCGCCCAAGAAATGGCTTCAGAAGTTCTGAAGGTGGCAACAAATGAGGAAATAAACACATCTGAAGTGTATAGCGTTGTAAATGAAGACACTTGTGCTTTGGTAACCTCTTCTATACTGCAGATGACTGAATCAAGTGTTGCTGGCATGGACTGGATAGTAACCAAGTTGAAGACATACTCTACTTCGTCACAGAGGTCGTTAACTCCAGACAAAAACTGTAAATGTCCTCCTGGATTGACATTGGAAGAGGCCCTTTACTCCAGAGCAGAAGCTGTTGTGAAGGTCTTGTCCTCTTTTGTGTTGATGAATCTCAAGGGTATGTCTTTCGTGAATAATTGAACCTATGATCACAATGATTTGTTAATCTCCTGTTTCGTGACATTGATATGTTCATTTCGTGGCATTGATTTAACCTCATGGGGGGGGGGGGGGGGGGGGGGGGACTCCTGCAGACCCTCAAGCAGAAAACTTCTTGAAATTGGCTGCCAAGTTCTACAAGAATTTGGCCCAGATGTCTAAGCTGCGTATTGCTTCCAAAGGTTACAAACAAGCTTTACCCAGCCTCAAGTACCAGAAGCTTGTGGAAGTTACATGCAAGCAGCTGACAGCTCCTTTATATCGATTCATGGATCAGGTCCAGAAGGTACGGAAAAATGCTGAACTGCCGTATCTGGGGTGTTTTTAAATCACGTATTGATTTCATGTGCCAATGAAAAACTCTGCAGAATCAGCAAGAAGATAGAAACACGAAATCCAGGGCGTTCGTGAACAAAATCAAAAGAGAAAACAAGTGCATCCCTGACTTGATCTTCCAGATAGAAGACTACGAAAGATATCTAATCCAGCTTAGTAAGGCAACCAAAGTGAACTTACTGAGGCATGCCAAGCGAAGCACTTCGCGGGATTTCAAGATACTGGACCCACGAGACTTCACCAGAGAAGAACACGTACCAAACGATGAAGTCGCTGATGATAATCCCATTGATGCAGCTGAGAATGATGCCTCCTCTCCAGGTTCTGGTGATGAAGAAGAAAACAGAACAGGGAACGTGTCATCGCCTGAATCCGGTGGCATTGCAGTGGCAGCAGAGGATTCTGTGTCAGCTGAAGAAGATGAAAGTGATGTACCAAATGGAAAAAGATCCAGGAGAAATAATGTGGTTGAGGAGTCTTTCTCAGATGAAGGGGAGACGGAGCAGAGTTTAGCTTTCTGATCTTGTGTTGAGAATGTCAACTCAGTATCGTCTACTAAGGGGGATGAGATCTCCTCACCGTGCGGTGAGTCACCGCACGGCCCAGGACGCGACATGTGGCAGCAGTATGGGGTGGTGAGGCTGGATGAGGGTTACCCTCACCCAGCCTCACCACTCCCCCTTTTTGCCACGTGTCGCGCGGTCACGTATGCGGTGAGGGGGAGCGGTGAGGGGATCCTATCCCCTACTAAGGGTCCTCGGGGCACCTTATTATTTTGAATTTGTCACAGTTTTTTATTTGTTTTTTTTTTCTACTAACTTTATTTTTTTTCTTCTACCAACTGTCTATCGAATTTAACAGATCTCATTACATGTATAGGCCCCTTTTGTTTTTTTTCATGATTTTATAATTTTAAATTTCAATCGACTGTTTGAAGATTAGAAATATAACCCAACATAGAAATTGAGCTAATTGTTCTTTTTTTTCTTCTCGAGACAAGTTAATGACTAACAAGTAATTAATCCAATAATGCATGACGCCATGGGAGCAGTTATTTAAATCTAACTTACTCGATCGATCATAAACACGTTTCAATCAATTTGGAGCTAAAATAAGCTAAAAATAAATAAAAAACTATGGCATCTCTTTTTTTCTAACTTTTTTGCAAAATGAAAAGAGAAAATTTTAAAGACTTTTTTTACCCATTTGAGCGGCTGAAACAGCCTCAGGTAAGACTCAGATTATACACATGCGGAAGTTCTTTTACACAAGTGTAGTTAAGACTCCGATTTTTTCTCAGATCATACACAAATACGGAAGTTTTTTTACACAAAGTGTAGTTAAGACTCCGGTTTTTCTTCAGAGCATACACAAATACGGAAGTTCTTTTGCACAAATTGTAGTTAAGGCTGTGTACGTTTGATCATCCGATTTAATACAACACATTTCAGAAAGGAAAAAACAAAAGAGAAACAAAAAGAAGTGAAAAAAACTGAAGACAGACCACCAATGAGAAATTCTTCCTATTCCTCTTCCCAACAAATTCTTTCTTCTTCTTATTGACCGCAAAGTCTCCCTCCGATGATTTCAAGATGTCTTCTGGTTCGACCTCCCCAACCTTTGATGAAAAGTAATACACCATCAAAAGTGCTGATCAGAAAGATGAAGTGCAGAAAGAAGCCATCGATATTGCCGTCTCAGTAACTCTCTCCCTTTCCCCTCTGAAACTTACATATTATCACCAGACTCTATATGGAGGCTTTTTTCGAACTTTTTCCTCTGTGAATTTGAGTTGCACCTGGGTATTCCTATATCCTTATGTAGGCGTTTGAGAAGCATAATGTGGAGAAGGATGTGGCGGAGTACATAATGAAGGAGTTTGATAAGAGGTATGGACCTACTTGGCATTGCATTGTTGGGAAAAACTTCGGTAAGGAACTTCTCTGAATTCTTTTTGTCTCTCTTTGGTCTCTACTTAATTTTTTCTTTTTTCTTTTTCAATAATGTTTGAGCAAAAAGCACTTGTCCAATTACTTCACGCAATGATGGTCGAGTGAAAGCGCAGTGGGAAATTGATTGCACTTGATTTAAACTTTTGAGGATTTTGTTGTGGATTTTCTGGAGAAAATGTGTTTTGGGGCTGTTTATGTTATGTCTCTTTTGGGTTTTGCAGGTCTTTCCATCCAAAAGCTAGCAAACTTTATATGTATTTTGCTTGATTATTAGTATCGGTTAGCTGGTATATTTTGGAGGTAATCTTATTTATTGTTGCTTTCTAGAATGTGCCTGTTTTATTATTAGACTCAGCTATATGTTGTGGTCAATATCCTTCATGTGGCTGACATTTGTGATCATATTGCTTAATTTACTTCTTGAATTCTTATTGAGATTTTTCTAGATATGATAGTATTCTGGGACTAGAATTTTTCTAATTTTTATCATTATATGTAAGTAAATTTTATTTTGATGCAATCACCCTGATTTACAAAAATTGATGATGCGCATCATTCCATGAGTTTCCACCACCATAATTGAGGACACTTCTAAGTACATGGTGGTATTGTTTGGTAGTGCATTTGTTGGCTGCTCCTTGTTCTTGTGGATATGATTTTCTGTTTTTTAGATATAGTTTCTATACCAAGGGCTTACAGATTCGGTCTTTATCATAGTCATATCTTCTTTTCAATAGGTGTTACTAATATACGTGCAGTAGCTTAAGTCGACATTTTAATATGTAGTATGTGTTTGTTTCTGGAAAGAAAGCGCACACGATGTTCTTACTTCAGTGATCATTCTTGAAGCTCCAGTTTCATTGCTTCTGCTAAATCAAGTTATTCAAGAGACTTCAGGTACTTAACTGCAAAGCTCAATGAAAGCTGTTCTTCTCTGATTTGATACTTTTTGTCAAATGAGAAGTGAAAATTTTGCTGGCTGACGACTCTGGTTACACTTGAAGTCCCTTACTTCCTTTCTATAGCTTGGTTTGGTTATGTTGTCTAGCTACGCCGTAAAACAAAGATAACTACTACTTTCCTTTTCATAGGTTCTTATGTTACCCACGAGACACAGCACTTTGTTTACTTCTATTTGGATTCAAAAGCAGTACTCCGGTTTAAATCGGGCTGAATTTGTTGAAGTGAAGAGTGATGATGCCAACAACTGGGTCATGCCTTGGATTGATGCTGTATGTACTTATTCAAAACTTGTAAAACTGAAACGCCAGTAGGAATTTCTTGTCCTTGTACATTTTTGTAATTGCTATGTTAGCTGTGGAAGGACCTCATTCCACTATGTCACAAGTTGATGTTGAGAATCGAGTGCTCGTTCAATCCAGAAAATCTGAGTGCACATCACAGCCATGTCTTTTTGAAAAAGGTGGTGCATCTTGGTCTGGTTGAAAAGAGTTGTGGTACGAACATATCACTCTTTATAACAACTGTTAGATCTGAAGCAATGTGCCAATCAGATTGGTATTCATATTAAATCATGAAAAGAACTAAGCAAAACTGGAAATGGGTATGCATTTTGATCCATACGAGTAACTTGGTTCTTGAGCCTTGGGGATGTTATCTTTTCTAAAATTATTTATACAGCCTGCTTAGAAATGTCTACTATCCTCTATCTCTCTTATTGATGAGTTTGTGTTTTAGGGTCCACTTACCCTGTATGTATTGACATGGAATATTTCAATTTCCCAATCTTCAAATGAGCTTTTACCTTCAACTGGGGTAACCAATCTTATTGATTCTCCTGCAGGGTTACTATTTGTAGGTATGTTTCATACTATATTAGTATTGAATTGGAGAAGAGAGCAATTGACAGTTGATTGATTGTGCCCTTTTTGTTGTCGCTAACGAATAGCTCTGTTTTATGAAAGTCCATTCAAAAGTAACACTTAATTGTGCCACTCGGTTACTGCTAGCAAATAACATCTGGTTATTCATTTATTTCGAACTACCAAGGAAATGGGAAGTAGAAGTTCTATTACCTTTTATGTGTTTGATAATGTATGATGGGCGTTTGTTTTTTGAAAATTATAAAACAAAAGAAATAAACTATAATTTTCCTGTCTTTGGAATCATGATTATAAATTAATTCCCATTAATGCTTTGGACATTATCATTTCCACATGTGGAACACAACTTAAGTTTCGGAAACTAAATTAACCGAACTGGTTTTCAGAAAAGAGAGGCCCTTGGGGGTTGGGGTGGAGCAGGTAGCGGGAAACGTAGAAGGGTTTGTTTGGATCATTTTTCTATATTTTTTTTTGTGAATACTCTTTTTTCTATATTGAACTGAAAGAGATTGCCATATTGTTCATCTGTATGGGGTTGTGAGAAATCAGTCGGAGCAAGGACTTATGCTGCCATCTTGTTCATCTATATGGGGCTGTGAGAAATCAGTCGACATAGAAAGAACTTAGGCTGTCTCAAGCATTGGGCTAACTTAGAATGAACATCAGACTTAAATATTATTATTACAATTTAGACAGAGGGTCTCAGTACATAAATTTTTATTCATCTAAAACGTAACCATTACAATCGGAACTCCTTATCATTATGGGGCAGGAGTTGTTGTTGAGCCATCAAAGTCCGACGCTTAATTCTGAAGTTCTTTGCAAGTTTGATACAAAATATTTGATTGGTAGGCTAGTTTGCTTGTATTATCCTTTATCATGACCTCTCTTCAGTTGATACGCTCGTTTTGAATTGATTTGAAATGGTTGATACATTAGTCGTTTGTAGAGATGCAAAAGCTTTTGGTTTGCATTCTTTTAGGTCTATTTTGAGCTTCAATGTGCTTGCCTGAGTGATGGAATACTTGTGACAAGTTTCTCTTGTTTGGTATTGTCATAATGTTACTGAAAGGTGGATGGCTCTACTTGGGCCCCTTCACTCTCTCTGATATCTTCCATGCATAATAAATGAAGTCAGTATCTCTGAGGTGTGCACCCTTCGCAGTTTAGGCAATGATTATGGTGTATGTAGTATTCAGCAGAATTGAACACTTCATCTGGTTTCTTTTCAGGAAGTAAAGTTTGCATATGTAGATGGCTATCAGCATGTTTCTGGGAATTTGTGAACTCTATGTACTTCCACTATTACAAGACTTACAAGTATTTGCACATGCAAACAAGTAGTTTAAGGCATCCAGTCGCCATTAAGAAGTGACTGGCTGAAGTTGATACAACTCCGAAATAAGATATTTTTGCAATATAAAGCTCTTGTTAGTATTGCAGTTTGGAACAGATGTTTGAAATTTTTGGAGATGCTATTATGGCAACACAAAGGTTTCCCTTGTCCTGGATATTAAGGGTTATGGGACAGCCGTGTGTTTCACCTCAAGGCTATCAAAAAACACAGTAGCCGAGGGGCCAAAGCGTAATTTTACCTGGGAGAGGCATGAAAGAGCTAGATCTAGTATATGGTTCTTCTTATCCGACGTATATGAGTTTTGTAGGTGATCACTATGCTAGGATCAAATGCTTAATTGGCTGCCTGTCAATCATCACCTTAATGTTGCAGGAGCACTAGGCTTTGGGATTCCCCGAATCACCCCACTGCATGTTGTCTGTGGACAATTGGGTAGTTCACACAGTCCAACAGGTAAACTGGCCATTGTCAGTTGCAGAACATCTGCATCTGCTGTAAATATTCTACCCCATGCTTTTCTCCCCACAGTTGTCAATAAGCAGCCGAACATCGAGCTTAGAAAAGCCAAACCTACTGCTACAACTGTCATCAGACGTGCTTTGCGTGGCCTCCCAGCTCCGGAATAGGATCTCCTCACCCAAATTCTCTCACTCCATGCGTCACCACACGACACGTGGCATCAAGAGGGGGTGATGAGGCTAGATGAAGGTCATCCGCATCTAGCCTCAACACCCCACCCTGCTGCCACGTGTCGCGTGGTCATGAGAGGGGTGAGGAGATTGAGAGCGAGGAGATCCCAACCCCCAGCTCCAAGTGCATTGCCTACTGTAGTAGAAGCTGAAGACTTAGTGCTGATGGCAGTGTGTACATAAGAGATGTAGTTTGTAAAACTATGGCACATGTTGCTAGAGCAACTTGAGGTCTTTCTAGATAACCAGCCAAGATTGTCATTACCTCGTACCACCACCATTCGAAACAGAGTGCTAGACAACTTGGCAGGGAAAGTCGAATTAGCATACCCCAGTCTTCACCTAATGAAATTGAAGACACTGATTTGAGTTGTCCAATAGTGGTGTAATCAATGGCCCCTCAGATGGTTGAGCGTAAGCAGTATATGCTAAAAGAAAGACTAAGTGGTTGGAATTATAAATGGAGGAGGAAACTGCTATGTCCTGTATCCCTAGGTGAAGATAGAAAGTTATGAAGATGGTGACAGGTAAGTGCAGAACCATCGCGATCAAGGTACGCCATAACAATGGCCATATGGTACCTCTGCTGCGCAAGTAGATACGTACAGGATGAAGAAGGCTTGTAGCAATAAGTTCTGGGACTGCAAACATGCAATAGAGACTTGCTATTTCTACCACTTGTGGATCTTGGCATAGACTTAATATCAAGGGCTTCAGATTAACCCATAGCGGTTTGTGAATTTTGCAAACAATTCGTCCAAACAATCAATCAACCAAACAATTACACAATAAAGAGAGAGAAATGCGAGAAAGAATGGGAGAAACCGTCAAGAACAAACCGCAGATCAAGAGAGGAAAAATGTAGTTATGGTAATGCTAATTCAGTTAGTTACAGGATATTTAAAATAGAAGAAGACGCACAAATGGCTTAAATGCCGCTCAACTAACTGAGCGTATATTCGTCTAGTAAGGGTACTATCGTCATTTAACCCCAAATACAAATATTGGCGCCACATCTCTTCTTCTTCCTCCTTCTGTTTTTTCCTCTTCCTGCAGCCATTGCTCCTTCAACCTCCACGTTCCTCTAATCAACTGAATTACGAATCCTCAACACATCCATTCATAACACTTCTCCTCAAGCCTTGCTTGTCGTAAAGATTGAATAATCCTATTGACTGCAACATTAATGTTAATCTCTTATGATCCAAGGCCTTTGTAAACATATCTGCTATTTGAAGATCTGTCTGCACAGGCATTAGTTTCAAAGTGCCATTCTGTATCTTTTCTCGAACCAAATGACAGTCTATTTCAATGTGCTTGGTTCTTTTATGAAACACCGGATTCTCAGCAATGTAAATAGCATTTTTGCTATCACAGAAAAGCTCAACTGGTCTTTGATCAGGTAACCTCAGATCATTAGCCAAGTACAGTAACCACTGTAGCTCACAAGCAGTAGCAGCTATAGCCCTATACTCAGCCTCAGCTGATGATCTAGAGACTGTGGTTTGCTTTTTAACTTTTCAGGAAATTAGAGAACTACCTAAGAAAACACAATAGCCGGTAATGGATCTTCTACTTTCATTGCACCCTGCCCAATCAGAGTCCACAAAACCTTGTAGCTGTAGTTTGCCGTCACTGGGAAAAACCAATCATTGTCCTGCTGTGTCCTTCAAATACCTCAACACCCTATGAGCTGCTCTCATATGATTGATTGTAGGACAATCAAGAAATTGGCTCAGTTGTTGTACTGAGAATGAAATGTCAGGTCTTGTGAGATTGAGATAAATGAGCTTGCCTACCAGACTTCTATATTGGGAAATATCAGGGTAAGGATCTGAGTCCTTGTGATTCAAGGCCTGATGTGTCTGCATAGATGTCCTTGCTGGCTTGCTCCCCAGGAAGCCACTTTCCTCTAACAGCTCAAGCGTATACTTCCTCTGGTTTATGATCATACCCTTCTAAGACCTGGCCACCTCAATCCCTAAGAAGTACTTCAATTCACCAAAATCCTTGATTTTAAATTTCTGATGCAATAAGTCCTTAAGTTCCTGTATAGCCTCTAGATTGTCACAGCTCATTCTAATATCATCAACATACACCAATAGGATTAACAGTGAAGTTCCAACTATCTTGGTGAACATGGTATAGTCACATTTTGATTGTGTAAACCCCTGACTGATCAGAAAACTTGTGAGCTTGGCATTCCACTCCTTGCTGGCCTGTTTGAGGCCATAAAAAGACTTCTGAAGTTTCCACACCATGTCTAGCCTAGGCAATGCAGTTCCTGGTAGAGGTGTCATGTAAATTTCTTCATGAAGATCACCATGAAGAAATGCATTGTTGATATCAAGTTGCTGAAGATGCCAAACCCTCCTGGCTGCCAAATCCAATATGATCCTGACAGTAGTCATCTTGGCTACGGGAGAATATGTGTCTTGATAATCAATGCCATATTGTTGGGTGTACCCTCTTGCAACTAACCGTGTCTTATGTCTCTCCACACTTTGTACACCCATTTGCAAGTGATGGGATGCTTCCCTGGAGGTAAAGGTACCAAGCTCCAAGTTTGGTTTGCCTCTAAAGCTTCAATCTCAGTTTTCATAGCATCTTGCCGAGATGGAACAGCAGCTGCTTCTGCATAAGAAGAGGGTTCTACATGCCTGCTTATATTCAATGTATAAGACTTATACTTTGGAGCTAAAAATGCAAATGTCATGTATTTGTGAATAGGATGAGGATTAGAATATGATAACTTGGGTGGTTCAGAGGATGAAGCCAGATTACAACAGTAATCTTGTAGATATGATGGGGGTTTTCTTGATCTAAGACTCCTAGGCTTAGTGGTAGGGTTCACATTATCTCTTTCTGGAGAAATTTGTATGTCTGGCATTGTGCCAGAAGGTCTTATGGGATTATCTGGTAGTATAGAGGGTGAATTATGATGGGTCTGAGATACATCAGGTGAGCAAGGCAGAGAATGATTATTGGAAGTCGTGAGTCAATAGCTGTGATTTGAAGCTGAAGCTCAGATGGTAATGAGTGAGGTGTAGAATCAATGACTAGCTTTCCATGATCATCAGACCAAGATGTAAGCTATGTGTTATCTGGTGCATATGTGCTGATTTGAGTAGAAGAATTGGGAATCTGTGGTCTGAATGTGGTTTCAAAAGGAAAAATTTGTTCATGAAATACAATGTCCCTTGAAATGAACATATCTTTAGAAACAATATTCTGCAATATATATCCTTTACAGTGTGATGACATACCAAGAAAGACACTTCTAATGGCCCTAGGTGCAAACTTTTCTTTGTGAGGGTGTGTATCAGTAGCAAAAGCTAGGCATCCAAAAACTCTCAACTAATCATATTGGGGTTGAATATTATATAGAAGCTCGTGTGGGGTTTTATGGTTAAGGAGTGGAGATGGAGTGATATTAACAAGTTAGGCTGAATGTTGAACATAAAACCCCCAATACTGACTTGGCAAGTGGGATTGAAACCTCATGTTGTATGATGCCCCTTTGTGCAAAGAGAAAATTCATGTTAAACTCTTGGCCATTATCAATTCTGATGACTTTGATGGAAACATTAAACTGCACAAGCACAAATTGGTAAAAGCTTTCTATAATAATTCTTGCCTCAGACTTGGCCTTCATCAAATACACTCAGCAGTACCTAGTATAGTCATCTACAATAGTAAGGAAATATTGATGTTTATACAAAGTAGGGTATTTGTATGGTCCCCAGATGTCCGTATGAACAAAGAAAAAAGGTGAAGATGAACTGGAAACTGAAATGGGAAAGGGCAACCTTTTCTGTTTGGCAAGAGGACAGACATCACAGCAATTGTAATCTACCACAATAATAGTATTTGGTTGTTGCTTGTGCATTTCTTTCATCCTAACAATTCCTATGTGGCCAAGTCTCATATGCCATAGCATACCCTCAGTTGTAGGGATAACTGAGTGTTGAATATTGAAACAAGATCCAGTTGAGGCATGATTGGTATTGCCCCGCAGGTGGTACAACCCATCTCTCTTTTCAACTGAACCAATCATCCTCCCTGTCCTCTTTTCTTGGATCAGACACATGATCATCAAAGGTAATGGTAACAAGTCCACGGTGAGTGAGTTTACTAATGGATATGAGGTTGAAAGTAAAAGTAGGGATGAAGAATACATCATGTAGGATCAGATCAGAATTGATCTTAACTGTCCCAATATGAGTGACACTGGCTACATGCTCATTAGGAAGTTTGACTGAAATGCTAGAAACATGTTTATATGATTCAAACAAACAAATAGATGAACAAATGTGATCTGCAGCCCCAGAGTCTAAAATCCACACAATTGAACTTTCATAGGATGCATTACCTTTATACTTACCTGAAGCACTGGTCTGTTGAGCTTGAGCACTCATCACCGCATATGAACCATTGATGATATCAGAGTTTGCTACTCCCTTACTATGACCTTTATCTTGGTGCTCCATAAGCAGATTGATCAACTGTGAGTACTGCTCTTGCGTCAGATTTGGGGCCATTCCTGGGTCTGAGGCCACAATACTGTGTCCACCATCATCATGGGCACCTGCACCTTCATAATCAGTTTGCCCACATTCTTCCTCCTGATACTGACAGTTTGGCTCTCCACTAACACAGTTCACACTACTCCTTGGCCTATATCATGGTGGATACTCGTGTTTCTTGTAACAACGATCAACTGCATGTCCAAGCATGTTACAATAAGTGCATACAGGCACCTTAGAATTGGGAGCACCTGGCCATACCAAGTCCTTCTTATATCCTTTATTGATAGGCCTAAGCAACAGATTCATATTATCTGTTCCATCCCTGGCCTCATTTGATAACTGCCATATCTAGAATTACTTCCTACGTTCATCACAACTGATGGATTATTACTGAAATGCATTCGATTATTAGAATATGCAAATTTCCTCTCGAATTTTACTATCATTGCAAACACAGTCTTAAGATCAGGCAACAGTGTTGAAATCAAAACTTGAGATTTCACATCCTAAAACTCATTGTTTAGACCTTTCAAAAACTTAATAACTGAATCATCCTCAATGAACTTTTGCATTTGAGCAGTCAAATCACAGGTACATCTATGACAATTATAGCTAGGTATTGATCTTAGTACAAGCAACTCTTCCCAAAGCACCTTCTGTTGAGAAATATGTTTGGATAATTTTCAAAGTCATGATTTTAAGTGATGAATACTTAAGAATGTCACATATGGTGTTATAAATGAAAGAGTTGAATAAGTGAAGAAAAATGACACGATGTCTAGGGTTGTTAGAAATATTTTTCTAAAATGTGATAAAATAGTTGTTTTTATTTTTACATGATTTATATATGTTTATCATGTTGTGATTATGTGATTTTTATGATGATAATATTTTGTGACTAATATGCCCTCGAAGTTTCTACAACTTACCAAAAAGGGCAAAAGTGGTATTTTGAGTTTTGTAGGTACTCGACATGGTGAATATAATTCAAGAAGATATTATCATTATCAAGAAGGTGTTATTATATTTAATTCTGACCATCGGGGTCATTTCTGGAGTTTTATCTCACTAGGGGCATTTTGGTCATTTTACCCCCGAAGACAGTTTCGGTATTTTTACTCAAGGAATCTCTTGAGTATCTTATTATATTCATTCTGGAGTTCATTTAGTATATTCTTGAAGATTATTTGGTGGTTTTCTATTTTATTCTCTCATTTGATGATTTTATCGACGGTAGCGGGATACGTGACGGTATTCGATGTCACGTTCTATTTTCTCTTGAAGACTCTTATATATATGTTATAAGAGGATATTAATCATCATCTTTTAGAGATTACAAGGTGTCCTTGGTGCAAGTTTCATCACAATATGTAAAGGAGAAGAAAGTATGAATTTTGGTGTTATATGTTGACATAATCTTGTCAACACTTATTCATTATTTTTTATTCACAAAATATGAGTTGGTATACATACATACAACATCAAAAACGTCCATAAACAGGTGGAGAAGGTGGTATACTCATTTTATGAGTTGGAGACAAGAAGACAAACCAAAAGCAAGCTAGTTGGCAAAAGTTGCCAACTTGAAATTTCAAATTTGAATGTAATGGAGACAAGATTGTTGGAGATGATTATGGAGGTGTTTTAATTCAAAATTCTCAGCCATCACATGGTCTAAAAGTTGGAGGGAATATGCCATCAATTCACTCTATAAATAGAAGGCAAGGTGAAGAAGAGAAGACACACACTTGAAAGCAAAAATTGAAGATTGTTGTCTTGCTATTCTCTTCTCATATTTTCGTTCATACTTTGTGTAGCTAAGGTGTTCCAATTTTCTTTGTTGTCCAGCTACACTATACACACCTTCTTGAGTTGGATTTGTATGATTGATTAGCCAAATTTATAAGGCTACATCAATAGGTGGTAGAGGTGTTGTAATCAAGAGTTGCATAGAGGTGATTATCCAAGTCTTGAATAGGGTTGGTGTATAACCCAAGGACCAAGCTTGGCTCTTGTTGTAAGGTGTTCATTTGATAGTGAAATCCAAGGAAAGGTGTTCCTTGGGACTGGAGTAGGTCACATTGACCGAACCAGGAATTCTCGGTGTTCTTCTCTTGTTTCTTTATTTCTGTTTCCTGCCCGTTTTTGACTGCAGCTTTCACACAACTTCTCACAATTTGAAAAAATAGCTAAACATTTTCAAAATTTGTGATTTTTGGTGGAGTTATACTTCAGGCTGTTAGCTTTCATTTGCAACAAGAATCACTTGATTTGAGCAAGGGAAAGTTAGTCTTTCAGTCTTTGCAAGATAATTGCTCCAATCTGGCTGCAATCTGACCAGTTTTGAGAAAACTTAAATTCTGTATTTTGTAAGAATTGTTTAAGGTCAGGGTCTTTTAGAAACTTCATCTACACATCCTAAGGAGTGTTTTGGATATAAAGATCAACCTTTTTGGTTGAGTATTCAAAGAGAAACACGTTTTGCAAAATCAGCAACATTCTGTCCAATTCTGTCCAGATTGACCATCTGAATCTTTTTATTTGTTTGAAGGGCCAAACGATCTTATTTTTGTCTGATTTTTGGACAGAGTCGTTTTAACTCATTGAAGTTATATTCTGGAAATTTTCATAATTTTTGGAGTTGTGTACAGTTATTTGTGAATTTTTGAAAAACGGGTTCTGAATCTGAGGTGGTTTCAGATTCTGTTTTCAAAGGGGATTTTAACAAAGGGTTGTAGTGTAATTTCCGCTAACCACTATTCACCCCCCTCTAGTGGTGTTTATTGCAGGTGCACGGTCCAACACCTTCAACCTAGTGTAGTATTCTGTAACTGAGGAATTACCTTGTTTAGCCGCATAAAATTCTTCCTGAAGATCTGATAATATGAAGGCATTAGCATTTCCATATCTGTGCTTCAAATCGTTCCATATATCTGTAGCATCATCTTACCACATGACACTTTTTCCTATCGGACCACTAACAAAGCTAACTAACCACACTGCCACCATGTTGTTTGCCTTAGTCCAGGCTGCATATCTACAAGAAGCCTCAGCAGGTTTGACGATTGTTCCATCTATGAAACCTATTTTATTCTTGGACTGGAGTGCACGCTTGAAACTCCTACTCCAACTATGATAATTTCGATCATCAAAAAAAGGTTGAACAAGAATCAAGGAAGGACTATCACTTGGATGAATATACAGAGAATCATTTGAAGGATCAGAAGAATTGGGAGAAGCATACGCAGAATGCGATGAAGAAGGAGAAGCATCGTTGTTTGCCATAATGTTCCAAAATTCATGAATCAAAGCTCTGATACCATGTGAATTTTGCAAACAATTCGTCCAAACAATCAATTAATCAAACAATTACACAATAAAGAGAGAGAAATGCGAGAAAGAACGGGAGAAACCGTCAAGAACAAACCGCAGATCAAGAGAGGAAAAATGCAGTTATGGTAACTGCTAATTCAGTTAGTCACAGCATATTTAAAATAGAAGAAGACGCGCAAATGACTTAAATGCCGCTCAACTAACTGAGCATATATTCGTCTAGTAAGGGTACTATCATCATTTAACTTCAAATGCAAATATTGGCGCCACAGCTCTTCTTCTTCCTCCTTTTGTTTTTTTCCTCTTCCTGCAGCCATGGCTCCTTCAACCTCCACGTTCCTCTAATCAACTGAATTACGAATCCTCGGCACATCCATTCGTAACACCATTGGCACTGACGCAAAAAGCAACATGGTTATTGTTCTCGGTAGAATAAGAGGCGTCAGAGCCAAGTTTCCTGAACCAATAGCTTGGCTGCACAGTGGCTCCATTCCAATGGCCAGACCTGATAGTACAGAGTAACCAGTGATATTTGTGAACCCAATGGCTAGTGCTCCTCCTCCTAGCTCGAGGCTACCTAGTCATCCCATGCAGACAGCTAAAGTCATGTTTTTAAGGAAGCCAAGCAACCCCATGGCTAGAATAGGAAAGCTCACATCTGTCATCGTCTAGAATTCCTCCGTCACTTGGCAAATATTTCAACAGAAGAAAACTGGTTAGTATCTATCTTCAACGTTTTCATGAAATCCCTGACAGTTCTTTAGATTTTTGAAGGTGGACCCTACCTCTGCCATTGTCTGTTAGAATGGAAAGAAATCAAAGATACCATAAATGTAAAGATACAGCAATTAGTACAGATAACGGTCCCATGATTATAGCAATTAGCATAATGATAGATTAATTGTAATTGATTCTTTTCCTTGTAAACCATAATTTAGTAGCTACAAATACTTGTACAATTCTGAAAATTATACAGTGAGAAAGTGAATCAAATTTCCTCCGTTCTTCACTTTGCCGTTCCTTTGCTTCCTACTTTGAATTTGCCCAAACAACAAGGTATCAGAGCTGGATTAATTCCTCTATGTTTGATAATATTGTATGCTTGGCTCAGAGTAAGTTCATCATTGCAGTATCATACCTTATCCCAGCCTTGTATCTGTTCTTACCCTTACTCTGACAAAATCAATTTGTCAAGTATCTGCACCTGCCCTTATCAGGATCAACTGGTTGCCCAGATTGATCAAACTGCCCATATCCTTATTCAATATTTCCTGCAAAAACGATACCCATGTCAAACCCATTAGAAAATCAAACTGAAAACCCACAAACATCAAACACATTGCCCAAACTCCCTGAAAACTTTGACATAACGGATGAGTTTGCAAAATTCCTGCAAAGTTAGATGATACCAGCACCACCACAAACCGTCATTCCACCTTCTGCAGTATCCGACAACCTGGTCCTCAAGGTAAATCTCAATTCTGGGAATTATCCACTATGGTGCAATCTAATGCGACGGGCTCTTCTGGGCAGAGGAGGAGCACCCACATCACAGGGGTTCTCCATTCCCCTACCAACAGATGCAACGTACACCAAGTGGGAACATGATGATCAGCTTGTTTTCACTTGGCTAATCGATAATATGGATGAAAGTCTAGTCAACAATGCCTCTAGCTATCCAACCGCTAAGGCTTTGTGGGACGGATTGGCCATCACTTACGGATCCAGCGTAGATCCGCTTCAGACTTTTGACCTGCACAAACAGGCCTACACTTTGCAGCAAGGAACCAACTCACTTGACGCTTGTTGGAACCAACTACAGAGTCTATAGAGGGCAATTGACAACAAAAGCCCTAATCCCATGGAATGCCCAAGAGACATTCAGAGATTTAACCAATATGTTCAAGAACAACGCTTATATCAACTGTTGATGGCTGTCGATGACAGATTCGCAGCCACAAAAAAGGAAATCCTAAAACGAGACCCACGGCCAACGGCCAAAGCTGCTTATAGGGAGCTCCGGCATTCTGAGACTGAGAACAAACTACTGAAACTGACTCCCTCAGAAACATCACTGGGAGTCAGTATTGGACAGGGACTAACGGGAAAAGGTACCGGTGGACAAAACAAAGCCACCACAGAAACATCAAGAAGAGGAGGGACGAATAACCCCCGCTCGGGACCACCATCACGGCGGGGAGAGGATAAGACCAATCTAGAGTGCACATATTGCAAGAAAAAGGGACACCACCGCGACAAATGCTTCAAACTCCATGGCTATCCGGAGTGGTGGGACGATTTTAAGAAGAAAAATCAAGCCACAGCAGCCCAAGTCACCGGAGATGGTGAAACCCACATGCTAGGCACTGATTCCACAAGGGAACAGGTCGAAAAAATCCAGAACCATCAGGTATGGAAAGAACACAGCGAAGAAGAAGGTGAGAAATGCGCCGCAACCTCAGCAGGTAACGGGGTTAGGGTAAAAAACCCTAACACCTTTCCGTTTTATACCCCAGCCTCAGTTAAAATTACGCCCCTAGCCCCCACTGTTTCTGTAAAAACTAGTTTGAGCCCTGGGATAACCTCTTATTTGCACCCCGACCCCCGGTTTTCAAAACCTCCCCTGCAGTCCCTCCAATTCCGGATCCCTCCAAATTTGCCCATAAACTTTGCCTTAATACTGATTCAACCCCTGAACTTTGTCCACCTAACAAATGCACCACTCATCATCATCATCATCATCATCCGTACCCAGTATATCCCAACGACAGCAAAAGCTATCGTCAGGGTCTGGGGAGGGTAAGTCGTAGGCAGACAATACCTCTATCCCAAGGGATAGAGAGTCTGCTTCCAGTGAGACCCTCGGCTCTCCCTGCATAAATGACATGATAATATGTATATGTTGTGCTAGTGTGTTAGTGAGTAAATTCAAGAAATACAAATAAAGGCCTTTCAATATTAAAATGCACATCACGTATATATGTAAATGTAATGTAAAACAACGGTAGAACATACGCTACCAAGTTGGAAGTTAACCTAAAACGTAGATAGTGTCTATGCTTATCTATGTCCCTACATATACTCTAAAGTGTCCCTATATATGACTTATACCTCGTTAACCTTAATCTTATGTCTCCATAAACTCCTATCCTGGACCATGTCCTCAGAAAGGTGCAAATCTAGTAAGTCGTGTCTTATCTGCTCATCCCAAGTCATTTTGGGTCTGACTTTACTCCTGTTTCCCTCTACAATTAGGCTTTCAATTGCTCTGACCGACGCCGTTGTCTGTCTCCGCTTGACATGTCCAAACCATCTCTATCTTCCCTCCCTTATCTTATCGGCTATACTAGCCACGCCTAACCTTTCTCGAAACACCTCGTTTCTGATCCGGTCTAGCCTTGTATGCCCACACATCCATCTTAACATTTTCATCTCTGCCACTTCCATCTTCTGTAGTTGTGACTTCTTGATGGCCCAGCAGTCTATCCCATATAGCATTGCCGGTCGCACTGCCACCTTATAAAATTTTCCCTTTAATTTAGTTGGGAAATTTTTATCACACAGCACCCCTGAGGCCGCCCTCCATCTACACCAGCCTGCTTGAACTCGATGTGCTACATCATTATCTATGTCGCCATTCTGCTGTACAAATGATCCTAGGTACTTAAACTTACTTACCTGTGGTACCACTTGACCATCGATGGTGAGTTGGCTATCCTCACTGTCTGCTACGCCGCTGAAGTCGCAGTGTAGATACTCGGTCTTAGAACGGCTAATCTTTAAGCCTTTTCTCTCTAAAACATCTCTCCACTGCTCTACTCTCATACTCAGGATATGTCTACTTTCTGCGGCTAATGCAATATCGTCAGCAAAAAGCATACACCACGGGACTGCCTCCTGTATCGGCTTTGACAACTCGTCAAGGACAACGACAAAAAGAAATGGACTCAACGCAGCCCCTTGATGGAGACCGACCTCCACCGGAAAGAAGTCTGTATTCCCCACAGCCGTACGAACAGTTGTTTTTGTCCTAGCATACATATCTCTAATTATGTCTATATACTTGATAGGGATCCCTCTTGCCTCCAGACTATCCCATATCAGGCTACGCGGCACACTATCATATGCTTTTTCAAGATCAATGAAAACCATATGTAAACCGCGCTTCTTCTCTCTATACTTCTCCATTAATCTCCTGAGAATGTGTATTGCTTCCTTAGTTGACCTTCCTGGCATAAAACCGAATTGATTCGCTGTAACCTGAGTTTCTCTCCTAATCCGAGTTTCGATTATTCTCTCCCATAACTTCATGGTATGGCTTAGCAACTTAATCCCTCTATAGTTCTCACAACACTGTGCGTCTCCTTTGTTCTTATATAGAGGGACCACGACACTCTTTCTCCACTCATCTGGCATCTTTCCTGTTTTGTAAATACGATTGAACAGAGTAGTTATCCATTGGACCCCTTCCTCTCCTAAATGCTTCCACGCCTCAATGGGTATGTTATCTAGGCCGACCGCTTTAGCTCTTCCCATCTTCTTTAGTGCTCTCATCACCTCTCCTTGTGTGATGTTTTGACAGTCAGAGTTATTATGTTGTCGTTGTTGGTTAGTGGTGCTTTCTCGTTCTTCGTAGTCGGCACTACTGCCGTTGAAAAGATTGTGAAAGTATGTTTGTCATTTCAACTTGATGTCTTGTGCTTTGACTAACACATGTCCATCTTCTCCTTTTATGAACTTCCCGCCTTCTAGGTCTTGTCTCTTTCGATCCCTAGCTTTGGCAATCTTGAACATATCATGTTCTCCTTCTTTTGTTTCTAGTCTCTCATACATCCTTTTATAAGCTGCAGTTTTCGCCTCTGTCACTGCCTTCTTCGCCTCCTTCCTGGCGATTTTGTAATTATCCTTCAATCGCACTTTTTCTTCCCAATTGGTGCATCTTAACAGCTCTCTAAAAATCTTTTGTTTGTCTTTTATTTTTTGTTGCACATCCTCGTTCCACCACCACGCCTCTTTATGTACATACTTCTTTCCTGTTGTTACCCCGAGCGTTTCTCTCGCCGCTTGAGTAATAGTAGTCGATATAACTTTCCACATCTGATTTGTGTCATCATCTAGACGATCTAGTTTCGCAGAGATGACCTTCTCTCTGAATATATTAATTTTTTCGTCCTTCAAACTTCCCCATCGAATACTGGGTGGGAGTTTTCTCATCCCCTTACTCAGTTTTTGGCTCAATGTTATAACTAACACTAATAACCGGTGTTGCATCACCGCTGTCTCTCCTGGTATAACCTTGCAGTCTCTCCACAAATGTCGGTCTTCACGCCTCATCAGAAAATAGTCGATCTGCGTGTGACGTCCTCCACTGTTAAACGTGATCAAATGTGATTTTTTTCTTAAAAAACGAGTTTATAATGCCTAGGTCATGGGCTACTGCTAGGTCTAGCAGATCTCTACCCTGTTCGTTTCTATCTCCATAACCAAACCCGCCATGTACCGCCTGAAAATCATCACTCTTTTTTCCAATATGTCCATTAAAATCACTCCCGATACAAATTCGTTCCTCCCTGGGTATTGCATTTAACACTCCATCTAAACAATCCCAAAACCTTTTCTTCTCCTGTTCTCCTAGTCCCACTTGGGGTGCATAGGCGCAAATCACTGCCACTACCTCCTTATTTAGTACTAACTTCAACACCATAATTCTATCATTATATCTAATCACATCAATCACGTTCGTGTGTAATTCTATCTTTACTAGGAATTCTACCCCATTCCTGGTTCCATCTGACCCTGAATACAACAACTTATACCCATTACACTCTTTACTTTTATTTCCCTTCCACCTAGTTTCTTGGAGGCATGCTATATCTATCTTACGTCTCTTAAGTGTATCTGTCTCTACATACCTGCACTGTCCACTAAGTTACTTTCAATTAGTCAACTCACAAAGGAATTAGATTATGTGGTTATAATGTATCCATCCTTTTGCATCTTGCAGGACATTCGCACCAGGGAGGTCATTGGACGTGGTACTGAGCGACGTGGGTTATACTTTGTCGATGCGGTGGCGCAACAGGGACAGTCTAATCTTGCCACCGGGACAGGTACTCGACAGTTATGGCTATGGCATCGTCGTTTAGGGCACCCTTCATTCGCATATTTAAAACAGTTATTTCCTACTTTATTTACATCCCAGACCCAACCTCTGCAGTGTGATACTTGCCTCCGGGCAAAACAAACTCGGGCATCGTACCCTTCTAATAATACTCGTGTCAATAAAATGTTTTCTCTTATTCATTCTGATGTGTGGGGCCCTTCTCCCTATAATACCCCCTTCGGTTTTCGCTATTATGTACTGTTTGTGGATAATTGTTCCAGGATGACCTGGCTATACATTATTAAACATAAATCTGAAGTCTCACAAAAATTTCGTGCTTTCTACAATATGGTCAAAACTCAGTTTCATACATCTATCCAAATTCTCCGATCCGACAATGGGGGTGAATACTTCACTACAGACCTAAAACAATTTCTTACTGGCCACGGTATATTACATCAAACTTCATGTCCTCATACTCCGGAACAAAATGGAGTTGCCGAAAGAAAAAATAGGGTCCTCTTAGAAATGGCTCGCGCCATGATGTTCGAATCCCATGTCCCGATGAGTTTTTGGCCGGAGGCAGTGTCCACTGCAGCTTACCTCACAAATCGCCTTCCCACAAAAATCCTTCACCTTCAAACTCCTTTACATGTCTTATCCACCCAACACAACATTCCCTCCATTTGTATCCTTCCTCCAAAAGTGTTTGGATGCACCGTTTTTGTTCATAACCCTAAAACCGACCGGACAATACTTGATCCCTGTGCCGACAAATGCATCTTTGTCGGTTATGCCACCACTCAAAAGGATACCGCTGCTACAACCTCCAAACCCATCGTGTCCATATCACCCTAAATTGTACCTTTGTTGAAACCGAATTCTTTTACACCACCCAATCTCGGGTTCAGGGGGAGACCAATGCGACTGAGGGAACCCTAGATTGGTTGTCTTACCATGACTGTCTGGCACCAGTTCCAACACGACAAGTAGATGGCGCCGACTGTGCTATAGCACCCGACTTGGTATCACCTACCGAACCAGCGCCACCTCGTGATGATCAAACTGACACGAATGTTGTGCCAGAGGTAAGAAATGGTAATCATAACGAGCAATCTACCTTGATTACTGATAACTTCGACAATACTTCTGCTGTTGACAATACTTCTGCTATAACCCCTTGTGACCCAAATACTTCAGAACCCCACATGTGCTCTACTGGTATTTTACAGGAACAGCAGGAGCCACAGGTCTTACCCCCTCGGTCGAACCGTGGAGTACCACCCAACAGATACTCTCCTGACAAGGTGTCCAGAACTTCTCGGTATCCTCTGAATGGCTCCATAAGTGGGATCAGTAACGTTGCCAAAGGGTTCTTTAGCATGATATGTTCTGAGGACATCCCAAAAACCACCGAAGAAGCCCTCACACAACCCAAGTGGAAAGATGCTATGATGAACGAGATGACTGCCCTCCAGAAAAATGACACTTGGGAAAAATGTACTTTGCCTCATGGAAAGAGACCAGTAGGGTGTAAGTGGGTGTTCACCATTAAATACTCAGCAGACGGGAGTGTGGAACGATATAAGGCCAGACTAGTGGTGAAAAGATATACCCAAACATATGGCATTGACTACTCTGAAACATTTTCCCCTGTGGCACGAATTGATACTGTTCGGGTTCTGTTCTCAGTTACAGCCACGAGACATTGGCCCCTGCATCAGTTTGATGTAAAGAATGCCTTTCTTCATGGTGACTTAAGAGAAGAAGTCTACATGGATCCCCCTCCAGGTTTCTCTTCAGGATTCAAGCTTCACGAAGTATGTCGTCTCAAGAAGTCCTTGTACGGACTCAAACAGTCACCCCGTGTATGGTTTGGTAGATTCATTGAGGTAATGAAGCAAGACGGATATATACAGAGCAACGCGGATCACACCTTATTCATAAAACATCGAGGTAACTTGGTAACTTGTTTAATCATATATGTCGACTACATGATCATTACAGGCGATGATAAAGAAGAAATGACACGACTTCGGCGACACCTGTTTACCAAGTTTGAAATGAAAGATTTACGGGGCCTCAAGTACTTCTTTGGAATTGAATTTCTCAGGTCGAAATCTGGAATATACGTCTCATAACGGAAATATATCCTTGACCTTCTTACAGAAGTGGGAATGCTTGACTGTAAACCGTGCAACACGCCTATGATCGTAAACAACAAATTACAGGTAATTGATAATGCACCTCTTGCAGACAAAGGTCAGTATCAGCGACTGGTTGGTAAGTTAATTTACTTGTCTCATACTCGTCCTGACATTGCATTCGCCGTAAGCCAGGTAAGTCAATTTATGCATAACCCTCAAGTACATCATATGGATTCTGTTATACGTATTTTGCGATACCTAAAACATACTCCTGATAGAGGAATTTTGTTTCAGGACAATGGACATCTCGACATACAGACATACACCGATGCAGATTGGGCAGGGAATCCCATGGACAGAAAGTCAACCTCTGGTTATTTCACTTTGGTAGGAGGAAATCTAGTCACCTGGCGAAGTAAAAAAGCAAAAGGTAGTTACGCTCTCTAGTGCAGAAGCTGAGTTCAGAGGAATTATAAAAGGCATTGCAGAAATACTATGGCTACACAAGTTGTTCACAGACTTAGGCCTACCTATCAATCATCCCACACCGTTGTTTTGTGATAATAAGGCGTCCATCAGTATATCAGAAAATCCGGTACAACACGACCGTACTAAACATGTAGAGATCGACCGACATTTCATTAAGGAGAAACTAGATGCAGGCATTGTCACACTACCGTTTGTGCGATCTGAAGACCAAATGGCGGATATACTAACCAAGGCAGTTAATGGCAGGATCTTCTCCGATGTTCTTTGCAAGTTAAACATTGTCGACCCCACTGTTCAACTTGAGGGGGAGTGTTAGAATGGAAAGAAATCAAAGATACCATAAATGTAAAGATACAGCAATTAGTATAGATAACGGTCCCATGATTACAGCAATTAGCATAATGATAGATTAATTGTAATTGATTCTTTTCCTTGTAAACCATAATTTAGTAGCTACAAATACTTGTACAATTCTGAAAATTATACAGTGAGAACGTGAATGAAATTTCCTCCGTTCTTCACTTTGCTGTTCCTTTGCTTCCTACTTTGAATTTGCCCAAACAACATTGTCGGGCTCTTTGGTTGCCAAATGTATCCTCAAGCCGAAAGCCAGAAGACTAATCCTCCGTTCCTACAGTCAACACACTAAGTGGTAGGGGACTGACCAAATGATTTGCTCTATTCACATGGGTGGGGATCGAACCCCCAACCACATCCTTAAGAGACGAGGTGCTGAACCACCACGCCAACCATGTTGGTTATTGTTGGGCTCTTTCGAGTATGCTCAGATGCCATTCTGTCTTTCATTTGTGCAGCACACAAGAAAACGTAGAACTCACTAAAAATTTGTTTAAGAAAATACTCTTCCCTAACAGGCATGCAGTTGAGCACGCTTGATAAAGAGAGAGATGGGAAGAAGTGAGGTGGTGACTGTAAACTGCAGTAGCAATTTTATAGGGGTGACAAGTTACTACCAAAAGATGCATTATTTAGACAGTTAGGAAAGATTCGAATAATGGAGAGATTTGAGCATATTAAAATTGGAAAAGAATTGTAACGAAACTTGAGTTTACCTATGATCATTCCTGAAATCCCACGTACGAGATGTCCCAAGCTCAAGCTTGTTATTTTTCCTAATTTTCAATGACATATCAAGTTTTTCCATTAACAGAAAGAAGACGCTCGGAAATAATAAACACCAAAATATGTAATTTACCACATGAAGAGGCTTTGAGAACCACATAAGGATTACTAGCACGTGTAATGGCATAAGACCTGTGGTAGTGAATCAACTGAAAGTCTATTTGTTTAGAGGTCTGTGTTTTTTTTTTATTAAAAGGGTATTTTATTGAAAAGAATCCTCACATTTGGCCGAGGAAAATCATATTACAGCAATGTATATCAAACGAAAACAAGAAATGTAAACCCGTGATAATTTGTAGTCTCCAATCATATATGATATGCCGCATTAAAACCTTGCCAAGTAAAACCACCTTTGTAGATAAAACCTTGGCGAAGGAAAAAGCGTACATATTTATATCATTGGAGCAAATGTGTGTAGCCAAAATCACGAAATAAAGTAGTGAAAGATATATAGCTGGTGTCGCCAACCATATGAGGAGTGGTATTGCTCCCTGGGGGATCCCTAGAATGTCTGACTTCGCCCTTCCATCAAGTGTTAATGTGGCCAACACTCGAAGTAGACGCCTTTGCTTTGAGCAAACAGTATGAAGAAATGCCATAGTCGTCCATGTAAAAACTCCAGTGTTAAAGTCCATAATTTCCCACGCGTGCATCCGTGAAAATGATCCTCGACATGGGACAGTAAAATATGTTTTAGAGCCCACAATTAAAGAACAGCAAATATATCCATGCGAAAATTGAGTGCAAGTACATACCTAAGTTGGCCGAAGTCTCAAGACAGCGGGCAACACAACAAGTATGAAAATAACCCCAAAGCATGATGCAAATAGCCTATTGTGATAGATAGATAGAGTGTGAAGTCGTACCCAAATTGCTTGCATCGTGAAGATACAGTCAACGAACCAAAGATTCATGTCAAAGTCATTATGTCCTGAGAGCATGTATATTACAATCTGCATAATAGAAACCACGCGCCGTAGGGGGAAGTTGATCCGCTGTGGTATAAAGCATTGTAGACGGTGACATGCATGCATGCTGACTTAAGTGATAAGCAACCATGTTGATCTCTCTAGGAATGAAGCTAAGACGACTTTCTGTGAGATGAAGAAACAAAAGCAAGCGAGCATATTCTGGTAGTAATGAAAGTTGATGGTTATGCGCATTGGTCGTCTGTAGGCAGTCCATTGCTACTATCAAACGATAATGTAGTTGACCAAAGAACAATAGGCTATAAAGCAGAGCTTGAATTTCAGCTCTGAGAGGCGAGGACAAGGAATGCGGAAAGAGAGGGCCACAACCAAGCGTCCCTGCAAGTCACGTAGAATTGCGCCGTCCGAAGCATAGCGACGCCCCGCATACGCATCAACATTCAGTTTTAACTTTCCAGACAGTGGGAGCCTCCATTTTAGTGGTAGAACGGGATTAGGACGCAATGATGGTGAGAAGCCTCTATAAACGAGAGATGGTACATACTGAGCCAAAGATGTACCAAAGAGTGATGAAGCCCAGTCATAACATGGTTGTCGCGTAAGATTATAAATACTTGTAACTGGAATATCAGCATCTCCATATGTATGATTCGTGTATACGCGCCAAATTGACCAACAAAGCATAATAGGTCTGATAACTCGATAGTTACCTTTAAGAGTACTTGATGAAGATGACATCCACCATTGTAATAAATAAGGACGCAACTGTGTATCCTTGTATAAAGGACCGTCTAGTAACCAAGATAATTTCAACCAAGCATCTTTGACATAAGGACATATCAAGAAGACATGCATAATATTTGATGATCCAGTGCGACAAAATGGACACATGGTAGGACATATGTAAGTAAGCCGCAGCAAATTGTCTTCAATAGGTAACGCAGAGTGAAATAGTCGTCATGCGAAAATACTAATCGTTTTTGGTAGACTACGCCACCAGATGAACTTATGTGAGTAAAGTTGCGCACGAGAGGGCTAAATGTCTTCATATGCATGGCGGATAGAGAAAATACCAGATGCACTAGAGAGCCATAGAGGATTGGGAAGACCAGAGGAGAGTTGAAGACAAAGCAGATGAATGGAGCAAATCCTCTTCCAGCCAGGAGAGCCATAAATACGTGGCACATAATCCGCACGAGCCCCATAACGATGATGCATATATACTGTCCACAAAGATGCATTAGTATGATAAGTCTACCACAGTTACAATCATGCAGCATTAGAGGTCTGTTTAATATATATATATATATATATATATATATATATATATATATATATATATATATATATATATATATATATAAAATAAGTCAATTTTATTCAAAAGCCTCGCTTATCGCGGAGGAAAACCATATTACATCAAAAAACAAAAGTCATCGTAAGAGTAAAGCCAATGATAAAAGGTAAGTATGCTCAATCTCCAGCCATATATGATATGCCGCATTAAAACCTTGTCAAGTAAAACCACCCTTGTGGATATATATATATATATATACATATATATACATATATATATACATATATATATATATATGTATGTATATGTATATGTATTTTTTTTAAACAGTAAAAAAGATATTTTATTATGCCTCACTTATGGCGGAGGGAAACCATATTACAAATGTTGAGCAAATGAATAATAATAGTACAATGAGCATATAATATCTAATCTCCAATCATATATGATATGCCACATTAAAACATTGCCAAGTAAAACCACCCTAGTGGATAAAACCTTGGCGAAGGAAAAAGCGTACATATTTATATGAAAGGAGTAAAATTTTGAATATAACATGAGAGTATGTGTGATGTTTGTTGAACGCAGCCGCTGAATGTTGTATAGTGTGGGTTGGTCCGTCCTGATGGGAAATCTCCGCCAGCGTTGTTGCATCAATAAGGCCATGCATAGAAACATAAGCGAGTTAGTACACATAGTAGTATGGTATGGTGCGTGAGATGGACGAGCACGTGAGTTGCAGCACAAGGAAGAGTTTAACACATTACCCAAGTTACCCATATCAAGGGATATGGGTAACTGGAAATTTGCAACTGATAAATGTAAATCGGTGTAAAGAGACAGCATAGTGCAGAAAACAAAGCGTACCCATGTTGCCCATTACGATATGGGCAACTAATGCGAATGCTAGCCAAGTTCATTTCTAAGATGTGGCGTGTTCTCCGTTAGATAACATGCTCGAACCATTGATGGCAGAGATGCTACCGTGGGAAAAACAGTAAGCTTTTGCTGGAGTTGGCCATATTGAGCTAGATAATGCGCTGGCTGATTTGCTTCACGAGTAATGTATGTGACTTCAGATGATGTCGACCTTAGTAGCTCTCGGAATAGTGTCGCATGACCATCAATATTGTGTTGTACTGCTGAAACTACTCCATATGCATCTACTTCCACATCAATGGGCCCCCATTGTGTTGCAAAATATAAATAGCCAAGATATGCTGCTTGAAATTCTGCTGCAGCAGGTGTAGATAGCGATAAATGAAACGAAATAGCCCCAATGAATGTACCAGAACTGTCACGTAAAATTGCTCCAGCAGCTGTAGAAAATCTCCCATGGGTTGCATCTGTGTTTAACTTCAATCTACCCGACGGAGGTTGGATCCATTTGACGATGATGCATCTAGAAGGACGGAGCTTTGGAGATAAATCAAGATTAATTAAGGATTGGTCTGAGACTGCAAACTTCTTCCCACTTTGTGCAGATGCCCAATCATACAAGGCACGTCGAATATTCTCAACCACTGTTGTCTTTCGCCAAAGTTCATCACCATAGATTATAGATGTATATGATTTCCATATCTCCCATACAATTATAGATGGAGCCACAATGTGAAATATGCCTTTAAGTGTTTTGCCTTTGGTTGACATCCACCATTGTATTAAATGTTGTTGCAAACTTCTAACATTTGTTGATGGACCATCCAAATGAGCCGCATACATTTTCCATATCCTAGTGATGTCCGGGCAATGTAAGAATATATGATCCACTGTAATTTGTGATTGGAGACAGAAAGGACATTGCGTGGGGTGAATATACACAAACTTCTGCAGGTTTTCAGGAACAGGAATTGCACTTTATACAGACGCCACAGAAACAAGCGGATGTGAGGAGGAATGTGCTTATGCCAAATGAATTTGTATGATATACGTGAGTTTCTTACGCCACGAATCTGATCATAAGCAGTTCGAATGGTCCGGTGATCAAGGTCCAGATTCTCATGACAGAATGTATGGATACGACATATCTGTTTCCATACCGGAGAATCTGTGATACGTATGTCATAAGAATTGCGATGAGCATATCGTGCATGCAGAAAGTTACTCCATAGAGAGTTATTCTATTGATATCACCACCATATTCTGCAGGAGTATGCTTTTTGTATATCTTGTAAATTTCTCAGTCCTAGTCCCCCCCCCCCTCAGATGTTGGCCCAAACAGCTGAGTGCTTGAAATCCATGCATAACCTGTCCTTGTATCCGTGCTCCCCCAAAAAAAATTTGATCATTGTTCTCATTATTGCGCGAATAATACTCTGTGGTAGTTGACATGCCGATAGGATGTGTAATGGAATGGCAGCAAGAACATGTTTGATTAAGATTAATCGGCCTGCTTGATTTAAGAACTTGTTTTGCCACATTGCTAACTTTGCCTGAATAGTGGAAAGAAGACTCGCAAAATGGATAGCTCTTTCCTTACCTCGATGTAACTGAACTCCTAAGTACTTGATTGGCATAATGACTGCTGTCATGTGTAATGCCTGCTCCATGCGATTAATTTGTGTGCTAGAAAGGTAGGCTGACGGAAGAAAATGACTTTTCTGAAAGTTTACTGCTTGGCCCAAAGCTGTCTGATACAATTCCAGAAATTTCCTGAATTTTCTTAAATTTCTCAGCCCACCATTAAGAAACACCAATAGGTCATCAGCAAACGCTAGATGGGTAACTGCTTTAGGTCTGCCTGCTGAAAAGGGAGTGATTATTCCTTGTTCCACCATACTGTTAATGCCCCGTGAAAACGCCTCAGATGCTAGGATAAATAGGATGGGTGACAAAGGGTCACCTTGCTTGACCCCTCTTGTTGGTTGGAAGAAACCGGAAGGTATGCCGTTGATCAATATAGATAAATACGTGCCCTTTAAATGATTGAAGATAAGCTGAGTAAATCTTTCTGCAAAGCCAAATTTATGCAACAGTTTGGAAAGAAAGGTCCAATTAACCCTGTCAAACGCTTTCATCATGTCTAATTTTATGATAACATTGGATCCTCTAGATTTCATGGGCAGCAAGTGTATCATCTCACGAGCCAGAAGAATCTGTTCTGAGATATCTCTACCCTTCACAAACCCTGCCTGCTCAACTGTAATAATTTTCTGAAGAAGAGGTTGTAGCCGCGTTGCAATAATACGGGTTGATAACTTGGATATGAAGTTTGCTAGACTAATAGGCCGATAATCCGAAAATGAGCGTGGGGATTGAGTCTTTGGCAGCAAGATGATTAAGGTGCTCCCCATTGCCTTTGGGATAGGAATGCCCAGGAAAAATTCTTGCATTGCTTTATGTACATCCTCTCGGATTATATCCCAACTGCTGCGGAAGAAATATCCATTATATCCATCTGGACCCGGTGCACTGTTTGGATCCAGTGACCAAACTGCTGCTTTCACCTCAGATTATGCTGGTAAGGCCATGAGCATTTGGTTATCCATTGAAGATATGAGATGTGGAATATGGTCAAGAATAGAAGTGTCATCTGATATTGGCTCTGCTGTGAACAATTTTCTATAATACTCAATAGCCGCATGTTGTATTCCAGCTTGTGTGTCAATGGCCAACCCTGCCTCATCGCGTATTTGGTGAATTGTCTGATGGGAATGTCTGTCCTTTACTATATTGTGAAAAAACGCCGTGTTTGCATCCCCTTCAGCTATCCATTTCTGTCGTGCTTTTTGAGCCCAATATTGAAGTTGCTTGCGTGCAGCGATCTTGTATTTCGCCTGAGTTTCATGATAATGCATGCGAGTCTCTGGTGTTGGATTTGCGTCATAGGCACGTTCACACCGAGTTAGCTGCTGTTCCAAATGAGATACTTGGTCAAAGATATTACCAAAAACATTTCTATTCCATGTTTGAAGATCTTTCTTCAGGCGTTGCAATTTGTTGTATAACCCTCGCATGCCTCCTATTGTGGGGTAAGACTCCCAAGACGATTTCACAAAGATATGAAAATCTTTATGCTCAACCCACATGTTTTGGAACCGGAAGGACTTAGGGCCACTGAATGATGTCTGTATTGAACGAAGGAGCAACGGTGCATGATCAGATGTTAGTCTTGCAAGATGTTTCACCCGAAGATTTGGAAACAACGCATTGTAGGACTCTGAACATAACATGCGATCTAATCGTCTCCGAACCATTCCTAATCCTCGGCCACTTGCCCACGTATACATTGAGCCCTCATATGGCAAATCTATTAATTGACAATAAGAAACACAGTCACTGAATTCTTCCAATGAGGAAATCGAAGGTGTTGATAATCCAGCATGTTCTGAAATAGATAGAAATGTGTTGAAATCCCCTCCAATTAACCACGGATCCGAATAATTATCATGATGGAACTGTAATGCATTCCATAGTCGACGGCGATCCGTGATAGTATGTAACCCATATACTGAAGTGTACCAAAAAACAATGTATGTGCCAACTAACTGAAATTTGAAATGAGAGCATTGCTCATCATACACTGTAGAAAGAAGTTTGAGATATTGGCTTGCCCAAAAGACCCATATTTTACACCGACACACGGATTCCGCATGTGAAAATTTTAGACGATGTTGTATTTGAGGCAAATGTACAACATCTCTCTTTGGTTCAATGATGACTAATAAATGCAGCTTGTGAGTCTTTACTAATTTGCGAATGCGTACCGTTGAGGCCGCAATTCCCCGTACATTCAAAGCTAGACAATTCATTGGGAAGAAGAAGAAGATAAGTGTGAAGAACGGGTCAGCCTGTCTGTAGGCTGTGCATATGAGGCCACCATTTGTTGTTTAGTACGACGTCTTCTTGTGATTGGATTAGGCTCCTCCAGCTCTTGCAGCAGTTGATCTGTAGTTTTTGCAAAGGAGCCCTCTGTTTGTACATCACGGCCTTCATGGATGGGATTGGTGAGTTGCTGATGCTCCAGTGGGGGAGCTGCTGAAAGTGGATTTTGTGGTGGATGCATACCAGGAGGCTCTGTGTCATGTGTGAATAATTCTGAATCTGACCTTGTGGCATCTAATACATCATCATTATCCTCCATAATTTGGACCAAAGATATTCCTGTTCGTGATAAATCTTGTTTTTCTAACAGCGTTTGTAGTACAGCGTTGTCATCTAAAGTTTCTGTGGCGTCTTGCCGTTCCTCATCCTGACAGTCCTCGTCATGGTGGTTATCATCTGGTGCAACGTCGTCATCATCCTTCCCTTCCACTGTCACAGGCATAGGAATATTTTTCTTCGGTGTCCATCGCTTAGCTTTTTCTTTTGGTTTGATAGGGTTATGGGATGGTTCGTTGTGCTGTATTTCCTGCCCCTCCTTGTTTGGTTGTTTGCAGTTCTTGTCATCATGTCCCAATATGCGGCAAGTAGTGCAGAATTGAGGGACATTCTCATATTCTACTGTTGGATAAATTTCATGATCTCCTCCTTGAATATGGAGGCGTGTGGGTAGGGGCTTAGAGATGTCTACTTCGATACATAGCCGTACCACCGATGGCCTCAAACCATTAGATGTTGCAGAATCCATTTTCAAGGGCAGACCTATCATATGAGCAATCTCCCACAGGGCAGATTTATTTTGCAAATATAGGGGAACACCACGGATGGAAACCCATATTGGAACAATTGGCTTATCAATCTTGGGATCGAAATCTGACGACCACTTTGTTACCCTCATAATATAGCCGTTAACAGACCATGAACGACGTAAAAAGCATCTATGATAATCTTCCGGTTGTTGAAATGTCAGAATAACATGCTGATCATCTAGCAGGCCTAACTTAGGAGTTGTTTTAAATCCAATCCGCTCCATGCACGCAGATAATTGTTTCATGTTTGGCCTTCCATTCCAAAAAGAGCCAACCAATGTATATTTGTATGGCAATGAATATCGATCAACTTCATCTTTTGTGAATGAAATAGAGGCATACCTTTATACCGAGTTATTGATCGGATTGATGAAGCCGGCTCCAGAGTAGTGGGAGCAACCGCCGCCGCAAAAGTTTTGGTGAAAATAGGTGGATCCGACATTATCGGATGAAAGAAAAATCGTAAGATGAATTATTGTGGACGTTCGGAGTCGCAGTGTCCAGTGAAACAGGCAATGCAGGTGAGAAGAGATCAGAGTATGCAGAGAATTGAGAAGAAAGACGGGATCTTGAGCCATGTTTAGCCGTCACAAGCGAAATCGCCGGAGCCGCCGCAGTCCATCTCTCGTATATATATAATTTGTATATATATGTATATGTATATGTATATGTATATGTATATGTATATGTATATGTATATGTATATGTATATGTATATGTATATATATGTATATGTATATATGTATATATATGTGTGTATATATATATGTATATATTTTTTAGATGAAGGACGAGCGGTACCGTCCGGGTGTTTTATTAATATAAGTAACCCTCACTTATGGCGGAGGAATACCGTGGTTACATAAAGCCCTATAATCGACGGAAGACTCTCCCAAAGAGAAAATAGAAAATAAGTACATGAGTCAGAAAAATAAATGTACAAGATATAGTAAAAGAAACTATTTGCTGCACGTGTGTCGCATGTTGAGAAGATCTTCATGTTTGCTTGGTCCCAGCCGATTGCCAACGGAAGAGATGCTCCGTGCCACAGGAAGGAGTAAATGGTTAAACACAGTAAATTGAGAAGAGAAATGAATGTAGTATGCTCAGAAATATCATAACGTACCCGAGTCACCTTGGTCAATGAGACCAAGGCAACCGTCCAATATAATTCGCCAACCCAAATGGGAGACAGCCAAAGCATGCACAACCATGTAAGTATGGGAACAAAATAAGCAAGCAGGCTAGAGTTTGAAAATAATAGCATATAGAGAGAAATGCAAAAGTGAAGAACTAGATGCATACCCATGTTGCCCGTAGTCAAATAGGCTACGGGCAACTGTAGATTTTGAAGGCCAACCCATATGGGAGACAATGAGCAGCAGTAACATTCATGGCGGCCCTGGTCCATGAGGCATAACGGGATCATGTTGGCGGAACATTGGTAGCGTAACATCCGCGCAAATGACACTAGAAATGTGCGGCGACAATAAAGACATCGAGTCATAGGTTGTGAAGCGTTGAGAGACGAGCGCTAGCTGAGCCAAGAGATGTGCAGACATGTTTGTTTCTGTTGGTGTATGAACAATTTGAAGGGACAATGAGAGTAGTGAAGCACGTAAACATGCTAGATCCGGCGCCAATGAATGATGCGATTGAGTTGTCAAACGGAGTAGGTCAGTGCAATCAACTTCTATTATGAAATCTCCATAGCGGGGAAGGTAATATAAAGTCGCTAGGAGAGCAGCTTGAGCTTCAACCCTCAGGGAAATATCTAATCGAAGGGGATAGGATATGCCATGTATGAAAACGCCAGCAGAATCCCAGAGTAGTGCACCACCACTAGCATGTGTCCTACCTACTGGCGCGTCTGTATTTAGTTTCAATCGGCCAGTAGGCGGGGTTATCCAACGAAGGATACGATGTCTATAATGCCGCATCGGAGGGGAAAGTCCGGCAATAAGCAACTGTGGCACCGTGGAGGCAATACGTGTTCAAGACATACTAGATGCCCAAGTGTATAAATCCTGCCGAATGAGACGGATAAGCAAACGTGGTGACCAATCTTGATCATCAAAAGTAATAGAGGCATATTGCTTCCATATATTCCAAAGCATAAGGCCTGGGAATATGATCTGCATGGCACCCAAAAATATATGCGTCGCCGAGCACCAAATGGAAAGGAGATAAGATCGCCAGGACCCTGTAGTGAAGGAGTGTATATCCAATAACGAGCCGAAATAGGTCCAAATAATCCGAATCTCAGGGCAAGCAAAAAATAGATGTAACGTATGTGCTGTCGCAGCGTGGCAAAATGGACAAATAGAAGGCATAATAGTCATCAACCTCTTTAGATTATCAGGCAGAGGTAGTGCTTGACTATAAAATTTCCATAAGAATAGTTGAACAGCAGGACGTTGGGTGCGATACCATGTGTAATCACATGAAAAGAGCGTCGAACCTATCGGTCTCAACAGATCATAAACTGCACGTAGAGTGAATGCCCCGGATGGTGTGGGCCATATCGGCATAGAGGCAGCAGTTGAAAGATCTAAGCATAAAGAATGTACAGCACGTATACGCTTCCATCTAGGAGAATCATACAGTTGTGGCCGGAAGTCCTCCCTATGGCTATAACGTGCCCGCATGTAGCGTCCCCAAAGTGAATCACTGCTATGATAGAGATGTCATATCTTACAGAAATAAGTAGTTTGAATAGAAAATAAGTCGCAAATGCCTAATCCCCCCCTCTTATGTAGGCATGCAGATGTTCTTCCAAGAGATCCAATGATGTTTAGTTGGTCTCCAAAAAAATCTAGAGAACCGAGAATCAAGAGCATGAATGACACTCCTCGGAAGTCGTGTGCCAACCATAAGATGCAGTGGTAAGGAAGATAACACAGATTTAATCAATACCACTCTACATGCAGCACTTAAAAGGCGTTGTTGCCAACTCTGTAATTGCTTGTCCACATAAGTAAGTAGAGCAACACAGTGTGCTGTGCGCGTGATGCCTTTATGCAAAGAAGAACCTAGGTAATTAATTGGTAAAGAGGACTGATGCATACCTAAGATTTGTAGCAACACATTTCGACGATGTGTAGAGATCGAAGAAGAAAAAACTACCGTGCTCTTGTGATAGTTAATGCGTTGTCCTGATATTTGTTCATATTGCGTTAAGAAATGCTTAACATGTTGCAAATTGCGCTGATTTGCCGACACAAATAGTAAGAGATCGTCAGCATACGCCAAGTGGGAGATGGTGAGTGGTAGGCGGCCCAAAGGGAATGGTCGAATATAATTGCACAAGACAAAAGAGTGTAGAACCCCGTAAAAACTTCAGCGACAATAATAAAGAGTAATGGAGATAAGGGGTCGCCTTGCTTCACCCCTCTTGTCGGCTGAAAAAATCCACTGGAGACTCCATTTATAAGAATAGAGAAATATGTACTACTAAGATGGTTATGTATCAACTTAATGAAGAAATCCGAGAAACCAAATCGAGCCAGAACGGTATGTTAGAAGCTCCAGTTGACCCTATCGAAAGCTTTCGCCAGGTCAAGCTTAATCAGACAGTTGGAAGACCACTGGGTGTGATCAAGCCAATGAAGCATTTCATTGGCAAGAAGAACATGTTCGGCGATGCCCTTCCCTTTTTGAAATCCTGCTTGTTCGGGTGAGATAATAAGAGGAAGCAACGCGCTCAAGCGAGAGGCTAGAATGCGGGTTTGAATTTTGCTTAAAAAAGTACATAAGGAAATCGGACGATAATCTGCAAAAGTCGTTGGTGTTGTACCCTTTGGAAGCAGAACAATCAAAGTATGAGCTGCTGCTTTCGGAAGTGGAAATCCCAAAAAGAATTCTTGTATTGCCTTGTACACATCAGTATGGATAATTTCCCAGCATACACGATAAAACCAACCATTATATCCATCAGGACCTGGTGCACTTTGAGGATCAAGAGCCCAAACTGCTTGTCTTACCTCCTCCTCAGTGGGTATAGCCGTGAGAGAGGCATTCTGCACCTCCGACAATATATGGGGAATGTGGTCCAACAGCGGAGAATGTGATTGTGTAGGTTGAGCTGTAAACATCTCCGAATAGAACTCCACCACTGCCTGCTGAATCGATTGTGGAGTGTCGCAAAGTGTGCCATCCGACTGGTGGACTTGATGTATATACTGTCGGCGGTGTCTATCCCGAACTATGGCATGATAATATGCTGCATTAGCATCTCCCTCCTTCAACCATTTTACTCGAGCTTTCTGCTGCCAAAAAGTGGATTCCTATGCGCAAGCAAGCCGAAAGTCCGCTTGTGCTTCATGATATACTTGGCGGTTTTCCTCAGTAGGAGAATTATCATATGCTATTTCGGCCCGTTGCACTACTGTCTCTGCATAAGCCACCTTTTGAAATATATTACCAAAAACAACTTTATTCCATATATAAAGATCGTGCTTGAGTAAGCGTAGCTTATAACAAAAACCACTCATACCACCAGTGGTGGGGTAGGATGCTCACTTGTGGTGAATAAAAGTAAGGAATTGAGGGTGCGATGTCCAAACTGTGAGAAATCGAAACTGGCTTGGAGCGTTAGATGTATCAGAACAAAAGGAGAGCAATAGAGGGCAGTGGTCCGAGGTTACCCTGCTCAAGTGACTAAGCCTAACCTGTGGGAATACATCATAAAAGAGAGCATTGTAAAAGACCAATCTAGACGACGTCGAACCTGTCCTAGTCCTAGTCCTCCCGACCATGTGTAACGTGTGCCCACTTGAGGAATAAGATGACAAGATAAGGAGTCTACAGTGGCAACGAAATCATCTAACGATGATAGAGTTGGTCTACCGTGACCGTTATGATCATCCAATAATAAGAATGTATTAAAGTCTCCTGGTATTAGCCATGGCTAACACATATTTGTTCCAAACGAAATTAGCTCATCCCATAATGTACGTCGATCAGTTATGGTGTGTCGACCACAAACACATGAGTGCCAAAGGTGAACATTGTTCAGTATATGCAGGAAATTAAAATGAGAAACTTAGTCCGTAATCCGAACATCCTGAAGAAATAACACATCAGCCAGAAACACCAAACACGATCAGTACATACCGATATTGATGAGGTAAATCCAAGTTGAACCTGTGCTCGCTGCAGCTGAGATGAAGGCTGTTGAGGCTAAATAACAACAAGAAAAGCAACTGAATACTGCTGTAATAATAAACGTAAACGCGAGAGAGAGGTACGTAAACCTCGAATGTTCCAAGTGAGAAAATGCATTAAGAAACAGAAGCATTGGAGCTTGAGGCCCGCACAGAGCTGCGGGTTACTACTTGACGCGGAGGGCGGCTAACTTGTGCGGCTGGGTGGCGATGACGCCGTTTAATATGCATAACAAATCCATGATCATCAGAAAGTGTAGGAGGTTGTAACATTTGCTGAAATAATTCTGCATTTGACGGAGGTGGTCCTAAACGAGCCATACGACGAGCAATAGAGTCGGATGATGTTTGATAAGAAGTGCGTAAGTCTGAGATATTAAAGGGGGCAGAAGGTGGATTGCTTGGTAGGTTGACCTCTGTATCTGAATGACCTTGAACAAGACCTCCACGCTTGAGGAGGAGTGCCGCAGGTCCTCTTTTGATCTACCCAAAATGCATAAATGCATATATCCTGTGAGAATGTTGTTATGGGTATACCTGCTGATGGTGAGATAGGACGTTCAGCCAAAGTATCTGTATGATCTGCTATTGGCTCCATATGTGCAGTATTGGAGACTGAAAACGGCACAGGAACAGTGACATTAGGAGACATTATTGACGGGGGTCACAAAAGTAGTCTTCTCCTTCCAAATCTTGGCGGCAGGCTGTGATGGCTGAACAAGATCCTTGGGGCAGCCGCCGGTTTTATGTCCTAAAATGCAACATGTTGAGCAAAACAACGGGATATCTTCATATATCACCTGTTGAAAGAACTCATGTGTCCTACTCTGAATGTGCAATTTAGTAGGTAGTTCTTTAGAGACGTCTAATTCAATACATACACGGGCAACTGATGGTCGTAGTACTTTTTGTATTGCAGCATCCAATCGAATGGGGGTGCCAAGCATAGATGCGATCGCAAATAAAGACGAATGTTGATGCAAATAAACCGGAAGTGCAGGCAAAGAAATCCAAACAGGAACAATGGGAGCATCATACCGTGGATTGAAATCATACGTGTATTTTGTAACACGCATCGGATAGCCCAGGATAGTCCAAGAACGACGACAAAAACAGCGGCTATAATCCCGCTCATTATCAAAACGTATGAGAATATGTGTCTTATCCAGTAGGCCGAGAGAGAGTGATCCAGAGAAGCCAGTTCTATCGAAGGCCTTCTTCAACGCAGCCATTGGTGGTTGGCCTTGCCAAAACGATCCGACGAGAGTGTGTTGAAAAGGGGCGATTAAAGAATCCACCTCTTCATCAGAAAATTGGATTGAAGGACAATCCTTATAGCATGAATGTGGTTTCGGCTGAATAGTCGGAGGAGAGTTTCCTCTGAGAATATCGGCGGAGGAAGGCGGATGTGCTGGGGCAGCCGGCGGCAGCGGCGGCGGCATGATGCGCGCAAAATTCACGGAGCGTCTAGGGAAGCGGCCGACCTCGGAAGATTTTCTCCTATATATATATATATATATATATATATATATATATATATATATATATATATATATATATATATATATATTAATTTGTTTGGGCAAATTAAAATAATAAGAGAATAATAGAGAAGTGAACACGCACCAGCAGACGCATATTCGACACACACACACATATATATGTGTGTGTGTGTATGTATGTATGTATATATATATATATATATATACACACACACACACATACATATATATAGTTTATAGAGGTTGTTTAGGCAAATTAAGGTAATAAGACAATAATAGAGAAGTGAGCGCGCACCAGCAGACGCATATTCGACACGCACACATATATATATGTATGTATGTGTATATATGTATATATATATAACAAACAGGATGCTGGATCCTCTTGCAATCAAGTTGTTTCAAAATGCATGAAAATAAATATATCCGTCGAATAAAAGTTGTCAGAGTAGGGAAGTGGTTAATGCTCCAAAGACTGTCCGACTAAGCTGATCGATCTGATATACATACGTCCTTTTGCAACCGTATGCAAATAGTTAGACACTTTAATTATAAAAAAAATTAACAGTTAGTTGTTTATGTTATTGACACACGGTTATGTTATTAGCACAGCAACATGGCTCAGTAGATCTGGTCTACTGAGTCAGTAAGCCCGTAAGAGATACTGACCATATAGACAAAGAAATTCTCTTGAGAATTGTCTGACGAGTGAAGAGCATTCTTATGTTAATAAACTCCTCCTGTATTTTTGTTAAAAAGTTCATCTAAAAAACAGTATGAATATAATGGAATAAAACAAAATGTTTTACTAAACTGGTTGCGCTTCTTATATTATAAAATAGCAGTTGATCGACATAGCTTGACGTAATTTTTATTATGGGTCATCGGAAAACAACTTCTTTGTGTTTTTAACACATGGGTATGATTGCGCACATCCGACCCCCTATATCCGCCATAAACAAAAGCCTCTAAAGCAATGAGGTAATGTTATTGTTGCTACACGTTTTTGACAAACATATTTTATCTTATTAAACAAAGATGACAAGGTTTCAACATGAAATGAACCTCTTAAAGTGAACTTTTCCGTCAATCTTCTTTTGCTAAGAGTTCATGGGTTCAATCTCTGTGTAGGGCAATATCTATTCATATGAGACAAGACTCTACAGAATGTGACATGATCCAAGAAAAAAGTTGTAATATCCATTTGAGACATCTACCCACGAAGTGCGCCATAATAAAAAAACAAATCTTCTTTTGCTAGGTTTGTGATTCTCCTCTTAATTCAACAAATTTTGTAAATATAAAGCTTGGCCTTGATATGTTTCAACCAATGATTTGGCCACTCATTGTATATAAGAAGCATAAATATAACGAAAATGGAAATAAAGTAAAATTGTATCTATTTATGTTCTCTATAAAATAAAATTATATGTGAAACAAAAATGGCGATCAACTCCATAAGAGGAAACTAAGAGAGAAAAGTGGATAGCCTCCAGGGCATAGTGTAGTTGGTATTTGCGTTTGAATTTATTTCAAAAGGTTAATTGTTGGAATCCATAAACATGCACAGTGTGTGTGATCCACTGTTGTCATGCCGAAAGTATAGTTTGATGACACCTTATGTAAGTAATTACATAAGTCCTCATCTAAGGTTAAAGGATTTCAATTTTTCTCGAAGAAAGAAAAGTGGGCTTCCTTGAACCAAATGGGAAGCAAGAGGTTGATTGATAATGACAATGCAGGGTAGCTTTCATGAAAACGATGTTACCAGTATACTTATTAGGAATTACATCTTCAGGACCACGACTTTTTGGATTCTTCTATCTTATCAATCAGTTTTCCAATTCTTGATGCCTAATTTGATAACTAGAGAAGATCCTATTTTTAAAGATGAATCACCATTGTCAATGATCTTCTTTGTCTTGTTTGTTATTTGTATGGTTTCTCAGAAGATATAAATTTGAACATATATCTCATCGGACATTCATAGAGCTTATTTTACTAAACAAATCCAAAAAGATTCAAATCCGAATCAACTTAGAAGGTGTTTGGTTAGAGGTATGTGATTAAGGGAATGAGTTTAGAAGAATCAAAACCCATCAAAGTTGTTTGTTTTGAGAAATGAGGATATTAGTTTCGGTTTGATATTCAATTATTTGTTAATGAATATCGCTTTTTTGATATACTAACCCCTTGTCTATCAATATGGGAGAATGAGGTAGAATGAGGGATGTGGCCGGTCAACGCCGCCGGCCACCATCGTCGTCCACTGCCGTACAGTCACTATTCCGGCCGGTCAAATTTTTCTGGCCATTTTTCGGTCGTCCACATTCGACACCCATTTCAATTCCGATACGTTCCAAACACCATCCATGTCTATCATACTTATTGCCACTTCAATACCAAACAACTATCACTTTAGGTCCAAACTCATATACTCTAAACTCATATCATGTCATACCCATTCTGATTCCGTATCATGTCATACATATTCTGAATCTGATTCTGATTCTGATTCTGATTCTGATTCTGATAACCAAATGCAAACCAAACGTCAACTTAGAGTCCGAGTCCCTCGCACTACAAATAACTTTACTAGCTACTACTATGACACGTGGTACTTTTTCACTGAGTTGTGCTTTTATGGACAGCTATATTTAACAATTCCTCAAATGGCATACATATATTCAGTTGGGTTTAGTGAAATACATGTTAAGGAAATACTCAAACTACACATAGCAAAATAAAAAAAAATAAAAAAGTTGTTTATATATAGAGGATCGAGATTATTACCACTCTCTATTTAAAAAATATTATTTTAGTCTGACTTGAGTATATAGAAAATCAATCATTTTTTATTATTATTTATATTCTATCTATAGTTGGTTAATTGAGATAATTTAAAGAAATAATATAAACGTTAATTCAAAGGGCTATACGGAAACTTTTAACTGCTAATATATCATTATTTTTAGAAATTAGACATTATTTTAAAGACAAACTAAAATAGAAATCAGAATAATATTTTTAATGTACACGTAAATTGTATGGTCTATACGGAAACTTTTGACTACTAATATATCACTATTTTTTAGAAATTAGATAATATTTTAAACACAAACTAAAATAGAAATCAGAATAATATTTTTGAGTGAAAATAAATATTATTTTTGTTGTACTTGTTATTGTTATATTGAATTTCACTTATTTGCATCCATTATGATGGCTCTAATACGGGTTTTATCAAGTGAACCATGCTTAGGGGTGTTACGCGAACCAAACTTCTCGAGATTGGTTTGTATTTGATTCGAGTTCGTTCATTAATTTTACTTAAGCGAACCGAATTCGAACACTTATTTGAGTTTATTTACTTAAATGAGCCGAACTGTTCGTAAATAGTTTGGCTCGTTTAAACAGTTATAGTTTTATCGAGCCAAACTCGAACCAATTTTAAAGCTCGTTACGGTAAACGAACCAAACCCAATAGTTCACTTAGCTAAACAAATCCGAAGTCAAAAACTTACTATTCGGTTCAGCTCGGTTCGTTAACACCCCTAGCCATGCCACGATGAAGCTGAATTGCTATTCAGCATATGGGGGGAACCGGCTGTACCCGTTTGTAAATGAAAATGTAAATTTTTTTTGGGCAAGTTGTATGTCTCTCTTCTTATGTTGTGTTTTTAGTTTTAATTCTATGTTTCTTTTAAATAGTTGTATATTTTGGTTGTTAGCATTAAATGCAATATCAATATATATGCGTTTTGTATGTTAATGTTTGTGAGTGGTATGTTTTAGCTCGAATTTGTATTTTTTTTTTCAAATAATTCTATTTTTTGATTGTTGGCAATAAATAATTAGAAATTCAAATCAATAAATGTTCATTGGTATCTTATTGTTTGCAGTTGTATGTTTTGTCCAAAGTCGTATCTTTTTTAAATAGTTGTATTTTTTGGCATAAAAAGATTATATTTTCAACCTTAAATGATATCATCTCAATGGATGAGCTCATATTCATCACCCATTTCAAGAAAAACAAATGTACTATGTTTATTTTTATCTATTTTTTAGATCTTTTTCTATAAATCAGTAATTCCTATAAAACTATGTACAAATGTCTATCGATACCTTCTGTCTTGACGAACTTGATTTTGTATTCATAAAATTTGTCCCGAAAAAAAATGAGGTTATCTAAAAATGACATTTTAGAAATCAAAAATGACATATGGCATCAAAATTTATGCAAAAAAGTATCTTTTATTTTTAGTTTTATTGTTTTTTGTTTTAAAATTTTTATGTTTTTGTTGTTCTCGTAATGTAATTATATTATAAACAACAAATGCAATATCAAAAAAAATGTGCATTTTTGGTCAAAAACAATCAAATGTGCATTTCTATCTTATTGTTTGAGAATTGTGAAGTAGCAGTTGATTGACATAGTTTGACGTGTTCCTAACACATGAATATGGTTGCGTACATTTGATCTTTCCATACCCGCCATAGGCGGGAGCTTTTAAGGTAATGGGGTAATGTTGTTGTTGTTGAGTCCAAATTCATATCTTTGTTTTAATAGTTGTCCCTTTTCTACTCACAAATACTGTATTTTTTATTATGTTGTATCTTTTTAGTTTTATGTTTTGATTGTTAGCATTTAATAATTCTAAACAATGATTGCAACATCAATAAATATGCATTTGTATCTTATTGTTCGAGAGTTGTGTTTTTCATAGTCCGAATTAGTATTTTTTTTTATAAATAGTTGTATGCTTTTTTTTCTTTTTTTTTTGCGAGTAGTATAAACTGCTTCCTCCTTTGACAACCGATGCCCCCCTATCTCCTCTCTCATCTTCATTTTATGGTTTATGACATTTTTAATCTTGAATCTTTAGTTATGGGCATATTGTTGTTTTAATGATACATTGCGACATTTTTCGGTTTAAATACATAAAACCTGAAAACACATGAAACCTGAAAAAACCTAAAAATACATGAGATGACCCGAACAAGACCTGAAATATTTGTACTTACCAAGTTTATAGGCAAATGTAATAGACGATACGAAATTTGACATGTACAAGTTTAGGTATCATTTCCGTATACGCGAAGAAAAAAGGTTAAGTATATGTTTGACACTTTGATACTCGAAACTCGAAAAATACCAAACATGACCTGTTTGTCGCCATACGAATAAGTAGTTTTTCCTGCTTTTGCATAGCCAAACGAGAAATTTGATTTGGCTTGAGTGAAACGGAAAAGCATGTAATTTTACAAAACTGAGGTACTTCTACTCAAATTTTGACAATAAAAGGCATATTTTAAATATTCATCTTATATATATATATATGTATTGAAGCGCCCCGCTCCCGAGCTCCACCCTCGGAAACGGTGCACCCGCCGTATCTCACTCAGGAGAATACAAGGCGTCACATCAACCTGCTACACGTCAGTGCTGACATAGAAAAACTTTCCTTTTCTTTCTGCGGAAACGATAAGTCAAATACTAATTCCGAAATTAAATAACTTTAATAAAATAACGATGGAAAGTCTAGGCTGACCGGGCCTTACAAATCAGGGTCAATTGTCTAAATTTATCAAAACATGAAATTGTTTTCATAAGCCATACTGAATATTAAAATAAAATGTCTGTGTCACCCCAAAGCATCACCAGAAGCCCGTCTCCATCCTCGCTGCGTCATTCTCTATGAGTCACTCAGCTCATTCCACGGTGTCAGATCCATCCTCAATGAAAATGTAATCATACTCCGTCTCGGCTACATATGGAATAGTAGGTGTGAGTGATGGTAATCACCCAGTAGGTGCCTCTCAAAACAATACAAAACTTACATACCCAAAACGATATCTCCACGTAGCCACATAGAACAGATAGCATGCAACCGGAAAGTAAGACACTCCACTTACTCAACATAACCTACACGACACGGCTCATACGGAAATAAACAATCCACACAAGATGCATGCGCAAGTACGTGATGCATGCTCACATAACGTGTCACACGCAACTAGCAACATGTCAGGCAATATGCTCCTAGGCCTATATGCAATGCATGCTCCCGGGACCTAGTTCCAGCGTCATGGTCTCTAGCCACCACTTGCCGTTCTGGACACCCACGCCCTATAGACGCTGTGTATCGTACGGCACCCACGCCCTATAGACGCTGCGTATCTCATGACACCCACGCCCTATAGACGCTGCGTATCCGCACGACACCCACGCCCTATAGACGCTGCGTATCACATGACACCCACGCCCGACCGACGCTGTGTATCATCACGGCCCCCACGCCCTATAGGCACTACGCATCCTCCGCACGCGCACACCCTCAGACAATGGGAACCTCACGCACATGCACGTGCCATGAATGCAAAAGAAAGGAAAAAGAACGATCGGACGTCATCCTCTGACGTCGATCGTTCGACGTGGTTCTGAGGCACGTCGAACCCTCAGCCATGGGACGTCGATCGATCGACGTGGTTCTGGGGCACATCGAACCCTCAGCCTCTTGACGTCGATCGATCGATGTCCTTCTGAGGCACATCGATCTCTCACCCCCTGGACGTCGATCGATCGATGTCCATCTGAGGCACGTCGAACCCTCAGCCTCTAGACGTCGATCGATCGATGTCTCCGAATTTCAGAACTCCCATTCTGAAATTTCTGCAATCCTTCCATCCAATCCCAACAACCTTTTCCCCATCCCACATATCCATACTCGCATCAAGACCATACAACCCCAAGTAACAACGAACCAAACAACAACGAGATCACGTTGAATCAAGAAACATATAACGGAAAATAAACACGTTGCACATATCATTAGGATCCAAATAAAATCAACAACTAACGACATCCACAACACATAAAAATACCCTTTTGCCTATGCAAGCCTTCATACCGTTTTGAGGGAAAATCAATATGCACCTACCTCGATCCTAGCAAGAGTTGATATAGGAAGGTGTGATGATCTACGAGCGTTTGACCTCCCTTCTCTTGAATCTTGGATCAAGGATCCTTCGTTTCCTTCCCTTTTCCTCCTTAGCCGAAAATTGAGAGAGGAGAGGGGGAAGAGGTGGCTGTCGAAATTTGAGAGAGTGAGGGGGTGAGATTAGGGTTAATGAGAGTTTAATATGAGAGGGAGAGATTTGAGGGAAAGATAAGGGTTAATTTAAGGAAGAAGAGATGGAATTTAGGAAAAAGATAGAATTTAGTTATTTTAAATATTTGGTTATTATCTTCTTCTTTTTTTTTTTTTTTTTTTTTTTTTGAAACACACGGTTATAACATCCTACCCCCCTTACAAAAAGTTTCGTCCCCGAAACTTGCCGTACCTTAATCAAATAGATGCGGGTAGCGGTCGCGCATTTGCTCTTCTAGCTCCCACGTTGCCTCATTCTCTCGGTGGTTGCTCCATTGAACCTTTACGTAAGGAATAATCCTCCTCCTCAGCTCTTGATCCTTCCGGTCAAGGATTCGTATTGGAACTTCTTCATATGACGCGTCGGGTCTGATCTTAAGTGGCTGCGCGTCTAGCACATGACTCAGGTCAGGTACGTACTTCCTTAACTGCGAGACGTGGAACACGTTGTGCACCTGAGCCAACATCGGAGGTAATGCCAACTTGTATGCCAAATCTCCAACCTTCTCAAGTATCTCATAAGGTCCAATATATCGCGGCTTCAACTTCCCTTTAACTCCAAACCGTGTCACACCCTTCATTGGTGACACCTTAAGGTAGACTTTTTCTCCCTCCTCGAACTCTAAAGGTCGTCTCTTCGTGTCGGCCCAACTTTTGCTTCTATCTTGAGCTGTCTTAAGACGTTCACGAATTAGTTTCACCTGTTCTTTAGTTTGCTCGATTATTTCTGGAGCCGTCAACCTACGTTCACCAACTTCGTCCCAATGCACAGGTGACCTACACTTTCGTCCGTATAAGGCCTCAAATGGTGCCATACCTATGGCACTGTGATGGCTGTTGTTGTAAGAGAACTCTATCAACTTGAGCATGCTGTCCCAATTTCCTTTAAAATCCAATGCGCATGCCCTCAACATATCCTCCAGGGTCTGAATGGTCCTTTCAGATTGACCATCGGTCTGAGGATGAAAAGCAGTACTCAGTCGCAACTCAGTCCCCATCTTCTTCTGACACGCTGCCCAGAACTGAGATGTAAACTTCGAGTCACGATCCGATACTATGCTAACTGGCACTCCATGAAGGCAAACAATGTTATCAATGTACATGGTTACCAACCTCTCCATAGTAAGTCCGGTGGGAATAGGCAAGAAGTGAGCGGACTTAGTCAGTCGATCCACGATTACCCATATCACGTCATTTCCATTTCTTGTCTTCGGGAGTCCCACCACGAAGTCCATTGTTACATGCTCCCACTTCCATTCAGGTATCTCTAAAGGTCGCATCAATCCCCCCGGTCTTTGGTGTTCCGCTTTAACTTGCTGGCAAACAAGACATCTTTCCACAAACTCAGCAATATGCTTTTTCATGCCATTCCACCAATAGTGTCTCTTGAGATCATTGTACATCTTCGTAGCACCAGGGTGAATAGACAGTCTCGAATTATGTGCTTCTTTCAACAACTCCCTCCTAAGGTCCTCAACATCCGGTACACACAACCTTCCTTGGTACCACATACTGCCGTCGTCATGCACTTGAAATCCATCCACTTGGCTGGTTAGCATTCTTTCTCGCGTCTCCTTAATTGTTGCATCGTTCTTCTGTGCTTCCTTAATTTGGTCTACCAAGGTTGGAGTGATAATTAGCGTCGCCAGAATGTCTGCGGTAGACTCTACAAGATCCAAATCAAATTCTGCCATCTCTTTTTCTAGAGTAGCATGTCGTGCATGGCTCGACTTCCTACTTAAGGCATCAGCCACTCGATTGGCTTTCCCCGGATGATAGCTGATGGTCAAGTCGTAATCTTTCAACAGCTCTAACCATCTCCTTTGGCGCATGTTCAGCTCCTTTTGCGTGAACAGATACTTAAGACTTTTGTGATCAGTGAACACTTCGCACTTCACTCCATATAGATAGTGACGCCAGATTTTCAGGGCGAATACCACCGCCGCAAGTTCCAGATCATGAGTCGGATAGTTCTGTTCATAGGGCTTTAGCTGTCGTGAAGCATATGCAATGACCTTGTCGTTTTGCATCAACACGCATCCTGAAATATAAGAGTTAGACCACATCTTTAATTGTATACAAAATCAGTTGAAATCATACACAATTACCTAGCCCATTCTTAGAAGCGTCACTGTAAATGACAAACCCTTCTGAAGCGGAGGGCTGAGCAAGAATAGGGGCTGTGGTCAGTCTCTGTTTTAGTTCAGCAAAGCTTTGCTCGCACTCGGGGGTCCACTCAAACTTTGACTTCTTTTGTGTCAATCGGCTTAGGGGTACGGCGATGGATGAGAAGCCCTCGACAAACTTCCTGTAGTATCCAGCCAGACCGAGAAAACTTCTTACCTCGGTCACATTAGTAGGCCTAGGCCATTCGGTGATCGCCTCCACTTTCTTTGGATCCACTGAAATTCCTTCTTCAGAGACCACGTGACCCAAAAAGGCTACGCTCTTCAGCCAGAACTCACATTTGCTGAACTTGGCATATAATTTGCTTCTCCGAAGTGTCTCTAAAGCCTCCCTCAAGTGTTCAGCGTGGGTCTCTTCGTCGGGGGAGTATATCAGAATATCGTCAATGAACACTACAACATATTTATCCAGTTGTTTCCGAAATACTGTGTTCATTAAGTCCATAAAGGCGGCTGGAGCGTTGGTTAATCCAAAAGGCATAACCAGGAATTCGTAATGACCATAACGTGTTCGAAAAGCGGTCTTGGCTGTATCCCCAGATTTGATCCTCAACTGGTGATAACCGGATCGCAAATCAATTTTGGAAAACACTCTAGCTCCCCGTAGCTGATCAAAGAGATCCTCAATTCGAGGTAGTGGATACTTGTTTTTGATAGTGATCTTGTTGAGTTCCCGGTAGTCTATACATAGTCTCATGCTCCCATCCTTCTTCTTCACGAACAGGACTGGAGCACCCCAGGGTGATACACTAGGTCGGATAAACTTACGGTCCAGCAGTTCTTGTAATTGCTCCTTCAACTCCTTGAGTTCTGCTGGGGCCATCCGGTAGGGTGCCCTGGATATGGGTTCAGCACCAGGTATGAGATTGATCTCGAACTCTACCTCTCTTTCTGGTGGCAGTCCTGGTAACTCCTCGGGAAAGACATCTGTAAATTCCTTTACCACAGGGATTTGGTCGATCTGCGGAATCTCTTGTTCAGCACCCATTGAATAGATCAAGAATCCTTCTCCTCCTTTCTTTAGTGCTCGAAAGGCTTGAGCCGCAGTCAAATAAAGCTTCTGGGGTGCCTTCTTTAATTTAGGGTTCCCTTGAAAAATAGTTTCCCCCAGTTCAGGTGCCTTCATGCTGACTTGGAGTCGTCGGCAATCAATGTTTGCATGATACCTCGCTAAGAAGTCCATACCTAAGATGACGTCGAAGTCGTACATTTGAATCGGTATCAAGGTCACAGAGAACTGCATACCGTTAATCTCCAATTCACATTCCTTGTAACGGTGATGAGACACGAGTACTTGGCCGCCCGCGGCTTGTATACGGTATGGAGTCTCGATCCATTCGGGGAGAATATCCAGATTCTTGGCAAATCTCTTTGCCATGAACGAGTGACTTGCTCCACTATCGAATAGAACATTTGCTGGCACTTTGTTAATTAAAATCACACCTACCACATTCAGGTTTTAGCACACAACCATAACAACACATAAAATGCACTCCAACTACGATATTAAGTACTTAAATAAATGTACCCGTCACCACGTCGCCCGACTCCTCGACTTCGGCATCCGTCATCGCGTGTACCCGGGCATTGGTCCGGCCTCGTCCTCCCTGCGGAGCCTGTGTCTGCGAGTTCACCTGTGCCGGCGCTGAGCATTCCTTAGCAATATGTCCTTGCTTCCCGCAGTTATAGCACACTCTCTGATCCTTCCGACATGGTCCCGGATGAAAACGTCCGCACAGGGTACACCGTGGGATAGGTGCCGCAGCCCTTACTGGTTGCGCATCGGTCGGTGCTGGACCCTCAATCATCGGGGTCTGAATCACTGCACTTTGCTGTCGTTCTGACCGGAATGGTTGTCCGGACTGTGGGCGGCGAGGTACTTTCAACCATCTCCCTGATCTACCCGTCTGCAACTCCTCACGGGGCCTTTTTAGTCTCTCTAGTGCATCTGCCCTTTCCAAATTTCTCTCGACACGTCGACATACCTCCAGCAATCCCTCAAATGTGGTAGTCTCTGCGCAAACGATCGCCTGTTGAATGCGAAAGCTCAAACCTGTGTGGAACTTCAGCATTTTGGCCTCTTCGTTGTCCATTATGCATGACATATATTGGCCCAGTTCATGAAATTTCTCAGAATATTGATCCACCGTCATGGACCCTTGAGTCAACAGCTGGAACTCCGCCATCCTTCTCTGTATCGCACTACCCGGAACATAGTGCTTCTTATACTCCCCAACAAATTGCTCCCAAGTCACTGGTGGAGTCAATTTGCGTTTCACTCCGTTCCACCACCTCTCAGCTTCCCCTTCCAAGAACGGGGTAGTCACCTCTACTTTCAGATTCACGGGTACTTGTATCAGTCTTATTTGTTCAGTTACATTTTTAAGCCAAATCTCGGCTTCCTCAGGCCGAGTGGTACCCCGGAACATCGGTATTCGGGAGTTCTGCATCTCCCTGTAATAGAACCTCAAGCCCTGCTGTGGTGCGGGCGGTGGTGGTGGCGGTTGTTGTTGCTGCTGTTGCTGAGTGTGCTGAAGGATTTGGGCAATCTGTGCCTGTTGCTCTGTCATCTGAGTATATTGTTGCGCCATCTGCGCCTGCTGATGGGCTATTAAGGCCGTCAGATTGGCCAATGTATCCGCGAAGTTTTGGGGGATCGCCCCTTGCCCCTGTCGTTCTTCTCTGTCATTTCCATCATTTCCTGATGGTTCACGACGTGGAGGCATCGTCTGTAGATGATTAAAGCATGTTAGACAAAGTTGACTTAAGAGTATTGAAAAGAAGTAAGGAGTGGAGGTCGAAGAAAGGATAACCTATCCTGTCTGCTTGCTAACGGCACTCACCAACCCAAAACCCAGTCATAGCTTATGTCTACTTCATTTTATTCCGATTTTAAAAAAAATATCATTTGAAAACAGATCGTCACTTATCCTAGGGTTAATTAACTAAACTATACGTTCCCAAGGCGTATCTGAAGCCTGGGCTCTGATACCACCTGAAGCGCCCCGCTCCCGAGCTCCACCCTCGGAAACGGTGCACCCGCCGTATCTCACTCAGGAGAATACAAGGCGTCACATCAACCTGCTACACGTCAGTGCTGACATAGAAAAACTTTCCTTTTCTTTCTGCGGAAACGATAAGTCAAATACTAATTCCGAAATTAAATAACTTTAATAAAATAACGATGGAAAGTCTAGGCTGACCGGGCCTTACAAATCAGGGTCAATTGTCTAAATTTATCAAAACATGAAATTGTTTTCATAAGCCATACTGAATATTAAAATAAAATGTCTGTGTCACCCCAAAGCATCACCAGAAGCCCGTCTCCATCCTCGCTGCGTCATTCTCTATGAGTCACTCAGCTCATTCCACGGTGTCAGATCCATCCTCAATGAAAATGTAATCATACTCCGTCTCGGCTACATATGGAATAGTAGGTGTGAGTGATGGTAATCACCCAGTAGGTGCCTCTCAAAACAATACAAAACTTACATACCCAAAACGATATCTCCACGTAGCCACATAGAACAGATAGCATGCAACCGGAAAGTAAGACACTCCACTTACTCAACATAACCTACACGACACGGCTCATACGGAAATAAACAATCCACACAAGATGCATGCGCAAGTACGTGATGCATGCTCACATAACGTGTCACACGCAACTAGCAACATGTCAGGCAATATGCTCCTAGGCCTATATGCAATGCATGCTCCCGGGACCTAGTTCCAGCGTCATGGTCTCTAGCCACCACTTGCCGTTCTGGACACCCACGCCCTATAGACGCTGTGTATCGTACGGCACCCACGCCCTATAGACGCTGCGTATCTCATGACACCCACGCCCTATAGACGCTGCGTATCCGCACGACACCCACGCCCTATAGACGCTGCGTATCACATGACACCCACGCCCGACCGACGCTGTGTATCATCACGGCCCCCACGCCCTATAGGCACTACGCATCCTCCGCACGCGCACACCCTCAGACAATGGGAACCTCACGCACATGCACGTGCCATGAATGCAAAAGAAAGGAAAAAGAACGATCGGACGTCATCCTCTGACGTCGATCGTTCGACGTGGTTCTGAGGCACGTCGAACCCTCAGCCATGGGACGTCGATCGATCGACGTGGTTCTGGGGCACATCGAACCCTCAGCCTCTTGACGTCGATCGATCGATGTCCTTCTGAGGCACATCGATCTCTCACCCCCTGGACGTCGATCGATCGATGTCCATCTGAGGCACGTCGAACCCTCAGCCTCTAGACGTCGATCGATCGATGTCTCCGAATTTCAGAACTCCCATTCTGAAATTTCTGCAATCCTTCCATCCAATCCCAACAACCTTTTCCCCATCCCACATATCCATACTCGCATCAAGACCATACAACCCCAAGTAACAACGAACCAAACAACAACGAGATCACGTTGAATCAAGAAACATATAACGGAAAATAAACACGTTGCACATATCATTAGGATCCAAATAAAATCAACAACTAACGACATCCACAACACATAAAAATACCCTTTTGCCTATGCAAGCCTTCATACCGTTTTGAGGGAAAATCAATATGCACCTACCTCGATCCTAGCAAGAGTTGATATAGGAAGGTGTGATGATCTACGAGCGTTTGACCTCCCTTCTCTTGAATCTTGGATCAAGGATCCTTCGTTTCCTTCCCTTTTCCTCCTTAGCCGAAAATTGAGAGAGGAGAGGGGGAAGAGGTGGCTGTCGAAATTTGAGAGAGTGAGGGGGTGAGATTAGGGTTAATGAGAGTTTAATATGAGAGGGAGAGATTTGAGGGAAAGATAAGGGTTAATTTAAGGAAGAAGAGATGGAATTTAGGAAAAAGATAGAATTTAGTTATTTTAAATATTTGGTTATTATCTTCTTCTTTTTTTTTTTTTTTTTTTTTTTTTTGAAACACACGGTTATAACATGTATAGTGTATGTCTGTGCACTTGCCACTTGTATACACACATACATATATGTGTGTGCACGCGCATGTGCCTACGCACGCTTGTGTATATTTATATAAGTAAATGATAAATATACAATCTTGTTTTTCTGCTTTTGCAGTATCAAAATAGAAATTTGATTCGACTTTCGTGAATCCGAAAAGCACACATATGTAACTTTACATAACGTGGTACTCTTACTCAAGTTTGACAATAAAAGATATATTTTAAAAATTCACCCTATATATATACACACCCTCTTGTTAAATCAAGTATCAAAATTAAATGGCGAGATAAAATTAATAATGTAAAAATACAAGGAAGTTATATATATAAAAAAGGTTTGTATTTATATTGGCCGTTTATATATATGTGTGTATGCGCGCACGTGTCTGTGGACAGACACAAAAATATACACACATAGAGTCAATCTAAACTCTGCTCCTCGAGTAAAGTTTCGGTGACGCGGAGAAGGGGGACAAAGTGATGCGACCAATAGACATGTGTCAAGTGTAGCAACATTCTTTTTTTTTTTGCTTTTCACATGAGGTCACATGTTAGCCCCTATTAGTGGTGTCACCGCGTCCCTGTCTTTCGCGCGTCACTAAATCTTGTTTGCTGCTCCTCGGTTAAAAATTCCTTTAAATTCTTTTCTTTGTTTCAAGGGCAAATCATAAGAGAAAAGAAAAAATAATAATAAGGAATTTAGGCTACAACCGGTTGCAACCTATTGAACTTACCGAACCCACCCGCTGAATGCGACTTTCGGCTTCACTATAGCGGATTTAAGAATTCCCTTACTGATGAAGCAGAGATCACCCAATAGATCAGATATGATTCTTGTTGTATGTCGTTAGCTTTCTGTCTAAATCCGTCAACGGAACCTGAGAAAGAAGAGAAACGTTAGAGGTCCTGGGGCCCTTCGACGCTTAATTCAGTTATGGGTGTTTTAGTAGGCAATTTATGATGGAATAAAGGTTTAGATGAAACCTGTAATAATATCTCAATGAGTGTTTGGCTCCTTAAATATTGGCCGAGATGGAGTTCTTAGAAGAAGGCTCCAGGAGTTGTTCCAAAAATTGGGATCCTCTTCCCTGTCTGGATATGGTGTATTTATACTCAAGGTTGAGGAGGTCTGACCCTCTGCCCGATGATGGGATTGTGACATGTCTGAGATGACGGTCTTGTCTGCTGCAGAGATGCAATATGATGGCACAAGTGTCTGGGACCACAACGGTGTCAGTGGCTGACTCTATGTCATGTATGTCGGTTTGTAATGATGACCTTGTACTAATCCAGTCGCTGCTTGACACCTGAAAAGTATTCTGCAGAAATGACTTGGTGGGTCCCAGATGCCAGCAGATAATATCTTCTTCTGATCTTATCCGAGAGATTCTAAGTGTTTATGAGAGCAAGACCGAGATTAGAACTCGGTGCTAACATAAAGCCGAGGCCGAAGTTAATCCGAGGCCGAGCTGAATATATTTCCTTTAGAAGTGTCATGTTGACTCCTTTTATTTGATGAGGTTGACCAGGGCGGATGCTTTGACCAAAGCATAACTGAGCCGAGGTGCAATATGCCGAGCCGAGATGCAGTATGCCAAACTGCCCTTGTAGGACTTAATTTTTAACCATTCCTGGTCATGTTTAAACAAGTGCCGACCTGACTCAGTCATGTGGCCGAGCTGACCAAGGGTTATAAATGAATTTGCCTTAGCCACTTTAATAGGCTTATCTTAGCTAAAGTATAAGATGGCCGAGCAGAATAGCGTTCCTGCTGAGCTACATGAGTTGTCTCAAACCTTAATTTGTCGTTGACTATTTGTTGACTAACCGACGACTTTGTCTTTTCTAAGCAGGTCAGATTTTGGTTCATCATTTGCCCCCAGATTAGTTTGGCCGAGCTGACCAGGAAGGGCAGGTTAATCGATTCAGAGCCTTTAATGAGTTGTCCTTTCAAGTGTGACGTGTCTGCCTCCGATTGGGTTGTTCTGTGCATTTACTGTCTGCATAGAGTACGAGGCGTCAGTTACGCACCTTTTCATTTTTGGTGGTTACAGAGATCGAGAGCGGAAGCATCGAGGTGACCCTTGGGATGCCGAGATGAAGGCCTATAAATAGGACCTTCGGAATTACAACTTACTTCTTCTGCTTTTTGCTCTCTCGTACTATTCTTCTCCGGCATCATTCTTCCAATTTCCTCCGGCGATCCCAGTTTTCTCCGGACTTCTCAGTTTTCTCCGGCCTTCTTCCTTCTTTTTCTTCAGCTTATCCTCTCTGTAAGTATTCTTTTCTTCACTTTTCATCATGTCTGCTTCTCCTTCTCGCGATTCCCAGAATTTCTCTGAGGGCGCTTCTTATACCGCCGGTGGTGGAGGGAATTCTAACTCTCCATCTCCGTCTGGTAGGATGGTCTCTGCTGATGACCGTCCGATGAGTAGTTTGCGTAGAACCACTGGTGATACTGCTCAGTCCAGCAGAGCCGTCATAGTGGTTAACTCCTCGCCGGAGCAAGTAGGGACTGCTCCTGCTCCGGCATCCGTAAACCCCTCCATTCTGCAGAGGGCTCCATCCCTTTTTACGGGGTCCTTGAAAGAGGTCTGTCTTCTTCTTTTGTTCAAGAATCTTTTTGTTCTTTGTCCGAGACCGATCTGAGTCAGATCTGTAGCACCTACAAAATTGACCAGGATCGGTTTGGACCGCTTCTGCCTCTGTCTGGTCAGACTGCTTACGATCCTCCAAAGGATTATGAAGCAGTCTACGAGGACTACTTTAAGTCGGGGTTCAGCCTTCCCATTCCTGAACCCCTTGTTCGAATTCTTCGTGCTTATGGTCTTAGAGTTCCTCAAATTCAGCCAAATGGTCTGAAACTCATCCTTTGCTATCTCCTCTTTCTTAGAGTAGCCGAGTCTCCTTTTAACACACATGTTTTTAGAGCCTTTTTTGCTTGTCGGGCTTTGCGTAGCTGGTATTATTTCAGCAAGCGAGCCTCTAACAGCGATTTTCCTTTTGCTGTTAATATTCCTACCTTTACCAAGAATCGGAAAGGTAAATTCTTCTATGTCAAGAAGGCTGAGCTGCCGAAGGAGAACATCTGGAAGTCTGGCAAGGCAAACAACCTGAAGCCGGGCCCAGATTACTGTAATGAAGCAGCCAGACTTCGGAGTCTGCCCATCATAATTGACTGGCAGAAGGTGGATTACGACATTCTGATGGCGGCTGACCTGAACCATTCGGCTGTGGGTCAGAATTATCTGCCCATTTCTCCTGATAATATGATCATTGCCAGAGGTTGGTCTTGATACACTTTAAATTCTGAATTTTTTCTAAATTCCAGTTGATAACTGTTTCATTCTTGATGCAGGATCAATGGCTTCTGGAAATACTAACCATGCTACTAGAATGGCCGAGGCGGCGGTAAGGAAAAGAGCTCGTAAGGCTAGACGAGTTGTAGCACTTTCTGCTGGGGGAAACTTTGTGCCAGCTCTTCCCCCACCTGTTCCTGTGGCCGAGCCTATGCAAGAAGAGCCCCAGCCAAGTAATTGAGATTTCTTCAATCCAAATCTTTCACTTGATCGTGATTTGGTTCTAATTCATCTGATGTTTCTTGCAGCTCTGCCAATTGTAATTCAAGATGATGAGCCCGAGGCCGAAACCCAACCTGAGGCCTCAGCCGAACCTGAAGAGATGGCAGAAGCTGGTGAAGGCTCTAGCCTTCGTCCAAGAAAAAGGCAACAAGGTGAAGGCTTGTCCAATGGCCGAGATGCGGGACCGTCTCAACCCTTAGAAGCGGCTCCATCTGAGCCAACTGAGGAAGTCCTGCCTCAGCCAGCTGAGATACATGACCCAATTCTAATTGGGTTTTCAGAAAACGACTCTGCTGTGGACCAAGCCATAGCCAAGAAATTAAATAAAGTGGCTGTTCTGCCCCGGGATCAGCAAAAGTTTGAAGCAGCCAACTAGGAGAGCCTGAAGGAAGTCCTCCATTCCAACATCGCCTTGGTAAGTACATGAAACTTTTTCTAAGTGTTCATTTAGTTTAACACTTGTACTTTTCTCACTTTGCTACCCTTGACAGGTCCGAGCCCAAGAGTTAGAAGCCCTGGCTCGAGGAGAAAGATTCTATGAAGCTCTTCAAGTTAAGTCTAGGGAGCTTGATGAAGCTAACCAGCAGAGAGCCAGACTGACTCAGAGAATCGACACTCTGCAAGCTGAGGTTTCTATATTCCAGCAAAGGGCAAAGAATGCTGAGATGAAGCTGGCCACTTCCAACTACAAGGTGGGTGAGTTGGAACACGGAGTGGCTGACCTGAGTTGGCTTCCACCCAATCTCTGACTGAGATTGAAGCCTTGAAGAATGACAAGGCTGAACTGTTGCAGCAGAGCAATAATTTTGAAGAGCAGGTTGATCAACTGCGTCAACAATTAGCTGAGGCTGAGGTCAGAGCAGTTGTTGATTTTAGGAGATCCCAAATGTTTGAAGAAAACATGATTCTGTTGCAGAGTTCAGCTATGGAGGTCGGCCAAACAAAGACCATCGATGTCTGCTCAGAGATTCATCCAGAGTTGAACAAAGAAGATCCTCGTCTAACTGAACTGTACAATTCAACTGTTGCCCAAGAATTCAACACTCAGTTCCAGCAATTCTTAGAGGGAGCTGACTTGAGGGAAGATGAAGACTAGTCTTAGGATCTTCTTTGTAACATTTCTGAGCATACATTAATGTATTATGTACTTCAAATTTCTTTATCAATGAAAACATTTTCTAAGTCTTTGCCACTTGTAGCCTTCTTTATGTTCTGCTCTTCAATTTCAGATTTTCTGCTAAGTCTTTTCTTTCCAAACTTATTGTTGCTGAGATCCAATGTCAACCTTAATAAACTAATTTACCAAGCTTTAAAATATTAAATAAACCTGTTATTCTGCCGAGCAGAGCCAAGAATTGGCTAAGAGTGAATCTTGCTTAATAATTGTTTGTCTTTAACCCGGCCTAGCCGAGACATTTAGGCTGAGATAAGATCTTATGGCCCAGGTTTTCCTTGTAGCGGCCGAGATAATATGACCAATTTTTTGAACTGAATTTTCATATAGCTGATCTGGACTCCAGGATCTGCTCTTCCAAACATTTCATGGCTTCTTCCAAGTATTGACGGTTAAATCATTGACTCTCATAGGACCGATCTGGACTCCAGGGTCTGCCCTACATTATATTTTTCTGCTCTGTAATTCTTGAACTGAGCTTTCGATGAGCCGATCTGGACTCCAGGATCTTCCCTGCTTAACATTTCTTGGATTCTTCCAAGTGTTGACTGGTAAGTCATTTACTTTTTTAGGACCGATCTGGACTCCAGGGTCTGTCCTATATTATATTTTTCTGCTCATCAATTCTTGAATTGAGCTTTCGCTGAGCCGATCTAGACTCTAGGATCTGCTCTGCTGAAAGTTGGATTTTTCCAAGCGCCGACTGATGAGTCATTTTACTTTTATAGGACCAATCTGGACTCCAGGGTCTGTCCTATGTCATATGGCCCAGGTTTTCCTTGCAACGGCCTAGATAAGTCTGTTCAGCAATTCTTTTGAACTGAACGTCTTTAAGAAGACCGATCTGCACTCTAGGATCCGTCTTGCTGAGGTGTAAAACTTGTCACAGTCAAGATTCCTTTAAGATAATTGGATAGCAAATAGTTGAGCCCCCAACGTGGGAGGACATTTAGCCCGAGCTAAAGCCTTGCTAAATTAAAAGGCTGAGGCATTGAGAGAATCAAAGTAAACCCCTGATAAACCTTAAGACCGCGGTCAACTGTAGGATAGACATGCACGCCGAAGTGAACCCCTGATAAGTCCTAAGGCTGAGGTGAACTTTTTGCCGTGGTTGGAAGGGTACCATATCGTTTCCTTTACCTGATGAACCATAAGAGAGAAGTCACCGAGGTGGAAAGCCTGTGTCCCGAGCCTCTTTATGAGCCATAAGGCAGAGATCGGCTAAGCCTGAATCTTGTCGGGCTCCAATTCTGTAACGACTCATAAAGTGAACATCAAGTAGGCACAGAACTTTCTTACACCTGGATGAATCACTCAGTATGATTCATAAGTTGAAAGGACAATAGCTATGCCCCCAAACCAGGCTGAGTGTCTGAGAGTCAAGCTGAGCTACCCCCAGTGTGGTGGTTGATGCACCGGTATCATGTGGCCAAACTGATCTGGACTGGATAACTAGGTAAAGTTCTTCAATTCCATGATCTGGGCAAACGTATCACCGAATAGAATAATGTGCCGAGCTGAGCCGGTTGAAGAGCTTGATTAAGATGATGGAAATTTAAATCCTATTTGTCAATAAAAAGCACTGCTTAATATATAGACAACTCTTTTGCAAATAGAAAATTTGTAATAAACATTGAAAAATGTATTTAAAGTACATTTATGTACATGAGGATTTTGAATACACATTATAAAGATGAGAAATGATTCGTTTGTGGGCTTATGCTTTTAAATCAGCCGTATGCTTTCGGAGACCTCCAATCTCTACCCATCTAAATCTGAATCCTCATCTATTGGTGACCTGTGCTGATGTTCAGGTCGGCAGTTTTCATCCGGAGGAGGCCCGCTAAAGTCCAGCCTGTTGTGCATCCTTGACCTCGGATTGTAGAATCGTTGTAGGTGACGAGCTCAATCAGACGCTCGATCTCTTGGCCGAGCTGCCTGCAATCTTCTGTATCATGCTCAATATCATGATGATAAAGGCATTACAGTTGATGGTTCCTCTTGTGGATTGGCCCTGTAAGGGGCTGAGGCTCTCTTGCTAAACTTTTCTTCCTTATGTAGGAGAGGATATGAGCATTTGAGGCCAGCAGAGAGTTCCTTTCTTTTCCTCCGCCTCCCAGCTGAATACTGACAGAGTGCCTCTCTTGTAGCAGGGCTTTGTCTTTCTGCTGATGACTAGACCTTTTTCCTGAACGTCTAGCCTCAGTCATAAATTCACTCTGACGCCTGGAATAATAATTAGGCCGAGTTGGAGAGTATTCCAGGAATTCTTCTTATGGGAGAGAATTACTGGGATGGAATCCGCTGGGTCCCGCCATGGAAGCTTTTCCCTTCATCTCATTTACCACAGCTTGGAATACATTTGGATTTTGAACCACATAACGTATGGTCCGCATATGCTCCTCATATGTGAAGGCAGCAGTAGGAGTTGAAGAATTTTCAGGCTCCGAGGAACACTGTTCTGTTTGTTGTGGAAGAGGTCGTTGACGTCTTCTGGATGTCATAGATTGCTTGGACCCTTTCCTATCCTTCTTATCCATCCTTCCAACGATGGACTGGTAGGATAAATATCAAAAAAGCCCTTGAAAGGCTGTTTTTAAGGAATACGGAGGTTCATGCCCTCCTTCTAGCGCCAAATGATGAAGCAGAGATCTTCACCCAATGGAGCAGAGGTGATCCTTGTTGTATGTTGTAGCTCTCCGTCTAAATCCGTCAACGGAACCTGAGAAGGAAGAGAAACGTTAGAGGTCCCAGAGCGCTGCCCCGGGAAAACCCTCCAACGCTTAAGTCAGATATGGGTGTTTTAGTAGGCAATTTATGCTGGAATAAAGGTTTAGATGAAACCTGTAATAAGATCTCAATGAGTGTTTGGCTCTTTAAAGATTGGCCGAGATGGAGTTCTTAGAAGAAGTCTCCAGGAGTTGTTCCAAAAATTGGGATCCTCTTACTCAAGGTCGAGGAGGTCTGACCCTCTGCTCGATGATGGGATTGTGACATATCTGAGATGACGGTCTTGTCTGCTGCAGAGATGCAATATGATGGGACAAGTGTCTGGGACAACAACGGTGTCAGTGGCTGACTCTATGTCATGTAAGTCGGTTTGTAATGATGACATTGTACTAACCCAGTCGATGCTTGACACCTGGAAAGTATTCTGCGGAAATGACTTGGTGGTCCCAGATGCCAGCAGATGATATCTTCTTCTGATCTTATCCGAGAGATTCTAAGTGTATATGAGAGCAAGACCGAGATTAGAACTCGGTGCTAACATAAAGCCGAGGCCGAAGTTAATCCGAGGCCGAGTTGGATATATTTCCTTTAGAAGTGTCCTGTTGACTCCTTTTATTTGCTGAGGTTGACCAGGGCGGATGCTTTGACCAAAGCATAACTGAGCCGGGGTGGAATATGCCGAGTCGAGATGCAGTATGCCAAACTGCCCTTATAGGACTTCATTTCTAACAATTCCTGGTCATGTTTAAACAAGTGCCGACCTGATTCAGGCATGTGGCTGAGCTGACCAAGGGTTATAAATGAACTTGCCTTAGCCACTTTAATAGGCTTGTCTTAGCTAAAGTATAAGATGGCCGAGCAGAATAGCGTTCCTGCCGAGCTACAGGAGTTGTTTCAAACCTTAATTTGTCATTGACTATTTGTTGACTAACTGACGACTTTGTCTTTTCTGAACAGGTGAGATTTTAGTTCATCATTTACTATTTTTGCTTCATAAATTGTTTGTTCGGTTCACATAATATTCTGGATTGCATTAAAAGGAAACACAAAAACTACTTTTCCTTTTCCAAGTTGGGAAGTATTTCCCTTTTTCTTCTTTCCGCTTATCCGCCCGCTTTAATGTGGGCACCGACCGATGTGCTCTCCCACATAAACGTTTCTTAAGTATTTATGGTCCCCAAGACATAGTCTGATGAAAACAAGTAAGGAGTAATCACTTTAAAAGAAGTAAATCGGAAGTTCGAATCCCTCCGAAGATATTTTGTGGAATTATATTGTTTGGGCTCCATAATGCTGTACATGTTTATATAACTTGTCTTTTGTCTGAATCTATCAGGTTTCTGAATTACATCCTACACTTTCTATAGAACCGGGGGTGACAGTAACTATTACTGCTTGAGTACAACCTTTTTCTTGAGTATTTATGAGCGCATGAAATATTTTAAAGCACTAATGATCGATGGCATGAAGTATTTTAAAGAATATCTTTAGAGGTCCGGATAATTCACTGCAAGGAAACGATGATGTGTGACCAAACGAGTTGTGACAGTAAGAAGATGGTAAAACTGAATGAAAATTAGTCAGCAGAAAAATATAAGACTAGATGAAAGAAGGTAACAGCTCACAGTCCGAAATCCTATCGGATATCTTAGTGGTTTGTTGAGCATCCACTTTCCACGGATTCTTTCAAGTACAAGGTGCCAGGAACATCACTTAGATGGTTCGGATAAAGAATTCCCGGGGTCCGTTGTCTAATTCATGCTCAACTGAAAACAAGATATATAGTGAGCAACGAGTTGCTTAATACGAAGGTAAACTATTTATAGAAAGGACCTAAAACAACTACCGTAACATGTATCATAGGCCCGTGTCTTTCTTGTCTTTAAAATGTCAACATTTTATACTTAACCACATACAAGTATGACATAGTTTTTTGTTATTCATTAACTGTGCCCACTATTATACATGTGAAATGTAAAAACAAGCTCAGCCAAGGTGGACTGGCCTGAACAAAGATGGTCGTAATAGAGGAAAAGGCAAGTGACCAAAGTGAGTCAGTCGAACTGACCTGGATATAAGGATGGCTGAGCTGAGGAAAGGATAGACAAAGTAAGGTCATGCTAAACTAAAGAAGGCAGGCGACTGAGGTGAAAAAAAGTAGCAAAGCAGAATTAAAGTAAAGATGTGTTGAGCTGAGGTGCCGAGGTGAAGCACAAGTCAGACAACAACGCTAAGGCCGAGCTGCTATACTTAGTCTTGTAAATATTGTAACTCAGAACTTTTACTGTATATAAGACCGAGCAGACCAGGTAACTGGTCGTTGCCTTTATAGACGTTAGAAAACACTGTAGCTGCACAGCAACCACTGCACAAGTAGAAAAATAAAGTCGTTAAAAGTAGAAAGACTCTTATAAAAGGAACCTTGTAAATTTAAACTTTAACTTGAATGGATGTTAAATTCTTTCCATTTCGACATAAAAAATCATACGTGCGCACATATATTTTTTCCCCATATATACACATATATGTCACTATTATGTCGGTGACAAGGGTCATAAAATACACTGAGAAGAGCGGTCTACAGTTGTTCATGCATAGCCAAAGCATGTAGAACCGTAAAATATATTTTGTAAAGGTCATTCAACCAAATCAGTTTTCTTTCACAAACATTAATCAACACATGCACACACGATCATCTTTTTCTTTCTAAAAATAACTGTTGGCATTATAATCTGAATTTCATGATTATAATCTGAATTTGTAATTAGCGTTAGTGGTTTTCTATTCATGATATTCAAAGCTTCAAGATATAGGTCATAGATCCTGCAAAGGTCAAATGTCAAGGTTGATATCAACGCTCATGTTTAAGTGAGAAGACTTAGAATGCAGATATTATCTAAGTGCCATATTTTATTTATAACATTTTTGGTGTCAATCTTTATTAGTTATCATTTACTTCTATATTGCTGTTTTCTGTTTTAGCGTTGGATTTTATTTCTAACAATAACTTCATCAATCTTTATGTTTTTCACAAACCTAGTTGATTTAAAAATAAAACGCCCCATCATATGTTTTTCACAAAGCTACCTACCATACCTCTATACTTTGTTACCTCAACCAATCTTCTTTTTCACATTTGTCAACCTTGGAGTTTGTGCTCATTAGTGTAGTCATACTTCTACCATCCTCAAATTTATACTTCTTTAGAATATCCTTTGTGTATTTAGTTTGAGATATATACACTCTCTCCTTGGTTTGTTTTGTTTAAAGTCTAAGAAAGTAGCCGACCTCACCCATCATGCTCATCTCAAACTGTTTTTCCATGAGTTTAGCAAAATACATACATAACAAATCATTAGTAGCACTAAAATAATGTCATCAATGTAAATGTGTACACGTAAATGATCACTTCCTTGTTCTCTAATGAACAATGTAGTGTGGAACTTTACTCATGAAAAACCATTTTCAAGTAAGAAGTTGCTCAACCTCTCATACCAACCTCTAGGAGCTTGTTTAAGCCCATAAAGAGCCTCTATAAGTTTGAAGTTATAATTTGGATAATCATGATCTTCAAAGCCTAGTTATATGATTCGAACAGTTATTTTAAACATGACTATATCTAGACACTTAATACTATTTCAAGGAGTTACTAACGTGACTTTGTTTAAACACGCATTAGAGACCTTTTCAAACGTGACTATATCTAGACCCTCCTTTTAAAGCCAAATGGCAAATCTAGGTTGGTCATTTAGATCAAAAGATAATCTGAATAGAAAATATGTGAATTTGTCACTGAGCACCTACAAAATTCATCAATGTTCGAGGTATTGAAGTTGTTACCCTAGAAAAAATCCTCCGACACTCAAATTAGTTATGTGTTGTTCTAAGTTTGGCATTTAGTTCATGCTAAAATTTAGAGAAACTTGTCTCGTTGTGAGAATATTGTGTATTTTGATAAGAACGTTTGAATGTGCGTACAAACTTATTCAACTTGCCTTCTGTCTCGTGGCAAAAACTTCTTTTGTAGTCTATGACTGACTAATGCATGCTTAGGGCCACTTAGTGCCGCCAAGTGTTTTGTTCTGCTTGCGTAAGGTGGCCAAGTGTCGATGAGTTGGCGCCACATATTGCAATGTCAAGGGGAGCTGCCTATGCAACAAGGTTGCATTGTCCGAGCCGACCTAATGGTTGTGGCTGACCTGACTGTGTGTCATGTCTTGTGTCGGTGGCCATGTTGACCTGACTGCTTTGTGGGCTAGTGTATCGATCCACATCCTAGACAGCTTGTGTCTTTGTAGGGTCAATTAGTGCTGAATTTGTGAGGGCCGACCTGATTATACTTGTCATTTCTTTGAGCGTGTTGATTTTCTCCTCATCACCCAAAATATAGATTGTATGGTCATATTACAAACTATGGGATTTCGGAAAAAGAATCGATTGGAAGTAAAGCGACATTTTGTTCTACCAGCTCTGTAGCACCTCGCTCCCGAGCCCTAGCATCGGCAACAATGCACCTGTCGTATCTCTCTAAGGAGAATACAAAGCGTCGAATCAATCTCTTACATGTCAGGAATGACGTAGAAATTTTTCTCGCGGAAACGTAAATCATAACTTAAATTAAACTCCAATAATTGTCATTACATTACGGAATAAAAATTCTGATAATAAAAGTAATAAAGAAGTCTGTGAAAATTCCCAAAGCATAAATAAGAACAAACAACGGCAGTGCCCCCTCATATCCTAGATGCAGCTATCAACCAGCCCATTCTGATATGTCCGTCTCGTCCTTAACGAAGATGTGCTCGTAGTCCTCATCCAGCTCACCTGGGAAGTAGAGGTGAGTGACAGAAATCACCAAGTAGATGCCCGCCTCAAACCAATACAAAACGTGCATACCGAAATGATATAGCCATATAGCACATAGATATGATATAACATGCATAAGATAAAGTAAATGCGGTAAGTAAAGCACTCCACATAATAATGCGCAATTACATGATGCATGCTCAATCCATGTGTCACACGCAACAAAAATCATGTCATGCAATATGCCCCTAGACCTATATGCAATGCATGATCCCAGGATTGACTGGATGCCTGTAGCCCGTACACTACAATCCACCTTGACCGATGCCCGTGGCCGGTACACCATGATCCACCCTGACCGATGCCCATGGCTCGTACACCATGATCCACCATGATCGAGTACCCATGGCCCGTACACTATGATCCACCCACTCAAGCATCTGAGACCCGTACATCTCAACCCACTCCAAATGCAAATGCACGTGCCATGAATGCAACAACAAAGTTGTCTGGGGTCCGTACGTCCATCCTCACCATCTCCGGCACTCGATATTTGGTTTTGTAAACTTACAGAATGTTGGAAAGTTGTTTCATTATTTTTACTTAGCTTTTATTAATTTTTTTAAATTTTCTACTAATTTTTCCTATTTTTTTCTCATTTAATTCTATTTATTACTAATTATTTTAATTACTTACATTTACAAAAATTCAGAAATTAAGTGAAAATAATTTAATTTTAGCCTTTTATATTTTTTAAAATTTATTTAGAATTTTCTGATATTTAATTTTATTTTTCCAAAATTAAAAATCATTTAATTTACCTATTATTAAATATCCAGAAATTATTAAATTAAATAGTTACTTCAAATTTTTTATTTAAAACCGGGCCAAACCCAGCCCTCTCAATTTCCTAGGCCTGGCCACGGTTCAGCCTGCCCACGAGCGGCCTAATTTCCTTCTCCCTTTATTTTTTTAATTAAGATAATGGGTCGGCTGCCTTCGGTCTGGCCTGTCCGTCTGTTGTTTTTTCAGTTATTGGGCCCGGCACTGCAGCACGCCAGCCACCAGCCCGTTAAGGGTCCGGCCCGCTGGCGTGCGCTGGCAGGCCGGCCCTAATTCTCCTTTTTTTATAAATTAGCGATTTTTCACCAGGGAGGCGCGTGCAGTGTCCCACGCGCGCGTGAGGCCACTCGCAGCCCCTCCAGCGGCGCGTGAGACATACGCGCGGCCTCTTTGGCCCATTTTTCGATTCCAACTCCTATTTTCTCCTATTTTCAGTCTATAGGAACCTATTCTATTACAAAAACAAATTTTTTAAAGGCACTATATGAGAAAATTTTCAATCTTTTCGTTCTATTTCATCAGTATAAAATCTGTTGGCAACAAAAATCCATCAAACATATTTACACACACGGAGAAAAGCTGTAACCACATCAAATTCACATGCTTCTTACATCGAATAATTAGAACACAACAAGTTCAACAATTAAAACACAAAAACACCAACATATACCACTAATGCAAATTTTGTACCGATTTGAGGGGGGAATAGGCAACCTACCTCAATTTCGCTAAATCCAAATGAAATGGATGAACCTAGATTAAATAGACACCGCCTTGCAAACCTTTCCCTCCTCTCTATTTTCTTTCTCCCTTCTCTTCCTCTTGTTCTTGTTCACGTTTTGTTTTCTTTGGCTAAGGTTGCTGCCGTTTGGAGTGTGGGAGAAAAGAGGGGGTTTGAGTCGTTTAATGAGGGGGAGAGGAGATTAAGGAGAGAGATTAGGGGGATATAGTTGGGATAGAGGTATTGTCTGCCTACCACTTACCCTCCCCAGAACCTAACGATAGCTTTTGCTGTCGTTGGGATATATTGGGTCCGGATAATGATGATGATGATTATATATATATATATATATATATATATATATATATATATATTTCGGGTGTAACATCCTACCCACCTTACAAAAACTTTCATCCTCGAAACTTGACGTACCTTATTCGAAGTGTCGTGGGTATCTCTCTCATATCTGCTCCTCGAGTTCCCAAGTCGCCTCGCGCTCCGTATGATTTGTCCTTTGAACCTTAACATAAGGAATGACCCAGTGTCTCAATACCTGGTCTTTGCGATCCACGATCCTGATAGGAGTCTCCTCGTATGTCGTGTCTGGTCGAAACCTCAATGGTGGCGTATCTAAAACATGGCTTAGATCCGACACATATCTCCTCAACTGAGAAACATGAAATACACTGTGGACCAGAGCCAAGGTAGGGGGTAAGGCCAGTCGGTAGGCCAAGGTACCGACCCTCTCGAGCACCTCGTATGGACCAATATAGCGAGACCTCAGTTTATCCTTCAACCTGAATCGTGAAACCCCCTTCATAGGCGACACCCTCAAGTAAACCTTTTCGCCCACAGCGAACTCTAGTGGGCGTCGCTTCGAATCCGCGTAACTTTTGCTTTTGTCTTGAGCAACCTTGAGTCTGTCGCGTATCAAATTAACCTTCTCTCTAGTCTGCTCAACCAACTCCGGACCGGTAATAACATGCTCACCGACCTCGTCCTAATGAATAGGGGACTTGCACTTACGTCCATAGAGCACCTCAAATTGTGTCATGCCGATGGCACTGTGGTGGCTATTTTTGTAGGAGAACTCAATTAACTTGGTCATACTATCCCAGTTCCCCTTGAGGTCCAATGCTCACACTCTCAACATGTCTTTTAATGTCTAAATAGTTCTCTCTGACTGTCCGTCGGTCTGGAGATGAAACGTAGTGCTCAAACGTAGCTCCGTTCCCAACCTTCTCTGATAAGCCGACCAAAACCTGGAGGTGAATCTCGGGTCATGATCTGAAACAATACTAACTGGCCCCATGAAGGCTGACAACATCATCAATGTACAGCATCACCAATCTCTCCAAGATCACATCGCTCGGCACAGGTAAAAGTGGACAGACTTTGTCAATCGATCAACAATCACCCAAATTATGTCGTTGCCGTTTCTTGTTTTAGAGAGCTCTACAACAAAGTACATCGTCACATGCTCCCATTTCTATTCCGGTATCTCTAACGGTAACATCAAACCTCCCGGCCTCTGATGCTCTGTCTTAACCTGCTGACAAACGAGGCATCTCTCGATGAACTCGGTGATGTGTCTCTTCATACCACTCCACCAATAATGCTTCTTTAGATCATTATATATCTTCGTAGCACCTGGATGAATCGACAACTTTGAATTGTGTGCCTCCCTCAGCAATTCCCTCCTTAGATTCCCTTCATCGGGCACGCACAACCTTCCTTGGTACCAAATACTGCCATCATCATGAATCTGGAAGCCCTCAATCAGACTGGTCAACATCCTCTCTTGGATATCTCTAAGTGTCACATCACCCTTCTGTGCCTCCTTAATCCGCTCAATCAGAGATGGTATAATAACTAAGGCTGCCAGAACATTAGTAGTGGAATCAACAATGTCAAGGTCGAACTCTGCCATCTCTTTCTCCAATGGTGTCTGTCTGCCGTGATTAGACTTTCTACTCAAGGAATCTGCAACTTGGTTTGCCTTTCTCGGATGATAACTGATAGTCAGGTCATAGTCTTTCAGTAACTCAAGACATCTCCTCTGATGTATGTTTAACTCTTTCAGTGTGAATAAATACTTCAAGCTCTTATGATCAGTAAAAACTTCGCACTTTACACCGTATGGGTAATGGCGCCAAATCTTTAACGCAAACACCGCTGCTAACTCCAGATCATGAGTCGGATAATTTTGCTCATATTGTTTCAACTGTCTCGAAGCATATACAATAACCCTACCGCCCTGCATTAACACACACCCTGCAACAAGAACGTTAGGCTAGAGCCTATATGCACACAATAGTAAATTGAAATTCATATACATATACCTAGCCCATTTTTCGAGGCGTCGCTGTAGATGACAAATCCTTTAGTGCTGGAGGGTTGTGCCAACACTGGTACAATCGTCAACCTCTGCTTCAACTCTGCAAAGCTTTTCTCACACTCAGAGGTCCATATAAACTTGGTCTTTTTCCGAGTCAATCGACTCAGTGGTGCTGCGATCCTCGAAAATCCCTCAACAAATTTGCGATAATAACCCGCAAGACCAAGGAAACTGCGTACCTCAGTGACATTAATGGGTCGAGGCCATTCTGTAATCGCCTCTATCTTCTTCGGGTCAATAGAAATGCCTTCCTTAGAAATCACGTGACCTAAGAACGCCACACTCTTCAACCAGAACTCACACTTGTTCAACTTTGCGTACAACTTTTTCTTCCTGAGAATCTCCAATAACCTCTCGCAACTGTTCATCATGTGTCTGCTCATCGGGTGAATACACCAAGATTTTGTCGATGAACACTACCACAAAATGGTCTAACTTCTCCCTGAATACTATGTTCATCAAGTCCATGAAGGCCGCAGGTGCATTCGTCAGTCCAAAAGGCATCACAAGGAACTCGTGGTGCCCATATCGAGTGCGGAACGCTGTCTTTGCTATATCCTCCGCCTTAATTCTCAACCGATGGTAGCCTGATCGAAGGTCAATCTTCGAGAACACCCTGGCACCCTGCACGAAATTTTGTTGCATACAAGTTGATATACACAATGACCGAATTCACAACGATTGATTAAGGAGATTACCTTCAACTGATCAAATAGATCGTCGATCCTCGGTAGTGGATATTTATTCTTTATCGTGATCTTATTCAGCTCACGATAGTCGATGTATAGCCTCATAGTACCGTCCTTCTTCTTCACCAATAATATTGGTGTCCCCTAGGGTGAAACACTAGGCCTGATAAATTTTCTGTCCAGTAACTCCTGCAACTGCTCCTTAAGATCCTTTAACTCTGCTGGTGCCATCCTGTATGGCGGCTTCAGGATCAGTTCGGCTCCGGATATAAGATCAATCTCAAACTCTACTTCCCTGCTCGTTGGTAAACCTGGTAGCTCATTACGAAAGACATCCTTAAAATCTCGTACCACTGGGATATCCTCAATCGATGGAGCCTCAGCACTGGCATTTAAGACATACACAAGATAACCCTCAACTCCTTTCTTCAGTGCTCGAGATGCCTGTGCTGCGGTTATATAGATCTTTCTGGATGACTTCTTCAGTTTGACATCCCCCTGGAAGATAGTTTCTTGCTTACCCGGTGTCTGCATACTGACCTGTCTCTGGCGACAGTCGATGGTAGCATGATACCTCGCTAAGAAATCCATGCCCAGAATAATGTCGAAATCCTGCATCTGGATTGGAATCAGGGTTGTAGAGAACTCAAGCTCATTAATCTCCAACTAGCAGTCTTTGTACTGATAATGGAATACTAGCACCTGATCGCCAGCGGCTTGAATACGATAAGGGATCTCGAGTCGTCCTAGTAGAATACCTAGGTTCTTGACGAATCTCCTGGCGACGAATGAGTGGCTGGCACCACTATCGAATAGAACGTAGGTTGGGACTTGGTTAATTAATATCTCCCCTAACAGATTCATGGTTATACATACAACACAAATCATAAAAAAACAAGAGGAAATATTTAATTAAGACTTTAAAATAGAGAATCGCTTAAATTAAAAGTAACTGTGACCACGTCTCTGACCTCCTGTAACTCAGCGTCCATCATGACATGCACACGAGCATTGGTCCTCCCCTTTCCTCTCTGCTGCATCTGACTCTGTGGTGGAGGGGCTTGTGCTGGTGTAGAGCACTCTCGGGCGTAATGTCCCTGTTTGCCACAATTGTAGCAAACCTGCTGAGCTTTCCAACACAGTCCTGTATGAGAACGACCATACTGTGCACATACCAGAGGTGGCAGTCCAACCTCCCTGAGTGGTTGCGCTGCCGTCGCTATAGAACCCTCAATCATCAATGGCCGAGTCGTCGATCCCTGCCCCTGCTGCGGTGGCCCAGATAATCGCCCGGTCGGGTGTCGGTGTGGAATCTTCAACCATCTCCCGGATCTCCCCGAACGGAACTCCTCTCGCGGTCTCTTGGCCCTATCGACTACTGCAACCCTCACGAGGTCACCCTCAACCTCACGACACACCTCCAACAAACCCTCGAAAGTGGTAGGCTGGGCACATATGATCAATGTCTGAATGCGTGAGCTCAAGCCAGTCTTGAACTTCAGCATCTTCGCCCTCTCGTTATCCATGATGGCAGGCATGTATCTCCCAAGTGTATAGAATATCTCAGAATACTGATCCACATACATGGACCCCTGTGTCAGGAGCTGAAACTCTATCATCCTCCTCTGAATGGCACTCTCCGGAACGTAGTGCCTCTGCTGCTCCTCCCTAAACTGGGCATATGTCAATGGAGTAGTCCGTCTGCGTACCACACCCTGCCACCATTGCTCTACATCGCCCTCCAAGAATGGTACCACCACATCCACCTTCAGGTCATCCGGAACCTCCAGCAACCTCAACTGCTCAGATACATTCTTGAGCCACATCTCTACCTCCTCTGGTTGGGTGGTGCCCCTAAACATAGGTATCCGGAAGTTTTGCATCTCCCGGTAGAAGAATCGAAGCCCCTGGGGTGGTGGTGGTGGTGATGGTTGCTGCTGCTGCTGTTGTTGTAGGTGAGCCATCTGCACCTACTGCTGGGCAGCCAAATGCAGTCAAAATGCCCAGCGTATCTGCCAGTACCTGAGGGATGGTCCCCTGACCTTGCTGATCATCACCATTATTACCAGTTGGCTCATGTCGTGGAGGCATTTTCTGTTATCAAAATTCATTAGAAGAAATCGGATTAGTCAATAATAAGTTGAAAGGTTGAACGCTGATAAATCGATAATTAGACAAAAAAAAGATCATCATCGGCATAACTTACGTCTACTTTGTTTATTAGGGATAAAATTAAAATTTTACAAAAGATAGTAACTTATGTCTAAGTGATCTAATTAATCCTGTGTTTCCGAGGCGGATCTGAAGTCTCGGCTCTGATACCACCTGTAGCGCCCCGCTCCCGAGCCTTAGCATCGAGAATAGTGCACCCGCCGTATCTCGCGGAGGAGAATACAAAGCGTCGAATCAATCTCTTACATATCAGAAATGATGTAGAAAATTTTCTCGCAGAAACGTAAATCACAACTTAAATTAAACTCCAATAATCGTCATTACATTAAAGAATAAAAATTCTGATAGTAAAAGTAATAAAGAAGTCTGTGAAAATACCCAAAGCATAAATAAGAACAAACAGCTACAGTGCCCCCTCGTATTCTAGATGCAGCTATCAACCAACCCACTCTCCTATGTCTGTCCCGTCCTCAACGAAGATGTGCTCGTAATCATCATCCGACTCACCTGGGAAGTAGGGGTGAGTGACAGAAATCATCCAGTAGATGCCCACCTCAAACAAATACAAAACGTGCATACCGAAATGGTATAGCCACATAGCACATATATATGATATAACATGCATAAGATAAAGTAAATGCGGTAAATAAAGCACTCCACATAGTAATGCGTAATTACGTGATGCATGCTCCATCTACGTGTCACACGCAACAAAAATCATGTCACGCAATATGCCCCTAGATTTATATGCAATGCATGATCCCATGAATGACTGGATGCCTGTAGCTCGTACACTACAATCCACCCAGATCGGTGCTCGTGGCCCGACACCACGATCCACCCTGACCGATGCCTATGGCCCGTACACCATGATCCACCATGACCGAGTACCCATGGCCTGTACACCATGATCCACTCCAATCAAACGTCTGAGACTCGTACATCTCAACCCACTCAAAATGCAAATGCACGTGCCATGAATGCAACAACAAAGTCGTCTAGGGCATGTACGCCCATCCTCACCATCTCCGGTACTCAATATTTGGTTTCGTAAATTTTCAGAATATTGGAAAGTTGTTATTTATCATCACCATTATTTTTACTTAGCTTATATTAATTTTCTAGAATTTTCTAATAATTTTTCCTATTTTCCCCTTATTTAATTCTATGTATTACTAATTATTTTTAATTACTTACATTTATTAAAATTCAGAAATTAAGTGAAAATAATTTAATTATAGCCTTTTATATTTTTTGGAATTTATTTAAAATTTTCTGATATTTTATTTTATTTTTCCGGAATTAAAAATCATTTAATTTACCTATTACTAAATATCAAGAAATTAGTAAATTAAATAGTCAATTCAAAATTTTTTTATTTAAAACCGGGCCAAACCCGGCCTTCTCAATTTCCTAGGCCCAGCCGTGGTTCAGCCCGCCCGGCACCGGCCCAATTTCCTTCTCCCTATATTTTTTTAATTAAGATAATAAGCCGACTGCCTTCGGTCTGGCCCTCTGGCCATGCCCGTCTGTTTTTTTTTCAGTTATTAGGCCTGGCGCTGCAGCCCGCCAGCGACCGAGCCGTTAAAGGTCCGGCCCGCTGGGGGGCGCTGGCAGGCTGGCCCTAATTTTTCTTTTCTTTCATAAATTAGCGGTTTTTCGCCAAGGAGGCGCGTGAGGCCACTCGCAGCCCCTCCAGCGGCGCGTGAGGCACATGCGCGGCCTCTCTGGCCCTTTTTCAATGTCAATCCTTATTTTCTCCTATTTCCAGTCTATAGGAACCTATTCTAAGGCCAAAACAAATTTTTTTAAGGCATTATATGAGAAAATCTTCAATCTTTTTGTTCTATTTCATCCGTATAAAATCCGTTGGCAACGAAAATCCATCAAACATATTCACATACACGTAGAAAAGTTGTAAGCACATCAAATTCACATGCTTCTTACATCGAATAATTAGAACACAACAAGTTCAACAATTAAAACACAAAACACCAACATATACCACTAAAGCATGCAAATTTTGTACCGATTTGAGGGGAGAATAGGCAAAATACCTCAATTTCGCTAAATCCGAATGAAATGGATGAACCTAGATTGAAATTGATACCGCCTTCCAAACCTTTCCCTTCTCTCTCTTTTCTTTCTCCCTTCTCCTTCCTCTTGATCTTGTTCACGTTTTTTTTCTTTGGCTAAGGTTACTGCCGTTTAGAGTGTGGGAGAAAAGAGGGGGTTTGAGTCGTTTAATGAGGGGGAGAGGAGATTAGGGAGAGAGATTGGGGGGATATAGTTGAATGAATTAGGAAATAGATTTTGATTATATTTTAAATTTCAAAACCAATGTTATCCCAAATTCCCACTCATCTACACACACGGCACACACAACTATAATTCTACCCTTTCCTATATTTATTATTTATTTATTTATTATATATATATATATATTTATTTATTTATTTATTTTGGGTGTGACAAGATCTCCCCTCCCTCCTTTTTTAATATTTAACGTAAAAATTGATTTAAAATTTAATATAGGAGGACATGAAAAATGATAAACAGCAAAGAAATCACTAACATAAAGTAGAACTAGAAGAAAATAGAAAAGAAACTCAAAGGAGTAATACTCATGTTTCATCAAGCTTCCTTTGATAATATACAAGATTGTAGAAAGAACTCAAAAGATGTAATCATCAAACACAGAGATGTAACAAAGAATAATGAGAAATGCCGAGATGTAACAAATGTCATATTGTTCTTAAACGCAATTTTATCTCTACCCTTGAGCAAGGTGGACCACGTGACAAATGTTTCCCAAGATATAACGGCAATCTTCCGTTTGGTTGCTATATGAGAGAAATATTGATCTTTTCTATTTGAAGTGTTTAATATCAGAGGAAGAAGAAAAACAAGATAAGGAAGAATTCTACAGGTTTTCACAATAGATTCAAAGAGTTTTCAAGGATCAAAAACACGTAGAAAGTATTTTCTCAAATTCATATCAAAAGACCTTTTGATCCTTGTATTTATAAACTTCGATTCACAAAAAAGAAGTTTATTTAACACCTCTGTGCAAAATTTATCTTCCAAAGTTAGTTTATGACCGTTCTATATTGAACGGAGATGTATCAAGACGCAAAAGTTGCATCAACTCATGAAAAGACACCACTCCTGAGGTCACGAACGCTATCACAGAACATTCGTTGACGTTCACCGAACTTTCGGTCAAGTGTTCGCCGAATCTCAGATTCTCACCTTGAGCTCTGATTTCTTCACCAAACGTTCGGTGACTTCAACTTTTAAGGTTTAGCGTCCTCTATTCAATTCATGTTTCATTCAAATCTCTAAAAAAACCCCCTTTTATATGCTTTTATATATTATGAATTATTATGAATGTTAGTAGGGATAGTGGATGTCCAAATATTTACACCCACTAAGGATAGTAGATGTCCAAATAGTTACATCCACTAAGGATAGTGGAGTAGTGGGCATTAACTTTTGAAGATATGTTACAATTTTATTACCCTATAAATAGGACAACCTATTGTACCTTTGATGTATAGAGATTATACAATCTACTTCTTCTTGTTCTCATTATATCATCATTCGAGTTTATAGCACGTTATCAGCATGATAACTTTAACGATTTTTCAAGTCTTCACTGTGAGTTCATCCTTTTTCTTGTTTGTTTAATCGGATGTTTAGATGATGTTTTCTGAGCATAGTTTTTGTCCATTTAGTCATGTATCCTTGTAGTTATGATTACAAGTGTTGCAACTCTGGAAGTTTGTTCTAAATCATTAATCTGAGCAACAACCTTAGATCTGTGCCAATACGACCCATGTATTGTTTGTTAAGTTACTTTGTATTTGGATTTTATTTATCTGACTGAAACTCGATTTTATATTCTATTTGTTTCTAACCAATATTTTTGTTCTTCATAGTGTAAATTTTAGTTATATGGTCAATGAACTTGCATCTAAGATTTATATTATGCAATATCGTCGTTCATTTTGTTGGAGTCAGAAAACAAACTGATTTGAATTCTGTTAATATTGGTCAATCATATTTGTCATTTACCAGGACTATGAAGTTAACAATTTTTTATGGAGTATTTTTTTCATGAATTCTGTTAATACAAGCATTCCTTAAAGTAGAAATGAAACTTTGATTTTGTCGTGATTTTTTTGGTAGTAAAGTAGTTTGACATATCATTAGTTTTTCAAGGTGGATTTTGTTTAAGGATCTTATGGTTGAAGCCTTCTTGCCTTCCATTAGTTTTTTTGTGGATGATGTTACAAATAACAATGGCCTGGCATAGGATGTCTAATTATTATTTATGATTAGTTATGTTTTCTTTGGATAAGTTTTCATTTAGTTAATGACATCTTAGCCTACAACTCTATTTCAATTTAAACTTATCTGTTAGCATAAATAAAATTTCTTTGTCATTTACATTTCCATTTATGTGCTGATTCTTTGGAATTAAATTTAATTATGAAAATTGTATATGTTATGCTAGACATATATTGAAGATGAATGGTGGAGACATCTGTCTAGTTGACAGTGGAACGACACATACAATTCTTCGTGATCGAAAATATTTTTCCACATTGCAATTGGCAAAAGCAAATGTTAGTACAATTTCGGATACAACATCATTGATTCAGGGCTCTAGAAGAGCAACTATTATACTACCGAGTTGTACACCCATATTGATACATATGGCATTATTTTCTACAAGTCGAAATGAAACTTGTTGAGTTTCAAAGACATACGTCTTAATAGTTTTCATATTGAAACCATGAATAAGGGAAATATGGAATTTTTATGTATCACATACGAATACTCAGGCCAGAAGCTTGTAAAAGAACAATTCTCAAATTTTTCATCTGGATTGTATTATGCGACTATACATCCAGTAGAATCTAATATAGATGAACCAGAAGTTCAATAATCCAACACTATTCATGTTATGGCATGATCGACTTGGCCACCCGGGATCGGTAATGATGCGTAGAATTGTACAAAACTCACATGGACATCCTTTAAAGAACCAGAAGATACTTTTACCTCGTGATTGTGTGTGTGTTGCTTGTTTACAAGGGAAATTAATCAAGAGGCCATCCCCGATGAAGGTTCATGTTGAATCTCCTATATTTTTACAAAGAATACAAGGAGATATTTGTGGACCTATTGATCCTCCTTGTGGACCATTTCGATATTTTATAGCCTTATTGGATGCCTCTTCACGTTGATCTCATGTGAGTTTGCTTTCGACAAGAACAGTAGTATTTGCCAAGCTTCTTGCTCAGATTATACGCTTAAGAGCTCAATTTCCGGATTCTCCAATTAAATCTATTGGTCTTGATAATGCTGGTGAATTTACTTCTCAAGTTTTTAATGATTATTGTATGTCGATTAGGATCGATGTTGAGCATTCAGTAGCACATGTGCATACTCAAAATGGCCTGGCAGAGTCATTTATAAAACGTTTACAACTGATTGCTAGACCTATTCTCTTAAGATCTAATTTACCCATGACAACTTGGGGACATGCAGTTCTGCATGCATCTGCATTAATCAGCTTAGACCCGTTTTGTTTCAACCATATTCGCCATTGCAAATGGTATCTAGCCAGCAGCCTGATATTTCACACCTAAAGATTTTTGGTTGTGCGATTTATGTTCCGATTGCTCCACCACAACGGACAAAAATAGGTCCTCAAAGACGTCTAGGCATATATATGGGTTTTGATTCTCCATCTATTGTGAGATATGTTGAGCCCCTGATGGGTAATTTATTTAAGCCAAGATATGTTGATTGTCATTTTGATGAGAAAGTTTTCCCGCCGTTAGGTGGAGACAAAGTATTGTTTCCTGAAGAACAACGTGAAATTACATGGAACGTTCCTTCACTTTCTTATCTTGACCCTCGAACAAATTAATGCGATTAAGAAGTAAGAAGGATAATTCATTTACAAAATGTTGCAAATCAGTTGTTTGACGCATTTACTGATAGTCAAAAGATAACAAAATCCCATATTCCGGTGACGAATACGCCAATTCGGCTTGATGTCTCTGAAAGACATGATAATAGTATACCAAAAGTAAGTCTAAAACATGGACGCCCTGTCGGTGCAAAAGATAAAAACACTCGAAAGAGAAGGGTACAAGTTAATGCTCTCGAAGAGAATACTCCAGAAGAGCAAAGAAGTTCACAACCTGAAAGCGCTATAGAAATTGAAACTGATTAGTCTAAAATTGATAAACAAGTTGCTCCTGAAGAAGCAAGTGAACAAAATTTTGAAGAAATCTCTTTGAATTATGTAAGTTCAGGAGAAAATTAGGATAGACAGAAGGTTATTATTGATCATGTTTTTGCTTATGGTATTGCATGTGAAATTATAAATGAGGATCCTGAACCGAGATCTATTGAACAATGTCGACACAGAAGTGATTGGCCAAAGTGGAAAGATGCAATCCAAGCAGAACTGAAATTATTATAAAGTTGCAAAGTATTTGGACCTGTAGTCCAAACCCCTGAAGGGATAAAACCTATTTGATATAAATGGATTTTTGTACGAAAACGCAATGAGAAAAATGAGATTGTGCGATACAAGGCACGTCTTGTTGCGCAAGGTTTTTCACAAAGACATGGGCTTGATTATGATGAAACGTATTCCCCAGTAATTGATGTTACAACATTATGATATTTAATCAGCCTGATAGTTGCTAAAAACCTTGATATATGGTTAATGGATGTGGTTACCGTATACTTATATGGATTTTTAGATAATGATATTTATATGAAGATCCTTGAAGGATTAAAATTGCCTAAAGCATGTGATCAAAAGACACATGAATCATACTCAATCAAATTACAGAGATCCTTGTATGGACTAAAACAATCTGGCAGGATGTGGTATAATCGCCTCAGTGAGTACCTCATTAAAGAATGATATGTAAATAATCCAATTTGTCCATGTGTATTTATCAAAAGATCTGAAAATAGGTTTTCTATAATTGCTGTATACGTTGCTGATTTGAATCTTGTTGGAAGTCCTGAAGAGCTTACCAAAACTGCTAATTATCTTATGAAAGAGTTTGAAATGACAGATCTCAGAAAAAACAAATTTTGTCTTGGCTTGCAAATCGAGCATTTGCCTAATGGAATCTTTTTTCATCAATCTGCAGACACAAAGAAGATCTTGAAAAGATTTTATATGGATAAAGCTCACCCATTGAGTAGTCCTATGGTGGTATGATCATTAGATATAAAGAAAGATTTATTCCGACCACCAGAAGATAATGAGGAATTATTAGGTCCAGAAGTACCTGATCTTAGTGATATTGATGCCTTAATGTATCTTGCAAATTGCTCAAGACCAGATATAGCATTCTCAGTGAATTTATTGGCGAGATACAATTCTACACCAACACGAAGACATTGGAATGGTGTCAAGCATATGTTACGTTATCTTCGTGGAATAATAGATATGGGTTTATTCTATTCAAAGAACTCTGAGTCACAGTTAGTGGGATATGCTGATGCTGGCTATCAATCTGACCCTCATAACGGAAGATCACAGAGTGGATATGTTTTTACTTGTGGAGGTACAACTATATCATGGAGATCAGTGAAGCATACATCAACAGCCACATCTTCCAACCATTCTGAGATTTTAGCATTACATAAAGCGAGTCAGGAATGCGTATGGTTAAGGTCGATGATTCAACATATTCAAGAATCATGTGGATTATCACTAAGAAAGACTCCGACAACATTGTTTGAAGATAATGCTGCATGTATTGCTCAAATTAAGAATGACTACATCAAAGGAGAAAGAACAAAACATATATCACCAAAAATTTTCTACACTCATGATCTTGAGAAGAATGGCGACATTGATATCCAACAGATATAATCAAATAAGAATTTTGCTGATTTGTTCACCAAAGCACTACCAACAACTACATTTAGAAATATGTTCTACAACATTGGAATGCGTCAACTCAAAGACCTTTTGTCAGCATCAGGGGGAGTATGTTTACTATACACACTGTACTCTTTTTCTTTCGTCCAAGTTTTTATCCCACAGGGTTTTTCTTGGCAAGTTTTAACGAGGCAGTGTATCACACTTACCAATTTTTATGAATGTATACTCTTTTTCCTTCGACCAAGTTTTTATCCCACTGGATTTTTCTTGGCAAGGTTTTAACGAGGTATATTCTAAAAAATTTGGACATCCAAGGGTGAGTATTGTGAATTATTATGGATTTTAGCGGGGATAGTGGATGTCCAAATATTTACACCCACTAAGGATAGTGGAGTAGTGGGCATTAACTTTTGAAGATATGTTACAATTTTATTACCCTATAAATAGGACAACCTACTGTACCTTTGATGTATAGAGATTATATAATCTACTTTTTTTTGTTCTCATTATATCATCGTTCGAGTTTATAACATTATATAAATTTAGAACACATCTTAAAATATTTTTATGTACTTTTTCAACCAAATTTAGTTTTCGTATATACTATATAATTTTGTTAAGAGTATATATCCTACCACCAAGAGAAAAGAAAAGAAAAGAAAAAGTCTCGTTGCAACCAGGACAAAAAAAATACAAAAGACGTGCTTAGTAAATCAGGAGAAGATCCACAATGGTGCCACCAGAAAATTGGTAGTATATCTGCTTCTGCTTCCAGAAACAGAGGGGAGGAAAATATAAGATAAGAATTATGGGAAAAATCTGATTCACTAAATATAGGATTTGTATAAATAGAAGGTTAATGTTGTCAATTTATCAAAAATTGATCTGAGTTTATCACTAGCCATATATCCAGTTTCCATTCATTAATATACAATCCTACTGCTCACTGCATTCCCGTGATTTCATAAAGGGAAATACGACTTTCAATTTCCATACAGCCTATTGATTATTGCTAGAGGAAAAGAAAAACTAAAATTTGGTCCGAAAGACGATCGTAAGCAAGATTTGAATAACACTCGGGTCATTTTTTAATGTAGTCATCTGAAATTTTATTTCAATAAACTTGATCTAATGAATTAATCTGTATATATAATATAACTTTAGTTTGATGCTTGTTTTAATTATCATAATGTGTTGTCTAATATAAATTGGCCGATTTTATAAGCATATTACGATTCTGTGCAAATGTTGATTTTTCCTTAAAGGAAAAGAATAAGACTGAAAGAGAGATAACTTAAAACTACTTGTGTATTTGTGGATGAAATAGCGCAAATATTAAAGCTGAGGTTCCAAAACAATCAATTAATATAATATAAACGCAACTTACCTTTAGTTGTAGTGGTAAATTTCTGTAGCTCATAAGGGTGCAACTCAAGAAACGTCATTATCATACTCATTCCCACTTCAATACCAAACAACTATCACTTTTAGGCTCAAACTTATACACTTTCGTACTTATTCCGATTCTGATTCCGATACACAAGTGCAAACCAAACGCCACCTAAGTGGAAAATAATATACAAATTCACGTGGTTCAATCATATTTTCTACGTCCCTCTAAGGAAGATATTATTTGTAGGGAAAAAATAAGCCTTCAGAAAAAGGACTGTATATAGGACGTTTTTTGATGGACTAAATTCCCGCGTTTACGGAAAGTCTGAGAAGAGGTCGGATCGCGGATCGTTTCACAATCTGATGTATGTATCCTTACCTTATATTTTGTTCAAGTGGCTGTTTTTACATCTCGAACCCGTAACCTTAAGATTACAAACCAACAATTTTACCAGTTACTTTAAGGTCGACCTTTATAAAAGTACTGTATATAATTTGTATTATGAGCTCAAATTACAAATTAGTGAAGTTGAACCATACTACTACGGAGGTTTCGCCATCATGCAGTCAATTAAAAATCAACTAGCAATGTTATCGTTGTTATTATGATTAATATTCTCATTTTCTTTATTTTTTTTATTCGAAAGCCATTGTCCAATTTTTGTAAATAATACTATTTTTTAATGAACACGTATATGATTTTCTCTAACCAATTAATAGGTAGAATATAGAATAAACAATTATATGATTTCTATCTAACTAATTAAGGATTAAACAATAATAAAAAATACAAAGTTTGACTTTCTTAAATTGTGTTAAATCAAAATAAGACAATATTTTTGGAATAGAATGAGTATATTATTAATAATGTTTTATTTTGAGATGGGTTTTAAAAGCGAAGTATCAAAACACAACCGTGTTTCAAGCGAATGAGATCCTCTAACCCCCTCTCCGTGACCGCCCACGTGACCGCCCGCCACGTGGCAGCGGGGAGGGGTGATAAGGCTGGATGCGGATGACTCTCATCCAGTCTCACCACCTCCTTTTGCTGCCACGTGACGGGCGGTCGCGAAAGAGGTGAGGGAGTGGGGGTCAGGCGATCCTGACCCTGTCTCAAGACATATCCGCTTCATGAGTCAGATCAGACGCTCATCCTGGAATTTCCGTGTCGTGGCACGTGACTAGATAAGCCAATAATTAATCCTACTTTGATATATTTATGGATATTTATCTGTTATTGAATCATGATCACGTTGATAAATTGTTACCCTTGACTAAAAGATGAAAACTTCAGCTTAGCTTAGAATCTGAGAGTCTATATTCTATACGAAAACTGTAACTCCAGTGGAACCTTTGAATTATATGTTCACTAATGATTTACCGGCAACTTTGTCGGAAGCAGCTGTGGAGCTACCACCGGCGGGGGCTTTGCAGGTGGTTTAACTCTTCCACCACCGCTCACCCGTCGCCGGTGATCACTGGCTTTTGTGGGACCTACCCAACTAAGCATTTGATTCTGGGATTAACTCAAGATTCAATCTTTTCAAGGTTACAGGTATCATCTGTACCCAACAAGAATAATCTGAATCATGTATGTCTTTTGCCCTTGATTACTTATGTTTTCCTGCATATTAAGGTGGAAATTTGGCCCATTTGTCTGAGAACTTGGTTGCCTCTTCTGAATTTCTTCTTATACCATCTCCTATACCCATGTTTGATTTTTTGCTTTTATTTTTTTTATCTCTTACATTTATTGGGAAACAATGGCAATGAGGAGTTATCCTAGTCTTGTATCTGTCTTTGTATTGTTTGATGTAATAATAATTATTATACTCTAGTCTTTGGCTGTCCAAACATCTGTAAATTGTAATGGTCCTACGCCTATCATTTTGACTCGTTTGTACTGTCAAGCTGGAGCCTTTGCAACAGTGAATAGTCGTTGTGTGAAAAGGGATCCCTGGGGAACAATTTAGATTTTTCTTATAAGGTTAACTTAGATTGTTCTGTAGCAAAGATTAATTATGCAATCTAACTCTTGTAAAAGCATTTTATCTTGGCTGCCTCTCTATCTTTCCGTTACTATTAACGTAATTTGAAAACGTAAGTATCTTTAACTGAGAGATTTTTTTTTGGTCGTTGTTTTGTAGTTCAATGGTTCCGTTGGCATCCAAAGATACTGCCTTTCAAGTAATGCCTTAGCTGATACTCCACTTGCCGGAATCATTGATGTCCCCTTGGCACAAACTGGAGAAGGTATTGCTGAATGTGAACTTCTACAGTGGTTTGTGTGCGAGGTAATTATGCAGCATCATTATCTGAATTAAAGATAAAGAAAGTATGCTCCCTCTCAAATCTCGTTTGCAATGCATCAACTGTCTATTCCCGGACTTTGATCATTTTAGGATTTAAGATGATATAACATACTGGAAATATTTGGCAGGGTGACGATGTAGAAGAATTCCAACCACTTTGTGAAGTTCAGAGTGACAAAGCTACAATAGAAATAACGAGCCGTTACAAAGGAAAAATCTACAATCTCATTCATCTTCCTGGTAACATTGTGAAGGTATTTTATAATTGTATTAACTTATGGTCGGATAGTTGCTTGGCCGAGTACACATGCTCTTTTTAATATCAAACGTAGCTGCTTTTGCATATGTTTCTATTGTTGGACAAAATGAAACACTTTTGAGATAGGACTGAATTATAGATTCATAAAAGCAGCTTGCGTTTAGAAATGAAAATGTCATTGGGAGGATCATACTATCCAGCTACTTGGATACTCTTCAATTGGCTTAAAGAGTAAAATTTGGTAGAAGTTAAAGAAGGATTTCTTAATTGACGATAGCAAAGTGGAAATTTGATCACGTTGCAAATCTTACATCTAAGATTTTGTGAGAGAAATTGGCTTGTTGATCGGCAAAGAGAAGAAATGAAATTTGTTCTCAGTTTACTTTTGACATAATATCATTACAGATGTAAACACTCTCCAAATTTCTTAATCACCCTTTCTGATATCTGGCTGTTATTAGAAGTATCTTCCTGTTTTTTCTTCCTTTCAAGTATGCATTTTGGATAGTGAAGCTGTTATGCCTTTCTAGAGGTTCTAATGAACTCCGCGGATCACATGCAGGTGGGAGAGACTCTCCTGAAGATGGTTGTAGAGGATTCTGATCTCCCTGAACAGCCTTTTGATTCGTCAGGTAGTTTAAAGGTGCTGGATTCTGATGGACGTGACATGGATGGTCAGAATTCTTCAAGTACAGGGAGTAACAAGCCTGGAGTTTTGTGCACGCCTGTTGTACGTAATCTAGCTAAACAATATGATATAGATATAAAGGATGTTCTTGGATCTGGTAAGGATGGCAGAGTATTAAAGGAGGATGTGCTCAGTTATGCTGCAAGTGAAGGAATCTTGAAGGAAAAACCATCACTTGCGAGTGATGCTTCTGCTGAAACTATTGAAGGAAGAGTAATAAATGCCAAAGGTGCTTCTGTTGCATATGGCAAGGCATATGAAGATAAGACAATTCCACTGAGGTAATTGCTTCAAAAAACTATGAGGTTTCCTGTAACGAATTCAAACGTCCTTTCCAGCAATTGTGCAGACTACTAGCTATTACTATTTCAGCGTAGAGTTAACGCTCTGTTAATCTCCTTCGTCTTTTTAACTTCCATGGAAGCAACCCGGAATTATTTGACTTGCTTCTGCACTTCAGTTAGTACCTAGGAATGTTAGACCTGCTTGGTACCGATTCTTTACCATAATATGGTTATTGATTTCTTTGTTATACTAGCAATTGTCCATCTCATAATAATCTAACTGGTGTTGCCTAACTTTTCAGGGGATATCAGCGGGCTATGGTGAAGTCGATGACCTTAGCTGCTAAGATTCCACATTTTCATTATGTTGAAGAGATAAATTGCGATGCACTAGTGGAACTCAAATCATCCCTTCAAAGAGAAAATTCTGATCAAAATGTCAAATACACTTTTCTTCCTATCTTGATTAAGTCACTTTCGATGGCATTGACCAAGTATCCATGGCTAAATAGTAGCTTCCATGAGGAACATAATGAGATGATCCTGAAAGGTTAGACACTGGATTATTTTCACCATTTTTTCAGTTGGTTTCAAGGTTCAATTGATAATGCAGAGGGATGGGCGACTTATCCCATCACAAATTTGTTAGTGTATGTGCCCTAGGCCATGATTTGGATATTTATGTTATGCATTTATTATTAATAAAAGAGGTTTTATTATCATTATTGTTGGTTAGTATGTTACACAATTTTGATATATGTCCCTGATTCATTATTGTTATGGAGATAAAATAATTTATAATCAGTATGAGTATTGATTTGATAATCATGAGATGTATGGTGATACGAATCAATCTCATAGATACTTGTTAGAGAACAGTGTATTGGATAGACCCATCATGAGATTGCTACATGGATTAGCGTCATAAGTAAATCTCATGATAGTCATGTTTTAATCCTTTGACTTGAGATTGTCATAGTTTCCAACATAAGGACCATTATATTTTGACATGATCAAACGTTATCCGTAACTGGATAATAATAAAGGTCATGATTGAATGTGATAGAAATTATGTAGAGGATATTGAACAATCAAGATAGAATTTGTCCCTCTCTTTTGAGAGAGATATCTTTGGGCCCCTCGATTAGTGAGACTGTGAAATGCATGGCCGTGCTCAAATGAATTGATAGTGTGATCAATATCATTTGTTTTATCAGTCTACTTAGAGATCGAGTAATCATATGTTTGAACTATATAAGTATGACGCTGACCATGACTTATGTTCAAACTAGATATCGTGTGACAAATGGATTAATG
>AP025050.1:12608531-12637844 GCA_036186865.1 Eustoma russellianum
TGTTCAAACTAGATATCGTGTGACAAATGGATTAATGCATGTACTATTATTAGGCTAGTTGGATTTTTACTCGTATTATTGGGTAGTTGTAATGCCTTGCTAGATGCCAATTACGACTTGTTGGTTTAATAGAGATTTAATCAACTGCCAATTAATATGGGCCTATCGGGTCACACACAAGAATGCGTAAGGCTGATATTAATAATATTAATAATATTAATATTGAATATTAATTATTATTATTATTGTTATCGTTTTTAATATTAATAATATTAATATTGGATATTAATTATTATTATTATTATTTTCGGGTTTTTGGTGATTATATATACATGTGTATTATCGGATAATAACGAGAGAATCCATATCTGATATGGATTTTGAATATCCTGATAGAATCCGTATCTGATATGGATTTTGATTGGCATCCACTAATCCGATTAGGACTCGGATTCTGATGTCTACGTATGTGCATATATACTTGTGTATCTCGTATACACAAGACACACGAAAATACACAGAGTCATCAAAGAAACCCTAGAGCCGTTTTTGTGAAAAACCGAGTTCTTCAGCCGCGCCGTTTGAAGAGCTAGCACTCCTGGCGGAAGCGTTCGTGTGGATACCGACAGAGGGTGTTCGTGATTTCGCACCTCTTCCATCTGCAGACTTCGAATCTACAGAGGTAGTTTTTGATTTCTTTTGTCGAATTAAACGAACAACATGGATCCTTGGTAGGAAATCAGAGATCAAGTTTTTGTTTTCCGCTGCGCGTTTTTGCAGTGATCTCGGTTGATTTCCTAACAAAATTGGCATACACCTTGATGTGAAAACACTTTTGCCCCCAAATCTTTAGTGGCCTTGAAACCTATAATGCATGGCTAAAGGATAATCTTCCTTGATTCTCATGACTTAAGCTTGTAACTATAAATGTTTACATGAACGTCTAGCATGTAGCGCTTTTATATTTGCACTTTCACTCTCCAAATTAAAATTTACTTCTTTCCATACACCTTGGTCCTCGTGCTGCCTGAATTTTAGTTATTTTGTCCTTGAGGTAAGCTACAGCTTTCTAACTCTGAAGTGAAATGGTTGAGTTTTGTCTGTTTTAATCTATAAAAACACGTGAAGGGGCACCTGATTGACCTATTAATCATTGATACAAGATATGTTGAGCTCAATTCTCGTTGATTACTCTAATCACAACCATGACTCTTTTTACTTTATGCTTGAAGGAGCCCACAACATTGGAGTGGCTATGGCAACTCCGAACGGGTTAGTTGTGCCAAATATCAAGAAGGTTCAATCATTATCAATCAATGAGGTTAGTTTGCAAACATATTTGAACTTAATTGTTGATTAATATGCCACTCAAAGTGGTAAAATGGATGCTGAAATCAAGGTGCTACTTTGCTAATGCACCATTTATTATCCATCTTGGATGTTGACTTTGCATTACCACCGCCTTTCCAGTTTCATCATAAATATTGAAAATATACAAGTAGCAGGGGAGGTCAAATGTTTTTAACATTTACTTTATTTTGAAAAAACCTATCTATTAGGTATGTCCTCATTTATATAATGATTGACTTAGATGTCTGCAGCCGACCTATTTCCTTGTTTTCCTCTTCTACTGTTCTTTCAGATTCTTGGTGTTTACTTAAACTAAGGCCTGTGCTTGGAGGGTGGGTTTGGTACGAAGGGGAATAGAGTATCCTAAGTGGGTTTAATGGTTCTGGTGGTGTTATCTTATGGAAATCTTGTGCACTAGGTAGACCAGACGCCAAAAGTCCTGTCTGAAGGGTCCCCAAATGCATGGAAATTTCTTGTTTGAATTGAACATCTTGTTGAGTTTTAGAGGCTTGGAGCTTTGTTTACATTGTTTACTTGAATCTGGTTTTAGTTCGTGTACTCCTGTGCATCTCTGCATGAGCTTCTTGATGACATTCATCTGCAGATAACAAGCGAACTTCTGCGCCTTCAACAATTGGCTTTAGCAAACAAACTGTCACCGGAAGACTTAGCTGGTGGAACTATAACTTTGAGTAATATTGGAGCCATTGGTGGAAAGTTCGGTTCCCCACTCATAAACTCACCTGAAGTTTGTATCATTGCAATTGGCCGCATCCAGAAAGTTCCTCACTTGGACGAAGATGGAGGAGTGTACCCTTCATCGGTTATGACGGTGAGTGCTCATTGGTTATTCGTTGTAGAACCTATCATAATTACTTACTCCAACTTTCTATCTTTCCATTTCCAATGGAGTCAATGACACACTCTCATTTGACTTTGGAATATGATTGAATAAAGCAAATGACTCACTAAATTGGTTGTGCTTCTTATATTGTGACGTAGCAGTTGGTCGATACAGCTTGATGCAATTTTCATTATGGATCATCGGGAAACAACATCTGTGTAATTCTAATACATGTGTATGGTTGCGTACATCCGACTCTCCATACCCCTCATAAGCGGGAGCCTTTAAAGCAATGGGGTAATGTTGTTGGGTAATGTTGTTGCTGTTGTGTCGTTGTTGTTAGTTGCTCTTATGTTCTGTATCTGCTATTGTCGAAGACCGAGTTGGATGGTTTGTTTTGATCCCTTTCCTTGCTTTCCTTGTAATAACTGAATGCACACAGAATTTAATGCACAAAGCCATCCAAGCTGGACTCTTAAAAAGAACAGAACAAACCCTATGCGTTGTTCAGGGACAATGCCTTTGTCATTTTGGAAAGTTCTGTAGATTTGCGATGTTATTCTTAATGCCTCAAATGCTACGGTACCATGTTAAATTATCATATCACGTAAAAGCTTAAGTTGTTGGACAAAATAGTGATTTGCATGTTTATATACTTGACAATTCTATTTATCAATCTTAGTGAGGTTTCTTATTATACTGTTTGTCTGTCTCTCATCCTCTCTAGACCCAGCGATAGCTTTTACAGTGGGTGTTGTTGTTTGTGGTTTCTTATTATCATGGCGTGTCAGGTAAATATCGGTGCTGATCACAGAGTGCTAGATGGAGCCACGGTTGCAAGGTTCTGCAATGAATGGAAGATGTACATTGAAAAGCCAGAGCTCCTAATGCTGCATATGAGATGAACTGATGCTATAACCGGGCCAATCAAAGCAAGCAACTGCCTTCACCTTCATCCTTGGCCACGAAGATTTCTTTTGAAGGTCTCTCTCTCCCGCGTAGAAATCTTTACCATTTACATTGTCAGGGACTTAACTTTCGCAAGAGTACTCATCTTTGTTGTACCGTAAAAATGATGTACTTTAGCATAAAAAGAAAAAAAAAATTACTATCTTCTTCATTCGCCCACTTCAAAACCCAGAAATATATATGACACCGCCGATGCAGCCTGTGTATACTAAATTAGAAGCTATACTTTTACCAATTGAGGATCCGATAATCGAGGAATCAGCTCTAATACAAAGGATGATCCAATTTAGCACTACATTGCTTTTAGATGGGAATTCTTGGAAATCAATTAAACAAATAAAGTGTGCTGTCCAGCTTTAATTCTTTTATTTTTATTATATATGTTTACATACTTTTTTTGTGAATGTGCTGAGCTTTACAACCGCAAAGCAAAAGAGGCTTGAGAAAGGCGACGCCCTCATCTTTCTTAGGAAAATTATGTTGGGAATAACGATCCGGTCCTAAGCGGAATAAAACCGTGGATAGTAATTTACTACTCACTAGAATAGTTGAGGATGTCAGCGAGATAAATATCAGTAAAAGTGAAGTGAACCGATTCGGTGATACCTAAGAAAGATCACAATGACCTACTAGACACTATTACCATTCCATGTAAAATCTCAAGTTTAGTCGGAGGGGTCACATACGGTCCCTCTTAAGATCCGACTTCCTTAGACAGAAATTACGTGCACGGTGTATTTATTACAATTCACCGTAAATGCTAGATAAAATAAGGACACCAAGATTTATGTGGAAACCCTCTCTTTGTGGAGGAAAAAACCCACGAGCGGTGAGAACAACTTCCACTATTCGAAATAAAGGGAATACAAACGACAATTCAAGTTTAGACTTAAACTTGAGAAATACAAGAGAATTGAAACACTCAATATTTTCTTATACCGGATTGGTATAATCTCACAACTCTCTATTCCTCTCTATAATTTCTTCCACTCACTCTCAAGAAGCTCTTGAAATGCTTCTTTGCTTTGGTTTTCGGTGTGTCTTCCATCTACTAAAACATGTCTATTTATAGGCAAGCAAAGATGAATAAAACATGTGTTTTACTGTTCATTTGATGACTACTTTGCATTTGTCAAACTTGGTATGCCACCAAACAAACAAAGAAGTATTACATTTCTTTCTTTGTTTCACACTTGTTTGAACCCTTCAAATCTCCCCCTCCAAACTAAGGGCATACTCCAGCTCTCATTGAGAGTCTATTCCAGGTTGCTTGACGCAACAATTCAACTTCTCCTTTGTAATGACTTTTGTCATTACATCAGCAGAGCTATTGTCTGTATGGATCTTCTTAATTTGGAATTGTTTCTCCTCAGTGGCATCCCGAATCCAATGATATTGCACATCGATGTGTTTGGTTCTCCATGATACATTGTATTTTTGCTCAAGCCAATAGCACTTTGACTATCGCAGTATACTATGTATTGTTGTTGTTCGAACCTCAACTCGTGTAAAAATCATTTCATTCAATGCATCTCCATACCAGCTTGTGTAGCTGCAATGTACTCTGCTTCGATAGTCAATAATGGTACACTCTTTTGAAGTTTCGACTGTCAAGATATAGCTCCCCCTGCAAATGTCAACAGATAACCAGAAGCACTCGTTCAATATATCTCTCTTGTGATAACCAAAGCTTTCCTGTTGCTCGATCTCGAATGATGTCCATTCTTAAGATACGTTTTGAAACACCTAAATCTTTCATGTCAAATGTTTCTGACAATTTCTTTTTTAAGATTTAGATCATGTTTCCATCTTCTCCAACAATCAGCATGTCATCAACATACAAGAGAAGAATGATAAATTTACCATCAGGGTATCTTTGAATATATACACAAGGATCAGCAACTGTTCTCTTGAATTTATGAATCAGCATAAATGAGTCAAACTTCTTGTACCACTGTCGTGGTGCTTGCTTCAATCCGTACAAACTCTTTTTCAACTTGCAGACTATGTCTTCCTTACTTTTAACTCTGAAGCCTTCTGGTTGTTCTATGTAGATTTCCTCATCCAGATCTCCATGCAAGAAAGCTGTTTTTACATCTAGTTATTCTAGCTCTAAATTCAAGCTAGCTGCCAAACCAAGTACAAGTCGAATAGAACTCATTTTAACAACTGGTGAGAAGAATTCATCAAAGTCGATACCTTTCTTTTGACCAAAACCTTTCACCACCAATAGAGCTTTGTATTTTAGCAGCTTATCGCCGTCTTTCTTTAACTTGAAGACCCATTTTTTTCAGAGCTTTCTTTCCTTTTACAAGTTGAACTAGATCATAAGTGAGATTCTTTTTCAATGAATCCATGTCTTCTTGCATGGCTTTTGTCCAACAATCTTTATCTCTGTGAGATTGTATTTCTTGAAAATTCTCTTGTTCTTCATCATCTGTTATAAGAATGTATTGAGAACTATGATACCTGATAGAAAGTGTACGTTCTCTGACAGACCTTCTCGGTTGAGGATCCACATCTTGCAATTCAAGAGAAGTAGGGGTTTGCTCCCCCCTACTCAACACCACCAGAATCATCACCTGTTTCGGTTTCTTCTATATTTTCTTCATTTGTGTCATTGTTTAATGAAGGAATAAATGTTACCTCTGTAACATTTTCTGCAATAGACTTCTTTTCTGCATCGTTAATGTAGCGCCCCGCTCCCGAACCCTAGCATCGGGAACAGTACGTCCGCCGTATCTCACTAAGGAGAATACAAAGCGTCGAATCAATTTTCAACCTGTCCGAAAAGACGTAGAAATTTTTCTCGCAGAAACATAATACCATACATTAAATTCCATGGATAAAAGAAAATATCTCAATAAAATACTAGTTCAGTAATGGCAATAAAATCACTGTGCCAACAGTTTAAACAGGGTAGTGTCTGATGAAATTCCAATAAAATAATAACAAATGACCGCAAGGTCTCCTCATGTCCTATATGCGGCCATCAGTCTGCCCATTCCACCGTGTCAACCCCGTCCTCAACAAAGACATAATCGTAGACCTCTACCTGCTCACCTGGAGGGGGAGAGTAGGGGTGAGTGACGGGAAAATCACTCCGTAGTCACTTGCCTCCAAGTAGTACAAGACGAGCATTCAAAAATGATATAACACATAGCACATAAAATATGATATCACATAAGCATATGAAAGAATGCGGAAAGGTAAATCACTCCAGGTAAAGAATGCGCAACATCGTGATGCATGTCCCACTATGCATGTCACACGCAAAAAAGTCATGTCACACAGAATGCTGATATCAATACCGTGCAATGCATGAACCCGGGTCCTACTGAGTGGATGCATGTCGTACCCACCCACAGTCACCATACTGAGTGTGCATGGTTGCGCCACCGTACACCATCCTGAGTGTGCGTGGCCCCGCCACCGTACACCATCCTGAGCGCCCATGACCCATACGTCACGACCCGCCATAAATGCAATGCACATGCCATGAATGCAAAAACACAATCGCCTGAGTCCCCTGGCCCATCCTCACCATCCTCCGGCACTCAAATCTAGGTACATTTATTGCTCGAATGCTAACTCAACATTGTCCGGCATCAAATAACAGTGCAAATTAGTGGGCGGAGCCAATATCAGAGATGATGTCCATCAGCAAATGCAGAACTCTCTTGATAAGATCAAAGTACTGAAGCACTAAAACCACCCGAGGATTATCTATTGTGATGTTTGTTGACTACCAGAACTCAATTGGAGATGCATTTTGCCTGATGTATGGGTTCTCTGATGGATGAGCGCTTGTGCTTCTTAACTTCTCTCATCTCAGTGGATCAGTTCCTAGACGGCTGATGAAAGCATCTGGGAGTTTTGATGCTGTAGTGCGGTTCACACCATTCTCTCTCCTTGATTGAATGTGAAAATTTTCGTACGTTGTTTTTATATCCAAATCTCCTGTGGAGTGTTAAGTATACTTTTCGATTTTTCCCTTAGTTAAAATGGTATTTCCAATGAGACAAAGAATCGATGAATTGGTATCACTAGGCAGGGTCTCACTGTAAAAGTCTCACCGCATTCTTCATCGTACGACACGTAGCAATAGGGGTGGTGAGGCTAGATGAGAATCACCCATATCTAGTCTCACCACCTCTGCTGCCACGTGTCGCACAGTGAAAAATACGGTAAAGACTTTTATGGTGAAGAGATCTCATCCCACTAGACATGCTTTTCAATCACAAAGACGTCACATCACTAAGTCTTTGTGTGCGTTACATCTTATTGGAGAATGATCAAATTATTAAGGGAAAATCACCTTTTCCCATATATATATATATATATATAGACACACACACACACATATATATTGGAGAATGATCAAACTATTTTTTTATATATAATGCATATATATATATATATATATATATATATATATATATATATATATGCCATATATATATATATATGTATATTGACAGATTACGATGCTGCACTCTGGAGGAAAGGTTCTGCGCCGGCAGTAGCCGCCGCCGCCGTAGTCCGCGGACTGCATCCCGTAACCACTGATCACAGCCAATTTTCAACTATTCGGCCACCGCAACTTCAAAGCTGTGGTTTTTTCTTTTTTCGACATCAAAACGTTATGGCGGCTGCGCCTTCTTTCGCCGCAGTCGTGGCCGGATCACATGCTCCACCGATCACCATCTCGCCTAAGATAGCGACTCGTTACAAAGGTATTCCCATGGTTTCTTTCCTTGATTCGGAAATTGACGCGCTTGCTGCTCCTTTTCGGTATTCTCTCATTGGTACTTTTTGGTATGGTCGTCCTCCATTAAAGGTTATACGCGAAGTTTTTGAGAAGATTGGTTTTCATCACGACCTTCGGATTACTCTCATTGATCAAACGCATATTTTGACGAATTTTAGCAATGAGGCGGATTATTTGCGATGTTTTTACCGTCGTTCTTGGCATATTTCTGGTTGCCACATGAGGGTTACAAAGTGGACAGTGGATTTTGATCCTTCCTCCGATGTCCCAATCGTGCCGGTTTGGATTGCCCTGCCTGCTTTGCCGATCCATCTTCATCAGCAGGAGGCTTTGTTTGAAATTGTGCGTTCCATTGGTTTACCAATCAAACTGGACGTAGCCACCTCTAAGGCCTGCGTCCGTCAGTAGCTCGGGTGTGTGTAGAGATTGATGTATCACAGGATTTGCCGCAAAAAATATATCTACAAGCCAAAGGTCGATTAATACTGCAGACCATTGTTTACGAAGATTTGCCATTGTTCTGCACTGACTGCCGCAGGCTGGGGCATAAACTCCCTGACTGCACATCCAAAGGGGAGTCTAGCATTCCTCCTCCGCCTCCCCCTGTTCGTCATCCCAAAACGAGGTGGACCCCTGTTAAACGCAAATCAACTGCGCCTCCTCCAGAACATGAGCCCAACAAAGATGTCGAAGACCCGGTGGCTCACTCCATTTATGTTGAAGACCTAATGGTTCAAAGTGAACAGCAGCCTTTAACTGCGGTTGATCCGTCACATGTCCCAGACAATTTGGAAGCAGTGGACTATAACTCAGGTGATGCCGCTCATATGCCTGCTCACCATCCTCCTGAGGCTACTCTACAAGATGAGTTCTGTGATGCCGTGGATTCTCCTATTCCGGTTGATACCACGCAGCACGATATTGGACATGTGTCTGACACTGATTTGCCTACTGACACACTTGAAGAGGATATTTCGATGGTTTCAGCGGATGTGACACGCCGCATGCAGCTCATGCAGCCCTCACCGGACGACGAGTTACTGCTCTCGCGGCTGCAGGATCCTGCGGCGGACGCTGTGTTTATTCCTGTGGTCCCGCGCCGTAAGCGTCGTTCCCGCAAGGATCTTCCTCCTTTGCCTCCATCCACAATCTTGACACGTAGTGCATCACACATTATTCAGGGAAGTTCCTCTACCCTTACTCAATGAATATATTAATCTGGAATATTCGAGGCATGCGTGCCTCTCTGCCCCGGTTACGTAATTTGATTCGCGAACATAAATTGCATCTACTTGCTTTGATCGAACCTAAACATACTCCCTCACAGATAACGGGATATGGTTTACGTCTTGGTTTCTCGCAGGCTTTTTTGTTTCGCAATCTGAGCATATTTGGTTTTTTTGGCGGGATAATGAGTTTCGTTTGCTTGCCATGCAGGACAAGGATCAGGTGGTTCATCTTACATTACAGTCAATATCATTGCAATATACTTTTGTCCTTTCATTGGTCTATGCGAAACATACACCCTCTCAGCGTCATATACTTTGGCAATCCTTGTGTGACTTCAATGCCACATTGCAATTACCCTGGCTAGTTGGGGGTGATTTCAATACATTCCGTTCTCTGGATGATCACAGTGGCAGACCCACTCCAGCACTGGCATCGTTACAAGATTTTAATGAGTGTATTGAAAACTGTTCTCTTATGGCCCCCCCGTATCATGGCACCCGGTTTACATGGGCGGATGGCCGGGGTCTTGGCCGTGTTCGACGACGTTTAGACTGGATTTTTGTAAACTCCATGTTCCAAGATCGGTTTGATAGCTTGCAGTTAACTCACTTGCCTCGAACAACGTCAGATCATACTCCACTCCTTTTGCTATGCAAAATGACGTCTCCACCATCCCGTCGCTCCTTTCGATTTTTAGATGCATAGCTACATTATTCAGATTTTCAATCTTATGTGCAAAACGCGTGGCAATCCTATCCAACAATGGGTGGCATGCATGGTTTTTACCGAAAATTATTTGCTCTCAAGAAGGATATACAAAGGTGGAATAAAGATGTCTTTGGAAATATTTTCAGCAATCTGAAGCATGCAGAAGAGTTGCTGAATCAAGCGGAACGCCGATGGGATGCCACACCCACGGAGGATACGAGGCAAGCCTATTATAAGGCCAAAGCGGATTATTTGCTTGCCTCAAACTACGAAATGCAGTTCTGGAAGCAGAAGGCAAGGGTTAAATGGTTAAATGACGGAGACGCTAATACTAGGTATTTTCACTCCCTTGTTAAGGGTAGACGCACGCAGCTTAGTATACAGCAAATCCGCAACTCTGAGGGCATTCTTCTTACTACTCCGGATGATATCATGGCCTCTGCGGTTGAGTTCTATACTTCTTTATTTGCAAGAGAGACAACGTACGATCACTCGGAGATTCTTTCGTACATTCCATGTTTACTATCTGAGCAAGACAATATTATGCTCACTCAGCTTCCGTCAGAAACAGAGGCGAAGACAACTGTATTGAGTTTAGATCCTCAAAGTGCTGCAGGACCAGATGGTTTTCACGGTACTTTTTTTCGCTTATGCTGGACAATTATACATTCGGATGTTCTCAAAGCAGTACAGGAGTTTTTTCTGGGAGTTCCGCAACCAGCAGTCATGGCCGCTGCATTGATTACGTTGATTCCGAAGATACAATCTCCACAATCATTTAGTGACTTTTGCCCCATTTGTCTGACGAATTTTTTGAGTAAAGTTTGTACTCGTATACTTGCCACACGCCTCGGAACACTCTTGCCGCGATTGATATCACCGGAGCAAACAGGCTTCTTGCCGGGACATGATATCTCGACACAAATATTGTTAGCACAGGAGATGATACACATGATGGATAAAGGGGGGTCTCAATTGTGTTTGAAATTAGATATGATGAAGGCGTTTGACAGGGTAAGCTGGGAATACCTGGAGCTTTTATTGCGAAAATTTGGCTTTTCGGATTTCTTCATACGAGTGGTTATTAATCATCTTAGTGCAACACGGCTATCGGTGTTAATCAATGGCCAACCATCGCCACAGTTTCGCCCATTTCGAGGTGTAAAGCAGGGTGATCCACTATCTCAGCTGTTATTTATATTGTCATCTGAAGGTTTTAGCAGGGGCTTAAAGTCACTTACGGCAGCAGGACACATCCAATCTTTTCGGCTGGGGCGTATTCCATTTGCTATCACGCACTTGGCATATGCAGATGACTTACTCATTTTTCTACGAGGCACACAGCGTAACCTTCGTCGTTTCCGAACATTCTTAACTCAGTACGAAACAGCATCTGGACAAAAGGTTAATTATCACAAAAGTAATTTCATCCCTTCGTCAAATATTGCCTCGCATCAGCAACGCATCTTTAAGGAAATTCTTGGTATGCGGCTCTCTTCTCTTCCCTTTCGGTATCTAGGTTCCTATCTACACAAAGGAATTAATAGGGCAATGTACTGCACCGCCTTATTGCAACACATGGAGGCACGTTTAAATGGGTAGCACACACGACTCCTTACGCATGCAGGTCGATTAGTCCTGCTACACTCAGTGATTACTGCTCTTCCATTACATATTTTAGCAGCAGGTGGTTTACCTAAATCAGTCATCCGCATTATCAATAGAAAAATGGCTTCTTTCTTTTGGGGTAACCGTCATCATTGGATATCATGGTCCAAAATTACACGTCCAATTGATGAAGGAGGTCTGGGTCTTCGAGACCTTTTTCAGTTACAACAGGCATATCATTGCAGAATCTGGTGGACATATCATAAAAATGATACTTTGTGGAGTAACTCTATGCATATCAAGTATGGCAGAAGAGAGGATTTTGTGCCGCGACTTCCGGACTCGGCGACATGGAAATTAATCTGTCGCATACATTCTATGTGTATATCTCATACGACGGGTTCGGGGCAATTCCTTTCGTGGACACCGTCTTCTACGGGTGAGTTCACACTTAAATCAGCATACAATGTTTGTCGGACATCCATCCCCACACAGCTATCATCACAATTTATTTGGTCCAAGCATCACTCTCCATCCACGAAGCTGTTGTTATGGCGTATCTTCAATTCTGCATTACCTTTCGAGGATTACATTGGCCGCTACACTGTGATGTGCCCTACGCAGTGTCCTTTTTGTAAGCAAGCCTCAGCCTCAGTTGCGCACGTCTTCATGCGCTGTGATCGCATAGTTCCAATTTGGGCATTTTTTGCTTCCGAACTTCAGGGTTTGCAGCCGACATTATCCACTCTACGGCAATACTTATTATCATGGTGGTATCGTTCATCAACAACATCACTCTCTGGAGTTTTAAAAATTGTTGTCCCAGCTCTCACTGTTTCAAACATCTGGAAACTCTATGCTCAGCTCACATATGAGGATTCAACATCCTTTTCGGCCGCTATGCTGCGGAATGCTATACATTTTGACATTAATATGTGGATTCACAAGATACAGGGATCTAAACTTACAGCAGGATCTCCTCTTTCTCTTTCATGGATCCCACGCCTTCGACCTCCTCGCCTCAAGATTGTTAGATGGAAATGCCCGTCATCTGGTTGGCACAAGCTGAACGTGGATGCCGCAGTCGGAGCACGATATGCTGCAGGAGGAGCACTATTGCGCAATCAGCATGGGGATTGTGTGCGGGCCATATCCTTCCGTCTACCGCCATGCATACCTTTGATGGCAGAAATTCAGGCAACTTTATTTGGTCTTTTATATTTTCTTCCATTCTACCGATCCATTATGATAGAATCCGACTGTGCGCACTTGGTATCGCGACTACAAACAACGCAGCAAATTTTTGGCAATTATCATCTGCACCTTTTACACTCGTTACTTCAGTCGCATGGATTAGAGATCACACATGTGTATCAGGAAGCTAATATGGCAGCTCACTATTTAGCTTAGCACGCAATGCTTCGCCCTGAGACAGGATATTTCGGCAGTCATAACCTTCCACCCTTGGTACGTGCATCATTACTTCTTGACCTCTCATCAGCGAGTCTGCGCGTAAGCTGACAATCAGGTCTTCCTAATGGATTGGCATATCTCGATTTGTTCTGTCCGTACCATTCGTGTTACGGGCAGGTGTGGTATGATTTCTACTCCATCGCTGTACTGTCACATTTTCATCATTTTCAGCACTTACATTATTTTTTACTCATCCACACGTGTTGCTTGACGGATCCATTCCACTCCACTGAGGTGCGCTCACCATGTTCGCTCAGCGCATATTTTCCAACAGGCTTGGCGCTTTACTGTCCTCTCTGCCTGTACTCCATTGAGTACAGGCAGACTCGGTATGGTTTACATTCTCTTACACTGTTGGATAGGGGCAAACATTATTAGTCCCCCTAATAACTTTCATGATTATTTGACATATGTTTCCTGCCATCACAATGAGGAGTTCCTATGGATCTGGACCGTTCGCATGATGGCTGTATCTAATGGCGTGGCTAATTTGCCCACACACCTCTCTGCTGTTGCACTTTTGCTGAAGGGTTTGGCCTGTCTTGTGATTGCTGCCGGCACATTAGTTTGTGCTGGCAGGCGGGGTATGATCTTCAACTGTTTCTTTTCTAGCACTCCATTCCATACGATCTCACTGCTTTACTCAGCGCTTCTTTTCTTCTCTGCATGGCTGCAATATTGGCATGGCATGGATATATCACCCCCTTACATGAGCGCTTCGAACACCATGGATCATTTCCGAATGAAGATACTCGGCAAGATATTCATTCTAGAGCATTGCTGCAACCCACAGGATCGCTATGTATTTCATTTATTCGATGGTTTCGATGGTGTATATCAACACTCCATATATATAAATATGTACGCTTTTTCCTTCGCCAAGGTTTTATCCACAAGGGTGGTTTTACTTGGCAAGGTTTTAACGCGGCATATCATATACTATATGGATGTTGATAATCACATATTTACTTCTTACCATCTTTCTTTTTTGTAATAAGGTATTCCTCCGCCACAAGAGAGGGCTTTTTCTAATAAAATTTTTGGGTTTTGAAATATATATATATATATATATATATATATATATATATATATATATATATATATATATGCCATGTTGATATTTTATGCGAAAGAGCCGAAATTAATCTTGTGACTTTAACTTATACTCGGCTGATGGTAGATTGTATATATAAAAGAATGTATAATTTTTATGAATAAGATATAAGTATACAAATATATATACGCATTAATATGATTTGTAAGGGGTGGTACCATATGATCAATGGGGCCGAATCTCTTTTGGGGCAGTGGCTGGTATGCTAGGCATTTATGTATATGAATATGGCTATATATGGCATACCTACGTATATGTGTAGGTATATATAAATATATATGTCGTTCGTATTAAATCGTATTTGTATAATTATGAAAGGTTTAAATGGGTATTATATGATAGAAAGTTTTATGTTATTGGTATATAAACGTGTAGGTGTATGTATATACTTATATATGCACATGTATGGGCATGTAAATATATGTGTATATACGTACATGTGAGTGGTGGTTATTAGGACATCGATATCGTAATTTAATATGTGATCGTATTTGAGTATTTTGTATATTTATATTGGATGTGATTGTAATTGATTGGACTGTATCGCTTGGAAAATATTTGGAAAGTTGACATTTGAAATCGTATTTGGAAAATTATATCGATATTTGAAAATCGTTTTGAAATTTGCATCACATGTTTTGAAAGTCACCCTTACAAGTGAAATATATCGGTAAGCCGGATTGGTCCTAGACAAATAGAGCGTCCGGGCATATTGACTATTTCGATAGAGCGTCCGGACATATTTGACCGTCAATTGGAGTGCCCATGCATATTTGACTACTTTGGTAGAACGCCTGCGACATATTTGACCATTGGGGGAAAAATTCATAACACTTACGGTATAAGTCACTTGTAAAGTAAGAGCCATGACCATTGCATTGGAATCGTATTGGTATCAATGATCGAAATATGGTATCGTATCGTATTGGAAATTGTATCATATCGTATCATATCGTATCGTATCGTATCGTATCGAACATTTAAAATTGGATTTGGAAATCAAAAATGGATATTTGGAAATCGAATTTGTTTATCGAAAAATGATTTTTATCGCATTGCATCGGTTTTGAAACTGCATTGTCGATTTTGATTGTACTAACACTTGTGTGTTGCTGACTTATTTGCATGTGCTTTTGTTGCTTGATTGGTAAAGGGGTAAACAATTAAAATTTATTCGCGAAGAGAAGCATGCTATTTTTCATATTGTTATTTATTTATTTTATTTCACTTGTTTCTCCGTGTATGATCCCATGACAAATATAGGCAAGTTACTTGCTGGACGACGTGTCGCTCATACTACGCTTTATCATATTTTTGCAGATAGACAGGTAATTAAGTTAGTATACCCGAGGATGATCAGGAGTGAAGATTTCGAGATTGAGAATTTTCCAATAATCTTTTGAAGGATCTAGCTGAGACATAGTTTATGGGTTTAGTCTTATATATTTTTGGAGGTTTAGTATTTGTTATCCACATTTGATATTTGTATCTATTCGGATTTTACGTTTATAATAATGGTAATTATTATTTCAAGGTTTTATTTTTATGACTTCTCCTGACATCGATTTGCGTCATTTAATTGAATTGTTTCGATGTTTTGTATTTTCCATAACGAAATAGAGCTGTGATTCGTTTCAAATTCTAGCGCTTGGGATCGGTACACATATCATCATTTTCAAGCACTTACGGTGGCGTTAGGCAGTGTTTCCAATATCTCCTACTCCCGTGCTGCAGATTCTAATTTTCCCCGGGATACTGTTTTTGTAAAGATACATGTATATGGCAATCAGAGCAACGCCGTTGAGCTGTAGCACCATGTTGATGGTAAGCACAAGAAGAACAGGAGGAAGAACCTCCACCACGATGAGGGCGGCCACAACCTCCGCCAGTCAGAATCTTCTCACCGTCGGCACTAAAATCATCGGCGTCGGCCGTAACTATGCCGCTCACGCCAGAGAACTCGGCGACGCCGTCCCTAAGGTAATTTCCTTTTTTTTTTTGCTTTCTAGAAAATGCATTAATTCTTCTGATTTTACTTTCTGAACTCACTGTTTAATCTTCTGGCGACTGATTTGATCTCGTAATTACTCAAATGGCTGTGAAGTTTGGTGATGTGAGTGGAAAATGTAGGAGCCGGTGTTGTTTTTGAAGCCTACGACATCGTATTTGGAGAACGGAGGGAAGATTGAGATGCCGCATGGCTTGCAATCTCTCGACCACGAAGTGGAATTGGCCGTTGTCATTGGTCAACGTGCTCGTCACGTTCCTGAGGCTGTTGCGATGGACTACATTGGAGGTTTCGGATATTTTCTGGCATTCCTTACTGTCATAGGATTGAGAGATTGCGTAATCTGGTTGAATATTCGATTTAGAATACCAAAATTTGGAGTTCTTTTAATTTTCGTTCTTCTTTTCTGTGAAAGTCTGCTAGTCCAAATCTTAGAAGGTTGCAGTTTTGCTTCTTTGTTTAGGATTTGGGCAGATCAAGTTGATTTTTAACGAGCAGTAACTCCTGTGGGAGACTTCATATGCATGAGTAATATGATTGGAAGCACACACAAAAGGGGAACGGAAGAGGGAAGAGAGAGAGGGGGGGGGGGGGGGGGGCAATAAGGATATACCAATGCAGGAACAAGTCTGTTTTAACAGTTCACAGTTGAAGACTTTAAGCTACGAGCTAATTTAGAGGTGCAAGCAAGCAAGCTATTGTTTCTACTTTCGTTTTAGTCCTTTTCTATTTATGGTTCTCTTAGACCTTTTTCCACTTACAACTTGGTTAAGAATAAATGGTTCACTTTTAATGATGCTCATTTTCTGTCTACATGAAGCTTGTCTGCTTTACACTAGTTGACTTCACAATTTATTGATTGAGAAAGGGGTTTGCTTTGACTGTTAATATGCTGTTCCCTACTTAGTCATGAAGTTCAATTTATTTGTTTGAGGCAGTTTTGTTTTATGCTGCTTGATCTATTGGGTGGTTTGCTACTCTATTTTCAATACTAATTTGAACTTTTTGCCCAATTTGTTTTATTTTATTTGGATATTGTTCCCAATAAATTTTTAGCGTTTATTAATTTTCTCAAAATTCGTGTTGGATAGTATCCCAAACATTACATTGCCTCAGGTTATGCTCTTGCACTGGACATGACTGCAAGGGATATCCAAGCGACTGCAAAGGTATGGGTTCCTTTGAAGCACTTGCCCTTCTACACAATGTGAAAGAACACTATTTCATTAAGTGGTAGGACCTTTTTTTTCTTTTTCTTTTGTCTGGCATAACAATGATTTGTTATGCTCTTTCCATCTCCGTAAAAGCATTGGTTGAAGGACACAAGTGCTCACAACCTAAATTTCTGATTCACTAACTCTGAAATGTGATAAATTGATTGCTTGAGAATCTTACCATATGGAAGTTCTTACATTTCTGTTTTTTTTATCTTACATCTATATCTGTCTTTCTATCTACAGTATAGCCTTTAATTTCTGGTTTATGTTGGAGCAGTAGCAGGGTTAAGCGTTAAAGAGAAAAAGAGTAGATCGTCAACTTTTGAGGATTGTTAGAGTACATGAAGAATCTTGGAATAAACTTTCTCTACAGATTTGATGTTCTGATTTGTTTTATTTTCTGTGCCAGGCTGCAGGCCTTCCCTGGACTGTGGCAAAAGGGCAAGATACATTCACACCCATCAGCTCTGTTGTATGTCTAGATATGCATTTCGTACCAAGTATTTCTTCAAATCTTCCACCTTTGAGCAGTCATTATGTTTATCTAGTGCTCGTCTTGTCGAATGCTGAAATTAAGTAGTAGTTATCAAGATTCAAGAACATCGAACACTAACACCACTTCACTTGGTTTAGTTGTCCACATGGAGTACTACTTCACTGTCATGTATTCTGCTATATTGATAGAGAACTTGGGTTGCAATCCAAAATGCCCTCTTTTGAGTAGTTCAAACAAACCTTCTGCAGGTACCCTGCTCAATGGTCCCAGATCCTCACGACGTGGAATTGTGGTTGAAGGTATTACTGCTTGATCATCAGCCACCACAACCGCTCCCCTCCCCTCCCCTCCCCCCTATCCCAACCCCTCCCCCCTATCCCAACCTTAGGAGTTAGGATTTTTCTTTTTAAATTTATTGACATAGTGAGTCCTTGGTTTGATTTTTGTCCTGTAGGTTGATGGAAAGATCCGGCAAAAAGGTTCCACAAAGGACATGATATTTAAGATCCCATTTTTGATAAGCTACATAAGTTCCATCATGACACTTCTACAAGGGGATGTTATCCTCACAGGTAATTGGAAATAGATTCTACTCTTTGGAGGAAAGTGTTATTTTGGGGGATTTCTAACATGGCTTTACAAAAACGTATTTTGATGATCATGGGTCAAGATCATGTCTGACAATGATAAGGCCAATGGCTTAATGGCATGGTAGAGTTGATGCAGGGAGAAGATGTGGATCCTCTCTGATTGAAAAAGCTTTACAGCCTTTTTTATGGCCTAAAGAGAGGCTAAGCTAATCAGCATCCAGTTATAGGTTTGTCGGCCATTTTCCCGTTCCTATTTTTCTGGACGGACATACTCGTTAGGAGCTCTTCTCTTTTCTTTATTCACTCCCTAAAAATTTTACACATGATTCTGAAATTAGGATATGTAGTTCAATTAGTGTTGTTGCTTTCTTTTATTCATGTTGAGCCCCACGAATTGTGTAGTATCACGGGAGGGGTTCTTTGAATGCATTACAAGTGCCATCTAAAGCAATAATACGTGAATTAACTTGTGTGTCTATCAGTCAGCTGGAAAATGTTTGAAGTTACCAACATGAGTAATTCTGGGTTCTAGGCACTCCTGAAGGTGTTGGTCCCGTTAAAGCCGGTCAAAGGATAGATGCTGGCATAACAGGCTTGTTGGATGTTCACTTTGATGTAGACCGGCAAAAGTTCCCGATGCAGTGATTCTTTCTCTTGTTTCAAACTTTCCACCAGACGTAGACGCCAAGGGGCTTGACTTGTTTCTGAAACTTGTATCACGTTTCTTCCTGAACGTGGCTTCTGGGGCTATGTTTGTCCATGTTCTTCAGCTTGACGGACTTGCACCAGCTTAAGAAGAAAGGGTTGGGATGGTACGGGAACATTTGAACTTCAAAATTCTTCTCACTTGTTTGTTAGAAGCAAAAGTATCCTGGATAAGAATGCCTGTTTACTGTAGCCGCTGGTTACAAAGGGATTTTTGCCTTAATAGTGAAACACACGATTGATCTTGAGATGCTGACAATATTACCAATTTGTCTCGTTTTCAAGGTTATGAAGCGACCAATATGTAGTTTTGAATGTCCTGCTTCTACTTTTATTTTGTACATTTTCTTTGATATAATTATGAAACACTAGGAAGCAGCAACTTGTTGAGGTCTGAAATTCAAAGTGTAATCCATTTTCAGTTATAACTTGATCCATTGAATTGAATAAAGACGTTCCTGGTGCGCTGGGCTTTGCTTTTGCGCATGGTCCGGGGAGAGGCTGGATTGTTTTAAGATCTGAAGTACACAGCATTGCCCTACACTTTGTTTGATAGGCTGTTTATGTGGCTCGAATTCATTGAATTTAATAATATAAGGTAAATGATAAGTTTCTGTTTAATCGAGGTTCATATAATGAGCTGATGTCCTATGTACATGCTTGTTGAAGTATACCAATGTATAGGTTTACATTTCTTTTTATGTTTTTCAAATCAGATGATTTTTTATAATGTTACTAGCATGAATAAGCAGCAAAAGAGTAAACCTTTCACAAGAATATTTCTGACAGAATAGGCGACGAAAAATATACTGTTCGAATGAAAAACAAACGAAATTCGTGGCTGGAACTCAATATCTTCCCTCATTGACAAACGTATTCATACCGGAAGGGCAAACGAAAACTGTGGGAATGAAACTCAATATTTCATTCTGTTACTTAGTCTAAGTCGAATATTTGTTTTTGAATTTGGATTCGTTTAGTTTAACGAATTGTTTGGTTCCGCTCGTTTGTTGTAACGAGTTTGTAATTTTGTTTGAATTTAGTTCGAAAATGATATAACTCTTGAACTGTTTGTCTCGTTTTAATAAACGAATCTAATTAGGTGTTTGAACTTGGTTTGTTTAATTAAAACTAATGAGTGAACTCGAATCAAATACGAATCAAACTTAAACTGTTTGCGAATTGTTTGGTTCGCTGGACACCCCTGTTCACTAACATATTCATGAAATAAAACTTGAGTAGGCATGTCTCTTGGTACATTGGTCTGGCAGTGTTATGATGACCCACAAGTCATCTTTAGCGCTTAACTTGGAAACTATTATACAACACTTGACAGGTTGGGATGCCACCCCCCCCCCCCCCCCCAAAACAACTTCAGAATTGCTTAATGAAATCATGGATGTGACTGTTAATCTCATCACAACCCCTTGTAACAACGGCACCATCTTCTGAAAACCACCATTATGTATATGATCTTTGGCACCACCCATATGGTAGACCAAGTCCAGTCCCCCCACAACCAACTTAGTTGATACAGAGACAAGTTGCTGGTCAGAACATGCTCCTATAGCTCGGCTATAGAAGTACTTATCTGGGACAACGGATGACATACTCCAACCTCGGCTGGCATATGAATATTTCAGAGAGATGTGCAGAAAAGTCAAATGGCCAAGATTGTTTAAGACCCAGCAGTGACTCCTAAACACTCTTTTCACGTTGTGGCTTGTTGGGATGAACAAGCTTTCCACCAAGGAAATGCTCGTTTATTTAGAAGACAAAGCATGCAACCTCTGTTCGGCGGAACAAGACACGCTACAGCACCTTCTCTTTTCCTGCTCGGCTACCAGACATGTTTGGCTAACTATCTCGGTATGGCTATGTCTACCACGGGGACTTAGCTCCATCAGCAAACTACTGACGTGGAGCTCGCGCAGACTCAAAGGGAAAGATCTGAGAGCCAAGACGGCAAAAACCTTGGCTGCCACGGTGTATCATATCTGGCAAGCTCGGAACAGATGTATTTTTGAAAGAGAATCATTTATATCTAAGGATGTAACACATAGAACCTGCACTCATGTGTATACAGTGATGTATAAGCTCTACCCTCACATTTTAGACATAACGCTGTTACTATTGTTTAAAATTGTTTTACATTATTAAACAGTACATGTAGGTCAGCATGTTGATCTACAAGTAAGGCGATTGTATAGGTTAAATTCCCTTGATGCTTTGATTTTTTGATTAATATATTAGTATTTTAACCAAAAAAAACTTAGTTGGTACTTTAACTTGAGCCCCGGTCCAGGGTGCAGTAAGTTCCCAAGTTCTGCAAGTTAAACCGATACCAAAAACATTCACATTAATAACCAAAATAAGATAACAATGCTAACAATCATCAGAATCTTAGTTTGCTGATAACAATGGAAAAATTCCGATGAGACAGACGGATCAACTCACTGAGTAAAAGCCCGGTAATAATTCAGCCCACCGGTGAAAGCCAGTCTTCTCAAACTTGGGAACGTAGTAGTCCTTACCTGTTTATACAAATACACAACTCTTATCCACTTCAAAAAAATGAAACCCATCAGCCGGAGGAGTATAAAAAGTTCGCCGCTGACTATTTCTTCCCAGCGGGTCAGCTTGACTACCTTTATGAATATATTAAAAAAAAAGGGTTAGGCTCCTGCGTTTGCGCAAGGTCCGGAGATGAACCAGATCGCTTCGGAATCGAATGTATGCAGTCTTATCTTACACTTTGTGCAACATTCTGTTTCTGCGGCACGAACCCTTCACGAAAATTTAAAAGCTTGATTCGCTCATAAGTTGATCGTACTTGCAATTGAGATCAGAATTATTTAAATTGGTCACATAGACAGGAGATTAAATTCAGCAAAAGTCAAATTCAACTTGAGCATATTCTAAGTGGATGCAAGTTCCTTATGTGAGACAATGAGAGATTCTGACTATATGTAAAACAGTTGAATTTCAGGTTGATATTTTCAAAGAAACCAGAGACAGTCATACCCTGATGAACAACAAAACTTGTGTTACGGAGTCAACTCTGATTAGAATTATCAGTACATCTAAAGTAGATAAACTGCTAGCCCAGATCGGTTAGCGACTGTATAACCGAACCACATTGGATATCCCGTTCATCAGCGAACTCCACATGACAACAACCATTAGATATGGAACTCGTATTCTCAACAACCAAAAAAAAAAAAAAGGAGAGGATATGGAACTTGCCCATTAAGAAGACTTTGTACTTTAGAAGATCAATTTAAGAGACAGTGTCATATTTATGATCTTACCATTCTCAAAAATCTTAGAGCTACCCAAAGTCAACATACCCTATTTTTGCTACTCCCTCACCCCGCTCAAAAATTCAAATTCGAAACCGTTTGTTTTGAAACATCAGCTCTAGCTGTTTTGGTAGTATCTATATACGGAGAACATCAGAGATGACTACGGTGAACATAAATATCACTTGCAGGTCTAAATGACAAGCAAGTTCTTAAACATATGAACAAGGAATCGACTAAGGATAGAACCATGCCACTTTGCTTCATATGTCAAAGATTCATCAGTTTGACCTGATGAATCTTTTCCATTGAGTTATGTTTCTGCAGACATTTTTTTTAGCTTGGACTAGAAATCTAGAATAGGTATATCAATTAATAGGGAAAAAAAGTCAAAAATATTGTGCTTTACATTCCTATTATACAGGACACAAATAAATTAGGTAGATGATCATCATCCTCTACATTGATCGACCTTAGGTAGATTGCCATCAATACCTAAGGGCCTTGGTCATGCCAACAGTTAGGCGAACAATCATTATCTACCTAACTGTTAGGCGACATTTCACCAACCACTTAGGTGAATTTTGGTCTGGGCCTGTTGGATAATTTCCTCATTGGATTAGGATTCTTAAGTAGTAGGAATTAAAGATAGAGTTATTATCTTAAGATTCTTTAAGTTGCTTTTGTCTATTCTAGTTAGGATTTGTTTTAATGATGTTTATCTAATCCTAGTAGAGTTTGGTTTTGTTTAGACAAGTTGTGTCTATATATAGGGTCAGCCGGCCATAGTAGATGGTGCCTCAAGAGTGCCAAGAGCGCCAAGAGTGCCAAGGCCAAGGGTGCCAAATACCAATCCCGGGTAGGGTGATTGATGAGTCAATGCCGGGTAGGGTCATTGACAAAGGTGGCGAGTGTTGTTCGGTTTTGAGTTATTTTCCGAATATTAATAAAAGTGTGTTGTGCTTTACAAGTGTTGTGTTTTCGAATCCGGTTGTTTGCTTCAATTGGTATCAGAGCAGTTGTTGTTACTTCAATTGGTATCAGAGAAATTGTTCTTACTTCAGGGCCTAACTTAGACGTCTGGTTATGTAAAGAGTGAACCATGTCATATTCGAGCATTTCTTTTCAGAATTTTAAATTTTATTCAAAGAATTCATAGCTGAACGGTTAGGAGGGAAACCGAGGGAGAACACCTACCAACTACGGTACTCCAACCAAGGATCAGACATATGAGTCATATTTTTATTGTCGTTGTTTTGTAATGCTTTTGAAATAAGAATGCATACACTATGTAGACAACTTGAATTTTTAAAAACCAACTATAACAATATGTTTGAAACTGAGTAGGTATATACTACCTTGAATAAGCATAGAAAGAGTACAATCCTTTCTCAAGAATATTCTGACCTGAATACGCAACAAAAAGTATACTATTCAAACGGCAAACCAAACAATAATTGTGAGGCGAAGCTCAAGTTCACCCGTTCTTGACATACGCATGCATCATGGAAAGGCAAACCGAAATTGGGAAATGGAACTCAAATCTGTGATTCACAAACATATTTATAAAAAAAAAAGGTGGTCGAAAAGGCATGTCTGTGGTACATTGGTCCGGCAATACTTCAACCACCGGAAAGTGGTTTTGACTTCACAGTTTATTCACCTAATGATAGTTGTCTGATGTGCCTAACTTGGAAATTATTGTAGAAAACTTGATACGTTCTAGTAAAAAGGTAAATGACCAATTCCATTTTAGTTGGGCTGCAACCCTCACTCAAGAACTTCAGAATTGCTTGATGAAATCATGGATATGGTTGTTAATCTCATCAGCCTTTTCTTGATTAATCCAATGAGCTGCATCTTTCATTACGACAACCTCCTCTAATAACGGCACAACCTTCTGGAAACCACCCTTGTGTATATGATCTTTGACACCAGGCATATGGTAGACCAAGTCCAGTTCCCCAACAACAAACTTAGTAGGTACTTTCACCTGAGCCCCGGACCAGGGTGCAGTAAGTTCCCAATTTCTGCAAGTTAAATCAATGCATAGTTGCTGAACACATTCACATTAATCAGAAAAGCTTAAACCAAAATAAGATAAAAATGCTAAGAGCGATGGGAATCAAAGTTTCCTGAATGATAGTTGTTGTGAATGGATCATAAGATAAAGTGAAATATGCTAGTAAGAGAAATCAAGTGCGGAAAAAGTCCCACGAGATAGATGAGAGGTCAACTCACTGAGTAAGAGCCCTGTAGTAATTTACCCCTCCAGTGAAGCCAGTTTTCTCAAACTTGGAGACATAGTAGTCCAGGTCTTCCTCACTCAACCAAGAAGGTAAGCCACATATATCAGGAAATTTACAAAAAACATTTCCCTTTGGTAGATGGATTGGACCAGGAGTGCGATAGGTAAAGAATTTCAGCAAGACATCCTTAACACCATAACTAGCAAATTCATCCTCTATGTCACCTGGTTCCTGAAGACAAAAATACTGATTACAAATAAACCTATGTTTTCTTCGATAATACAATAAGACGAGGGAGAAAAGGAAAAAACACACACACAGAGAGACTCCCAATCAGTCTTACCATCCCTCCAAGTAACAACAGGGACACAATTTCATATTTTGGGGGACCTTTTTCCCACTTTGAGTTTTACTGCATTGATTTAATAAGCTTTGCCATGTTCAGAAACTATAAAAAATATTTTTCTTTTCTATAGGTCACTTTTTCATTGACTCGGTATAATGAAGAATCTCTAGGTTAATTTGCACTTCCTAATGACAACGAAACAAGAATTGAAGGGATAGGTGCATTTAATGCTTTAAAAGCTTCAAGATTAGGTGCCATGAATCTTGGGGTGCACATGTGATATACCGGTATAATCAAGCTGTGGATCAAAGTTCAAGCTCAAATGAACTCAAAATGTTTGAAATCAGACTCAATCAAGTCCCAACTTGTGTTTGAGGTTGGCTCATGAGATACACAAAGTTGAAGTCAAGTTGACTGATAAGATATGCCTGCCTTTATGATTATATTCTAGTTAAGCAAAACCCAAAACTTGATTCGCTCACAGATTGATGGTTCACGCCATAACTGAGACAAAGATTGTCTCAATTGACCAGATGGACAGAAGATTGCATTCAACAGTAGTCAAGTTCTACAGTAAATAGAGTGCTCATCCATTTAGTTCTGAACTTTCCAGGGGTATAGCAAATAAAGCATAAAAATTGGTTCATGTCCGCAAAACTCAGAAAGTAACAAAAATAGCATCTAGTTCGCGTTTCATTTACTATTTACAAGGCTTTGATGGTCCACTGGTATAAACAATATGTCAGTTTGTGACATGCAAGGTTAGTTTGTTGTTTGACATTTGGGAACCAAAACAACAGCGAGCAGAACAATGTCTCTGTTGAAGGAAATCAAAGGAACTAATCCAGATACATACCATGGGAAGGTACCTATTGCTTGAATACATCATTGGAGAGTGACGTACATGCGTTTGAGAGGTATTACCTTTTCACAACGCTCAATAAAACTGATATTTGCTAAGTGGAAACGCTGGACTATGATTCCCCTTATTTTATATCTATTTTCCTATTCATTTATTCAATACTCTTCATTATTTCCTAGATGTCCTGATCTGAAATGTACATCACCAGAACTTGCGATATGGTCAGGGCATGAACCAGCTTGGATATCTCAGTCATCGGTGATTTAACAACAATTATGAAAACCATTAGATATAGGACTTGCACATTAAGAAGACCCTGTGCTCCGGGGGTATCCATTTAAGACACAAAGATTCCTATGTACAATCTTATAAAACTAAAAAAATTTTAGAACTATCCATATTCATTGTATTCTTAATAACCTTAGAGCATCAGGAGCATCAAAATACAAAATTGGGTATTATTTTTTACAGATAGAAAGTCAAATTTAAACTGAAGATATCAAAACAGCAAACAGAAACACTAGCCTGGAATCTGCAGATGTAGTAATCATCACCATAAGCCATCCTGGTACCCTCCACAGCACTCAATTTCGGATGCCTGGGAGAAAAAGCAACACTGAGATTGACGAGGGCCTTGACCTTATCAGGCCTAAACAAGGACAGATGCCAGGCAACCAAGGCACCCCAGTCATGACCCACAACAAACACCTTATCTTCATCAGGTGCAATTGCTTGGAGGAGTGCTATGAGGTCCCCAACGACATGGAAAACAGTGAATTTAGAAAAATCATGGGTGGGGGCACCTGTAGTGTCCCCGTATCCACGCAGATCAGGAGCCACCGCACGATAGCCGTGAGCAGCCATGAATAGGATCTGGTGGCGCCAAGAGTACCAGAGTTCAGGGAAACCATGGAGGAAGAGGACAAGTGGGCCTTCACCAAGTTCAGCTATGTGAATATTTATGCCGTTGGCGCTTATCATCTTATGCTCTATCTTCTCCATTTTCAGGTTTTGCAGTACCACTGCTCTGCTCCCGTTGATTCTTCTGGGATGTTTGCTTTTTAATTTATATATTTTCTCGTTGTTTCCATCTTTTTCTTGTTGATAATGATGACTCGCTGATACACCTTTCCCCCGGGCCCCCACTTAGACGCCCACATGAGATCCTCTCGCGCAGAACTTTCCTTTCCTGAATTCCTCCCTTCTGGAAACAAAAAAGAAAAAAAGAAAATTTTTTTTATTACAAATGCACGCTTAAGCGTAAAGTAATAGATTGGACCGCATATACTGAGTATAGCCTCAAATGTATTATACACTCAAAAATGTGTGTATATATACGTTTTGAGTTCTATTCTGATATCAGATATGTTCTAAACAGTATCTTGGTTTTTGACACTATAGGTGAACTTATGTAAAGTTTTTATTGCATTAATACGAATCTTTGGTCAAAAAACAATAACTCTACAACAACAACAACATTACCCCATTACCTTAGAGGCTCCCGTCTATGGCAGGGTATGGAAGGGTCGGATGTACGCAACCATACCCATGCGTTAGAAACACATGGAGGTTGTTTTCCGATGACTCATAACGAAAATTGTGTGGAGATCAACTGCTGCTTCACAATATAAGAAGCACAGCAAATTTAGTGAGTCATTTTGCTGTATTCCATCATATTTCAAAATCAAAGAAGAGTGTGTAAAAAAACAATAACTCTACAAAATGCATATATTACATGGATAATGTGGACTCATTTCGGACCGTTGAAGATCACCGTCTCCATACTTAGTCTCACACCTAACTGCTGACCGTCTCTCATTTGGCTTTATAACTCCCTATTAGCTTGTGTCATGTAGTTCTTTGTCACTGTCTCTTGCGGTGTGCAGATCTAGACCGACGCAGACTTTATACAATACACATTTAAATGTATTTCATAAAATATTTTTAATTTAAAAATAAGGTTTTGGAAGCATGAATCTTGGAGAGGATCTCTTTATGTAAGTACTTTTTCATTTTTCACCCTTAATCTTAAGTCAAGGATCATGAGGTGACGCTTCACAAATGATTGTATTAGTATTTTCAACATGCAAAAGAATAAATTGTGTAATATAATAACATAATTTGGATAACCATTTTTATATTAAAACCATGCTATAATGATTAAAATAATGATTAAAATACATATTGTATTAAATATTTTATATTTTGTATTATATTGTAGGTTGCAAGCTTGATCTGAAGGAACCAAGATCATGCCTTCAATAGAAAATCTTCATGGGCACCGAGTTGCAGCTTTTTCAAGTCCATTCTTTCTTTCGGCAGAACAGTGGAGATATGATCTTCTCATTCCCTATCCCTCAACCTCTTAACAATCACTTGCCATTTTTTCTATCTAAAGGCCAAATTTTAAATTTTTTTCTTCCTCATCCTACCATATTATTTTTTTTGTCTTTCCCACCCTACCATATTAATTTTTTTACTTCCCCACCCTACCATATTAACTCAGGATACCTCCCCATCCTCCTCTTTTCTCCTACTTTTCCCTCTTCTTCCTCCGGCGTCTCACTTTTCCATTCTTCTCCGGCACCACCCCTTTTCATTTTCCCTTTTTCTCCGGCGCCACCCTTTCCACTTTCTCACTTTTTGCCCCCTCTCTCTCTCTCTCTCTCTCTCTCTCTCTCTCTCTTCTCTTCTTTGTCCTTCTCCCTCTAGCGACCGTCCTTACCCTCAACCCTTCTCCCTCTTCTCTTTTCTTTCCTTCTCCGGCGTCAGTTTTTCCACTGATCCTCTCTCTCGCATCCATTTTCTGGCGAATTTCCAACTCCCTCCGGCAGTAGTGGTTCCCACGCTTCCCTTCCCCTCTCTCTCTCTCTCTCTCTCTCTCTCTCTCTCTTCTATTCTCTTTCCTTTTATCTCTTTGATTTCCCACTGATCCCTTCTCTCTCTCTTCTCTTCTCATCTCTTCTCCGGCCAATCTCCAACTCCCTCTGACAACGACGATTCCCATTATTCCCTTCTCTTCTTTCTCTCTTCTCTTTTCTCTCTTTGAACAGAACGGGCCGAAAATCCCACTGGCGATAGAGAAGGGAAGAGAAGAGAAGAGAGAGAGATAAGTGATGAGGGAGAAGGACGACCGCTGAAGGGAGAAGAGAGAGAAGGAAATAGAAGGAAGAAGTGGAAGAGAAGAGAAGAAGAATAGAAGAGAAAAGTGAGAAGGGTGGCGCCAGAGAAGAAAGGAAAAGTGAGACGCTGGAGGGAGAAGGAAATAGAAAGGAGAGAGAAGGAAGTACAAGAATGAAGTGAAAGAGAAGAGAACAGGAAGAGAAGAGAAAAGTGAGAAGGGTGACACTGGAGAATAGGGAAAAAATGGGAAGGGTGGTGCCAGAGAAAAAAAGAAAAGTGAGACGCTGGAGAAAGAAGAATGAGAGAGAAGATAAGGGTGGGGGGGTCACTGGTGGAGGTGGGGGGATT